>CM044435.1:65286524-65408578 GCA_024363595.1 Xenopus borealis | reverse complement strand
CACTTTAATAAGCTTCACTTTGATCAAGAGGAGATCTGTTCTTTCTTTTCTTTCTGCTTACACATCCCCTATTATGCTACTTAAAGGGGTTGTGTAATTTGAGACAATTTGCAGTCAGTTTTCATTTTTTATTATTTGTGTATTTATTTATTTATATTATTTAGCTTTGTATTCAGCAGCTCTCCAATTTGCAATTTCAGCAATCTAGTTGCTAGGTGCCCACATTGCCTTAGAACCTGCTGGAGCTGTGATAAGCATATCACAGGCAGGCAAAATGTTGTCACTACATGTGTCCGAAGGAAGGGGGGCACACTCTGCACGTGAGCTTAGCCACAGCTAGTTACACCACTGCCTTTCAATATGACAACTTAGGCAGTGTGCTTTGTGCACAGAAGTACATAGTGTGCTTTGTGTGCAGAAATTCATCGCCAGCAAAAAATTCATACGCAATTATATTCATTCTGGGTTCATACAGGCCACATACTTTGGTAAATCCATGCATATTGTCCAACAAACTTTTCAGTAGACCCTGATCATACACATTTCACTTTTCATCTTGGTACACAAGGATTTGGGGGAAAAGATGCGAAGTGGAAGCTTTGTAGTAATTTTTAGAATGTCATCAAAACAGCCAACTTTCGACTGCATATACCCTGAGTAGGGTATATGCGGCCAAGGCAGCAACCAGAATGAACCCAGAATGTGTGTTTTTTTTTTTATATATTTGGTTTCCTGGGGTAAACCTACTGTTGGAAATTTTGACCTTGAAATCTCAAGTATGGAAATTTCTTGAAATTGAAAAGTTGTTTTGGTAATGTACTGATGTGAGTTTTTGACCCATACAAGTCAGAAATCTCAATTACCTCTATATACTACGGTATATACAGTAGTATATTATACCATACATACTGCATTCAACAGATAACTTTTTTCTAATTTTTGTTCTATGCATTACCACAATGAATTTTAAACTCAGATACAGTTGACCTGCAGACTAAGCCTTTTAACACAATCTCTTCATTTCAGGGGCTTAAAAGTAATTGGACAATTGACTCAAAGGCTATTTCATGGGCAGTTGTGGGCAATTCCTTCATTACGTCATTATCAATGAAGCAGAGAAAAGCCCTGAAGTTGATTTGAGGGGGTGCTTGTATGTGGAAGATTTTGCTGTGAACAGACAACATACGGTCAAAAGAACTCTCCATGCAGGTGAAACAAGCCATCTTTAAAGGGGTTGTTCACCTTCCAAACACTTTTTTCTGTTCAGTTGTTTTCAAATTGTTCCCCAGAAATAAAGACTTTTTTCAATTAATTTCCATTATTTATCTTTTACTGTTTTTCCAAAATCTAAGTTTTAAGTTGAATGTTAGTGTCTGTGGTGTTGGAGTCTGGCAGCTCAGTAATTCTAAACTGATACAATTTTGCAACATTTAATTGATACATTTCTCAGCAACATCTCTGGTGTATTAGCAACTATTGTATCAATTCTAACAGCTGCCTGTAATGAAACCCAGAAATTCTGCTCGGCAGGGACAAAGACAAGAAATGTATCCATTAAATGTATCAGTTTAAAACAGTTGGGTGGGGTCTATGACCCCCCCCCCCCCCAGAGCTGCTTTAGAAGGTGAAAAATTACACTTTACACTTCAATATTAGGAAAACGGTTACAAATAGAAAATAGACAGTAATTGGTTTATTTCCGGTGATCTATCTGAAAACTAGTTGTTTGAAGGTGGACAACCCCTTTAATATCTGGCAGTGGAATAACTAGCAGTCACAGTGGGCTGTAAGGGCTGACCCATGGGCTCTGCAGCAAATTAGCACTGTATGCTCTGATGTACTGTGCAATTAGCTAATAGTGCTGGCACGGCCAGCAGGGTGGGGACTGGTAATGTAGCCAAGCAGAGCAAAAGGTAGTAATGGTGCAGCATTTATCTGCCCCTCCACTTAAAGTGGCTGTTCATTATTGAGTTAACTTTTGGTATGATGTAGAAGTGATATTCTGAGAGACTGGGAGAGCTCTCTTATAAGGTTTGTGACAGACAACGAATTTTGGGAGATTTAGTCGCTTGGCAACTACTCGCCTCTTCTGGGCGACAACCTCACCAAGCTACCTTCGCTCTTCAGGCGACTTCAGAAAACTAAGTGCTGCGTGGGCTTAGCACAGGCGACTTTTCATTATAGCTGGCTGAAAAACAATTCAGGGAGATTGTCGCCCCAGAAAAAGAGGCGATTAGTCCCCGGTGACTAAATCCCCCCAAATGTGCCCGTGTGTCACAAGCCTTATAGGAGAGCTCTTGATTGGGAAGTAATATAAAGTAACAAGAACAATAACGCTAGGTCTACACAAGGAGATTCGGGGAGATTAGTCGCCCCAGCAACAAATCGCCTCTTCTTTTGAGCAACTAATTTCCCTGAACCACTTCCCCCTGGCTTGCGCCGGCCAAAATTAGAATCAGCAATTCACACGCATCACTTTTTTTTTTTTTACTTGCAGCTAATACTTGGAAATGTTGGTACAACTCTGAAAAACTGTTGATACAGCTGTTGGTGTTATATTTGTGAATTTCTGAATCATAAAATGTTTTGTATTAAATGGAGAGGGAAAAACCATTTGGTCCCAAGACAAACACCTAATCCACTAGGCTATAGTAGAACTTGTTACTGTAGGCTTAATGACTTATTTTAGCTATCTTCCTTTTATTACTTAAGATTAATTAATTGACTTGTCCTATAATAAATTAACAAAGTATACATATATTTTTTTGTGCTTACATAGCACTTGCAAGTACATACAGATGCAGCTCTTGATGTTTTATTTGTGAACTTCTATATCATTTATGCAGCAAAGGGGATGTGAACCCATAATCATCTACATTATAGGCAAACACCTAATCCACTAGGCTATGACAGAACTTACTTTCTTATACTTAAAAAAGGTGTTATTTTATATATCTTACATTAGGCAACCAAAAAAAAAAAAATATCCGCCAGAAAAATAATTGTTTCACATAAAATCTTCCTTTTATTACTTAAGATTAATGTATTGACTCCTCATATAATAAATTAAGAAAGTATACATAATTTTAAACCCACTATAGCATTGCATGCTACACAAAAAAAAAAATCGGAATTCGTCCAGATTAAATCGCAATTAACTGTATATACTTTCCTACCTAATACTACACAAGTAGCTGAACTTTTACAAGTTCTCTGACAACTTGGAAAAAAGTCCTTCATTCAGCTTCCATCTAACAGAGCTGTGTGCTAACCAAACTCCTCTCCTCAGCGATGTTGTGCCCTCAGAGAGTTGCTCTATGCAAACACGGTACACAGCTGCTTAGACAAAAGGCGAGAAGCTAGTTCTCAGGAGTGCGCACCGCAAGCTGTAAGACAATTCGACACTGATACTTTGTGTCCCACATAGACTACCTTCAAGTAGCCGACTTAGATACAGGTTAGAGTCATTTAAAGCAGGAAGCTGTGGTTTATTGATTTAGTCACACACCATAGATTTTATCTTTTTAATCATATGTGGACAGTACTGATGGTTTGCACATTCAGCATATCACTCCAGTTACCCTCTTCTACCCTGTTCATGCTTGAGTTTGATAATATATGGGCCTATAATGGGAGTCGGGTACCTCTGACCCAGTGCTATGACCATGGGCCAATTTTTATTTTATGTTTAGTCCAATGGTTTGGGACAGAGGAGATTTACACTGTTTAATATGGTTCACTTTTAATGTGACACCCATGGTGTGTGGCTTACTTTTGATGGGGGTGGAGCCTCAGGTTGCCAGGTAACAGTTTTGGCGCCTTTTTTTGAATTTAAACTGTCACTTTGTTTTTGAGCACTGTTTGTCCTTGAGAAAGGTTCCTGTGGGGAACCGAAACGTCGGAGCAAATAAACCTGATCACTTGATTCACTATTATATCCTTTTTGCCTCTTTTCGAAAAATCCTGAGAGTGCCGGGCGTACTATAGAAATTATATATATATAAATAAAAAATAAAAAAAAATAAAAAATATATATATATATATATATATATATATATATACAATGAATTTTAAATTTAAATATAATATATATATATATATATATATATATATCCACAAAACGGTCCGCACTCTCAGGTCTTAATTAGAAAAAATGTATTTATTTTAAGGAAGACTAACGTTTCGGCCTCCTCCAAGGCCTTTCTCAAAGTACAGAATGGTACAAAAAGAATGCATTAAATACCCCAGTTGGCGGGAAAGGCCAATCAGCTGACATCATCAGTATGCATCGAAACAGTTAAGTGTCCCATAAATACTCAATTAAAAATTCACATTTAAAAAATCACATTTTTAACACATTAAAACCCCCAAATTTAACACATTACCCCACATATGCTAAAATATCCCAAGCTGTTATGGAAAAATTGTTCGTATTGTGTTAATATTTCTTAAATGCAACACTTCTCTAGTAACTTCTTAAAAACAATAATATGTAACAAACATGATTGCTACTTTGTATATTAATCTTTGCTAACTGCAATCACCACTAAAAGCAATCATCACTTAGATTTATATTGTTACAAAAATAACCATTGAGCTAGAATGTAAGGTCAGAACAGAAGCTTGTACCCATTATAGAGGAGCAAAAAATTGAATTAAATAGAAATGGACTTAGAGTGCTTACACGGGGTATGTGTGTTCCGTGGTAACCATATATGTATCAGCCATTCGATAAATGGGTAAATCTATAATGGCTGTGTTGTCCACCCCGCAGTGAGCAAATCTAAGTATCCGTAAAGATTCTATCTAATCTTGTGAACCCGAAAAGGCGGAATCGATCTGGAGGCAGATATGTGTACTTCCTTAAAATAAATACATTTTTTCTAATTAAGACCTGAGAGTGCGGACCGTTTTGTGGATAGATTTGATTTTTAGTGGACACTGCACCCAGGCATATTAGTACTATGTGTCGTGAGTGCCGACTCTTCGGTGGAGTTATATATATATATATATATATATATATATATTTAAAGCCGTAGTTACACGCACACCGATCTTGAAATTAGTTAATTTAATTTATTGCATTAACGTTTCTAGCAACTAGATATATATTGTTCCTCAGCTAAAAGTCCTTTCTAGGAAATGCCTCTAAAATGCAAGTGCACAAAATGTTCAACACTGTCAGGACATATTTGACAAAATTGTAAAATCCTACTAGCAATGAAAGTATTAAGTTTGCCTGAACTTTGCCTGTACTGGATTCATTAATAATTCTGAGCTGTCCTAAACATTCACTTCTAGACAAATCTATTTTCATAGTGTTTATTTAATAAAGGAAACTGTGGAATAACATTGCCAGTTATTGGGCTTATCAGTGAATAACCTCAGAGAAAAGGGAATGGCAGCTTGCACACTTGACTACCAAATTCAATCACAGTGGCTGATAAGAAAACAAATAGGTACCAACAGCTTCAGGGTATAAACTATATAATAAAGTGAAGTGACACATGACTCTCATCTAGCAAAGCAGATATAAACTTTGTTTGTGTAATCTGATTTCTTCCTACAGTGGTTTATTCTGCTGCATTAAACTGAATTAAATATTTGTCTCTTTAATTTGCCAGCCAGAAATAGATCAAATATATACACTAAAGCTCAAGAGCTCATAAGTATTTTATTTCCTGTGCTGGTTAGTGTGGATGTTGTGATGATGGCTTTGATGTGTAGCAACAAAAAGCAAGTAGAATTGTTATGGTTTTAAAAGAATTTACTATGGTTTTCTATTAGCAATATGGCTTACAAAGCATCAAAGGAGTTTTAGGCTAATGGTAGTTTACAAATGCTTTGTAATGCAGAAGAAGAATTAGTGTCAGATTTTTTTCTTTCAGACATTCAGCATTCAGCCAACAATTTACCCACTCCAACTTCTAATATCTTTAAATACAAGAACTGAAAATTATCAAATGAGATTTAAGCTTCTCTGAAGGATGATATGGCAGAAACAATTCTCTTTCTAAGAACATTACTTCTAAGAACAGTTTGGATTGTATTTAACAGCTATTCTACAGCTATATGCTGGGTTCAATTAATATTTAAGTTGTTTTATGTTTTCCAATTGTGTGTGGTTTATATAGTTTAACTTAGATTTTTTGTTTTAGAATTACCAAAGATTATAGTTTATATTTTTAAGCTTTGGCAATGATAAACTGCCTTGTATGCTGTGTACTAAATGTCTTTCTATCAACATGGAAATTGCATTAGGAACAGTATATGAAAGTGTTCTAAAGTAATTAATATATAATAAACTGTTAGCATGCACTGGGAAAGGATGTGTGCTTGTTTCCTGAGGACTAATATAGTTTATATAAACAAGATGTTTGTGTATCCATGGGGGCAGACAGTCAAGCTGCTGGAAAAAGGGAGAAAAGGCACAGGTTATATTGCACATAACATATAAGTCCTTTCCAATACAATGGTGTTGAAAAGACTCAGGCTACATAGCAGATAACAAATAAAACACCATTGTATTCGAAGAGGACTTCTCTGTTCTCTTTTTGTTTTTGGTGTTACTGTTCCTTTAAAACCAGAGCAGTCAGAGTTGGAGTTGGAGGTACTAAAAACTGAAGAGTCGGAGTTGAAGGATTTATGTACTGACTCCACGGCCCTGGTCGGGAACCAAGGTGAGTGCATGGCAAGTGCACATTGTCTTCAGCGAGGTGTAGATCTGGGTTGCTGGGGCCCACCAGGCTTTTATTTTCTACTCACAGCTATGGATCAACCGCAGGTCTGCTGCAAAAAAGTCCAATCTTTATTCAATTTAAAAGACGTTTTGTGACCTCTAGGGGTCACTTCCTCAGAGCATAGTTTGTTTCTACAACAAGGACAAACTTTATAGATAACATTTCTGCAAACATTTACATTTAAAGTTGTCATAGCAGAACATGTGAGTGATTTTTACTTTAGAGACAGAACAGCCAGCAGGATTGAACAAAGATTGGGAAATCAATTTTTTTCTGGATATCTAAGGTGGACCATGATTGTTGTTATCATTCAATGTTCAATTTGCACTCATTTAGTAGAAATGGAATCTATAGTAAGTGGCATTCCTGTAATTCAGATATTTCTAGATAATGGGCTTCCATATAAAGGATCCCATATCATTTAACTAAACTGCATAAGGTACAGTACATTACTCTAATACATTAACTACTAATCGTGTCATTTAAAGGATCTAATTTTACTATGAATCAAAAAGTATAACTTAATACTCGTGTTTTTTACATTAGTAAGGCTTGGAAGATATTGTAAGTTCTACTGAAATCCCTTCTTTTCTTTTTGTACTGGAGATAGGTCCCTGCCAAGTGGGTTTGAGTATACTGTTTTTATATGTTAACCACAGTATTCCCCTTTATACAGAAAATACTACTGAGACTTAGTGATGGGCGAAACGGGCGCGTTTCGATTCGCCGAAAAATTCGCGAATTTTTCGCCGATTCGCGAAAACGAGTCGCGCGTTGTTTTTGACGCGCGTCGCGTCAAACACGACTCGACGTTTTTGACACGACGAATTTTTTTTTGGCGAATTTTTTTGGCAGTTTGCCGAATTTTTTTGGCAGTTTCGCGAATTTATTTGCCAGCGGCGAATCGCGGGAATTCCCCGCGAATTTGCCCCTGGCGAATAAATTCGCCCATCACTACTGAGACTGCTTATTATACACAGTATTGCCTTTCATGTGTAATTGCCCAGAATTCATAGCAGGCTGAACCCAATGTAAATTTTATGTATAATGCTCCTAAAACACATAGTACAACTCCCAAAACTCATGGCACATTGTCGGTTCGCTGTGTATCTGTAAATGGGGAGTGGTTTAGTGGGGCATGCCTCTCAAAGTACAGTATGCATGGCCTAAAACATTTGCATGCTGCAATTTTTCACCCTGTCCCTGGATTTCAATTGAAAAATCTGGTCTCCTTACTTGAGATGAAATTATTTTCTGATCATTCATTCATTCTGGGCCTAGCTCTTAGTGCAAAATTTCATGTATTAGCATCCAAGCTACGTGGCAACCTCTGTACAGAGCAGTTGCATTCTCCTATGCAAGTTAGGATAGTACTTAACGCCTGCCTTATTCATTAGGAACGACTGCTTCTCTGCTTTCAATAAGCAGACATCACTTTATTGTAAATATTGCATTAGTAATGGGTGTGCAACTTGGCACCCATGGGCTGCCCCCATTCTGCAGTTTTTTCTAGCATATATGCATTCACTGTGAGACACTGGGGGTCATTTATAAAGTTTGCTCAGTGCATAACTGTTAGCAAATGGTCGTTTTGCCCATGCTTTTTCCTGAACGCTAAAATATTGCACTGCTGCCGTTGTTCCGGTTTTTGCGAATTTGCATTGTGAATACATTTTTGCAAATGACTCTCAAACGAGATGGGTCTTTGCTTGAGTACAGTACACTTTGTGAGGTTGCTGTGCGTGAAAATAGCGCTGACTGTACTTAAATTCGCAATTTACAAATTGTTTTGCAAATGTTTTCTCCGCCACCAAAGTTGTGGCGCAATTTAAACGCAGAGTGTGCACATAAATATTTGCAATTTTTGCCATATTTATAAAGCTCTTATAAACATTCGCAATAAGAAAAACAAATTTGCAAATCTGTTTGCACACTCTTATTCAGCTTTATAAATATAACCAGGTTTATAAATGAGCTCCACTATCTTTGCGCCACATTCAGGAGGGGCCAAAACAAGGTGTATTGTGGGCAAAATAGTCTCTCTAGGTGTGTCTCTTTTTAAATAAATAATCTCTTTAGTATTAAAACACACCATTATCTTGTTCAGATTATGAATTGATTTTATTATAATATTGTCCAGTATAGCAAATTTGTTTTAGTTAAATGATTTATTTCTTGATTATTGCAGCAAGGCTTCCAATTCACTAAGGCAATTTATTGTGACAATTTAATGGAATTGTTATACTCTTGACTTGCCACTATCTGCATGAAATAAACCTTCGCTTTATTAAATTACAGAAATCTCAGTCATGACATTATTGGGAAATTAGGCACCCAAGACTTTATTAAAATTAAATGACAGCTTATCCAAACATTATCAAATGGTTATGCATAGTCTGTATAACTCATTTGTGTGCCACCTTTAAAATCTACATTATAAATTGGATGAGTGGAAATTGAACATTGAATCTTTTGCTACATGTTCAGCTACCCTGTGTATTAAAAATGACTATGTTTTTTGATACACTGCTGCAGACAGGCTTATTGTTGCTGCTTTCTTTTCAATTTGTCTAGAATTAATTCACATGTACACTTATCAGCTATCTGATTTACATGGATATTTTGAGTAAAAAGGCATACTAACATGGATTTGGTTAGGGTCGGTAACATTAACGCTCCTAGTTATTCATATAGAACTCTAAATGATTTAACTATTTATTTAACTAGCCATCAACTTTAATTAAAAACACATTAAATGAGGCATGCCTAAAATATCCACTACCTATAAAAGCATTCCTGGAAGTAAAGGGGCCATATTCTCTATTAAGAACCTAGTTATTATTTTAAGATCATGGAATGTCATAAGGAAAGAGCATATGTTTGAACTTGGATTTCATAATCTGGTTGGTGCAGCATAGAGTTAATTTTGTCAAGACAAAGTTGTAGAATGCCAGGTTTCTTTTAAGGAATAGTGTCCAGAAACAAGTAGGTTTCAATAAATATCACAGAATATACAGATATAGTTTCCTCTATCTTCACCAGGCAAGACAAAGCAAGGCAAATTGCTAACGAAGAATACTGACAATATTTTTGAATCAAGAAATGGGTTAATGCCCCTTTAAATCCATTTAATTAGACTGGATTACTTTTGCATTCCCAATTTTGGGGGAGTGCTTGGGGCCAAGGTGTTCTTGTAAATTACTGAAGTGAAAAGGCCATTTCAGAAAGTGTCACAGACTGTATTCCATGGAGACAGGGCTGTCTGAGCAAGAACCCCCAAAATTGCTGAGTAGAATAGACACATGTATTGGGTGAAATGATTTAATAGCTAATGCTGATTTGACCCTTGTATTGTTTTATGGAGCATCAAGGGATCAATGAAAGCTAATACATAAATTGGTGCAATAATTGTTAAATACATAGCCATTTTTGTATCTGAGTAATGAACTTGTATATACATTAGACTTTCACACTTGCAAGTATGGCATACAGGTTTTAGCCTGTACAGAAATTGCTTTGCTAGTCAAAATACCAATAATGTTTTACTTCTAATAAAACTCTAATTTACTCTTTGGTAAAAGCAATATGTTTCTTTTGATAAGCCAATTTATAATAGCCAAAGGTAATGATTCTCCTCTGTTTGTGCCATGCAATGAATATATAATTCTCTGCCATAACATATACAAGAGAAACCATGGATAACCGATTTCTGTAATGAAAAGGACATCAAACATCATTTTAAAACAGTTTTTTCTCCATAATTCCCATTAATGTGCTGGCATTAACATCATCTTATTTGAATAGCGACAAGCTAGCATTTTGCATAAAAATAGATCATAAAAACCTTGACAGTTGTAGGCTGCTTTTTGTGAATTGCAAAAACACTAAAGCTACAAAACCCTGAAGAACTTCTTAAAAGAAATATCCTTTCTCTCAAAAGTTATTTTTTTTTTTAAATAGCCCAAGTACTGTTGAAAGTATTTTCTCTTCAAATAATCATTCAAATAATGCTTACACAATGTGAGTAACTATAGTGTTTGATAATGCCAAAACTAGACTTTTTTTTACTAAAGCAAAAAGGTCAAACTGGAAAGACAGAGTTTTAAAGCAAAGGCATTTTTTTAAACCTTTTTTGAGAATCATACAATGACTTCTATAGTTTTGGATTTTATATTTTTAGTAAACCTCTCTGATGCTTGTTGATTCCAGTCAGGTCATACAATAGTGGGGGTGACAACTATCCAGTTTTTTTTTTTTTTTTTTTTAAAGAATGGAAGCCGCATGCATGTATACCAGGTGAACATCACTTCACACCTTTATAACCATTGATAATGTGGCACTGTTAATAAATACCCTTACATTAGGCATATTTGACTGAAAGGGTATATTTGAAAGACTCAAATATACCCTTACATTAGTCATATTTGAAAGACTTATGGCCCGGGATGGATTTTAACAACTTTTGTCCATATCTGTCTGTCACCACTTGTACTATAAAATGAATAGACAGGTGGACCTTCACCCATAACAATGAAAGCTGTTTCTTAAATAAAACATTCAGAGCATAAGTTCAGGATAAGCCTTATTCACTGAGCTAATGTTAAAAAGGAGTAAAATTACCCTGTAATGGAATAAAAATAGTTTATACAATACTATGCTATGCATTGGCGTTAAAGACTGGCATGCAACCATGAAGCCTGGCTATATTTGTACAATATATAGATTCTGTATTTCAGCTGTAAAAAGATTCAAGGTATATGTTTTACAAAGAAGTCATGGAACTAGCTGATCATTTGTGGTAGCTTTTAATGTAATTGACTTTGTTGGGAAGTATTAAATACTTTAAAACATCTATTGATTTGGTTATTATCCATTGCTGGCATAATGGTTTATGTTATCCTGTTTTTTTAAATCAGACAGTTATTGATTTTCCTTGCCATTATGTAATTATACTATCATTATAAGCATGGGAAAGATACAAACAGAGCAAAATGTGCCTGAACCCTTGAAAAACACCCACATCAACCCAAGCCATTTTCCTTATACATATATTTCTGTGACTGCTGTTTTGAAAATTTACAAAAACTTGTGTATCTGTTTTATCTACTTGAGGAAGCCTGGGGTGAATAGTGGATTACAGGCTTTTGTCACACAATATCAAATTGGCTGTGCTACTGAATAAAACCTATCTCATTACAAATATATGGAATTGCAATACCTCCATGCAGCTTTATATCGTACTGTGACTGATATTATTATGATTGACTGTTGAATCTTAGCAGTGCCAGAAATGTGTAATTCGTTTTGTTATATGGTTTGGTTTCATTCCCTGTGTTAATGAACAGAATATAGTCTTGGAAGATATTTTTGGCACAACCAAGGTAAAATACCATGACATATTTTAGAAAGAATATTTGGAAAACTTTACTAAATCAAGGAATGGTACACATTGATTGTGTTAAGAGTGTATGGATTTAAGAAAACAACCCATTGCAACTTCCAATTAAATCGTTTGAATCAAATGATTCAAACAAATTTAAAGGAACAGTAACAAAATATCATGTTTTGTTGCCCTGCACTGTTAAAACTGATCTGTTTGCTTCAGAAACACTACTATAGTTCATATAAACAAGCTGCTAAGTAGAAATGGCGGAAATTGAAAAATGGCTACATGGCACAGGATAAGTAATGGATAACAGATAACATTATGTTCTACAGAGCTTATCTGCTATCTGCTGTGTAACTTGAGCCTTTTCTTCTTTGAATGGCTGCCCCCATGGCTATAGAACAGCTTATTTATATAAACAATAGTAGTGCTTCTGAAGCAAACACTGCAGTTTTACCAATGCAGGGCAACACTGCATTATATTTTTATTACTTTGAAACAATTTCATTTTTTGATGAATTTTTTTTATTCGATCTGAAAATGCTTTAAAACACCTATGGGAGCTTCCCATAGGGTTTCAAAGGTAGGTTCAACCTGGTGAACTGGCCTATCAATTTTTTTTAACATCGACCATAGAATGGTCGAATATTCAGATACATTTTTATTCGAATTATTCGAATCATTCAATTCTATCAAATATTTGAAATTCGATGGTCGAAGTACTCCAAAAAAGGTATTCGAATTAGAATCTTTTTGAAAATTTGATCAAGTTTCGAATCCTTCATGTGAATTTTATAAATCTGCCCTTAAGTGTTCAACTACTTGATGTAGAATCCAATCACCAAGATGGATCAGCGCCTATGGCAAACAGAGAAGCCAGGGACCGTATATGTTGCAGTATTTCTTAGTAAAGAATTTTTACACCTCGTGCAGATTTATTGGTTATATTATGGAAATTGTGTTTTCTTTCTCTAATTAGACAAGAGATCTCTTTCCCTTATAGACTCCTTCACCAGTTTGGTTAAAAGTGCCTACTTACAAGACCCCCTCCTTGGGTCGCATGTAACAATGATTTTCCGCTGTCTCTTCTACTTTCTCCCTTGTGTTCGACTCCGGGGAAAGAAACATAAAGAGCTAATAGTGTACTTCTGTTTATTAAAATCACTTAATAGATAAAATAACACTCACATTTATATGATAGCTTCAATCGCATTTGTACAAGGTCTTTTCCCTGCAGTTCTATATCAGTAGATGTGCAGGATAGTAGAAGTATCCACAAAGGGTTTTTTCTCTCTCTGCTCCTCTCGGGGTATTGAGTGTAGTCCTTGTAGTTGTCGCTATCAATAGGCCTGACGCGTTTCGCCAATAAAATCGGCTTCCTCAGAGTGTTATTTTATCTCAATGAAGGAATTCCCACAAACTAAACGCACCAATGGGAAGCGAGAAAACCTCTGTGACATCACCTCCCCTAGCAACAGACGTAAATCCAGTCTCAGTGACGGTCACTGAGACTGGATTTACGTCTGTTGCTAGGGGAGGTGATGTCACAGAGGTTTTCTCGCTTCCCATTGGTGCGTTTAGTTGGTGGCAAAGAAACCCGGAAGTTGCAAGGGAATTCCTTCATTGAGATAAAATAACACTCGGAGGAAGCCGATTTTATTGGCGAAACGCATCAGGCCTATTGATAGCGACAACTACAAGGACTACACTCAATACCCCGAGAGGAGCAGAGAGAGAAAAAACCCTTTGTGGATACTTCTACTATCCTGCACATCTACCGATATAGAACTGCAGGGAAAAGACCTTGTTCAAATGCGATTGAAGCTATCATATAAATGTGAGTGTTATTTTATCTATTAAGTGATTTTAATAAACAGAAGTACGCTATTAGCTCTTTATGTTTCTTTCCCCGGAGTCGAACACAAGGGAGAAAGTAGAAGAGACAGCGGAAAATCATTGTTACATGCGACCCAAGGAGGGCGTCTTGTAAGTAGGCACTTTTAACCAGACTGGTGAAGGAGTCTATAAGGGAAAGAGATCTCTTGTCTAATTAGAGAAAGAAAACACAATTTCCATAATATAACCAATAAATCTGCACGAGGTGTAAAAATGCTTTACTAAGAAATACTGCACCATATACGGTCCCTGGCTTCTCTGTTTGCCATAGGCGCTGATCCATCTTGGAGATTGGAATCTTCAACCCCAAACAAAGGAGATTGGGAAAAGGATCGGCAAGAGAAGAGTAAAAATTTCTAAAGGACAAACTAACATTAAAAAAAAAACTTTTTTTTTTTTCTTTTTTTTTTTTCTGTAATTCTCTTTGTGGTAATCTACTTGATGTAGAAGGAAGGTTCCATACCTGGTTGAAAGGCAGGATTTTTGAGGATAATTTTTTAACATTTTCCAAATGTGTGAAGTTACAGCTGCTTAGTAGATAGCAGCTGGGATGTTAATTTTAAAAATGCTTGGATGCCATTGTACAGATGCAGCCACTTGGATTTGTGTGTTAAATGCGTCATGACTCAGGGCTAATTGAAGAAACTGTGTTATCTAAAGTCATCAAAAGCACCATTGTTCACAATGATGAACACTTCAATTAGATGGGATGCTGTGACCCAATTTTCTGTGTTAAATGAGACAAGTGTGAAGTCTGAGTTTAGTTATTCTGTATCAAAAACACAATCCAAAGTGGCTTCATCTGTATAAAATATGGATAGCTTGCAGGAAAGGACTTGATAAATTGAGGTGTTGCAGTGAGTAAAATAAGTAAGGTGATAAACTGCCTTTTCTGGGTCTAGACTTAAAATTAGGGAAGGAAATTGAGGTGTTGCAGTGAGTAAATTAAGTAAGGCCATTGTAGGTGATCAACTGCTTTTTCTGAGTCTAGACATAAAATTAGGGAAGGAAGTTTTTAGCGATTGTTAATCTCTATGAGGTCTGTTGTGCGTCTCGTGTTATCTCCAGCATGAATCAGTTTTGGTAAAATAGGGCCAGTCGATTTGCTAGTATTTTCTGTATTAAGGCATGCTATCGGTCTATACTGTAGTTAGTGCATAATCTATGGTCTTTTCCGGGCTTAGGGATAGCCCTAGAAAGGATGCTAAGTCTGATGGGGGGATCGGGGTTCCATTTAAGTACTGAAAAAGTAAAGTAAAAAAAGGGGAAAGGGTGTGCACAAAACATTTACAGTATCTTTAGTTGGAAATAGTTCTTAAGGTTATAGCCAATTCTCTTGAATATTTCCATTCTATGGAGAATGGTTTCATTCACTATCCAATGGGGTTCTCTAGGGAGTGAAGCAGTAAAATATATCTATTTGCCAGGCATTGAACAGGGATTTTTGTTGTACTGTCTGCCTACAGGATTTAAAAATAGCATGGGCTTGGCAGCTGGGGGAGGATCTATCAGTAGTCTGGAATAACGCATATTAAATTTCCCTCCCAAAATAATATAGCAGTGTGTGAAATGGCCTTCTTCAGAAATCTTATCTGATGTCTATTAGGAGAGTAAACATTTAAAAGCAATATGGGGGCATATAATAATATAGCAGCTAGTTTACCAATTACCGTAGGATAATCTCCATTTGTGGAGGTATGCTCAACACTCAAGGGACAATCTTTATGAATTACAAAAGCCACTCCTGCTTTCTTAGTGGGGCCTAAGTGTAATATGCAGTGGGGTAATATTTAGAATTAAGTTTATAAGGACTTCCACCTTGAAAATGAGTTTCTTGAATAAATGCTATGTTGGCCTATAATTGTTTAAGTTCTTTTAAGGCCAAGTATTATTTTGTAATGCTGTTCAGGCCTTTGGCATTTATTGAGATAATGTTTACCAATGTAGAGTTGGAATTTATGGGCTAGCGAAGGTGTAATTATAAATAAAGGTCTCTCAAGGGCTCCCCCAATGAAAGTAACATCTATTATAAACATCATGGACCATGGATCTGTCATATATTCCCATAAACGTCATCTGTGCCTGCAGACCTACACAATGCCATTGTTAATGAAAATGTTTCAGTTGTATACACATAGATCAGTGATCCCCAACCAGTAGCTCGTGAGCAACATGTTGCCCCAGTGGCCTCAAAGCAGGTGCATATTTTTTAATTACTGGCTTAGAGGCAAGTTTTGGTTGCATAAAAAACAGATGTCCTGCCAAACAATCTCTCCTGTAGGTTGCCAGTCCATATAGGGGTTACCAAAAAACCAATCAGAGCTCTTATTTGACATCCCCATGGACTTTTTCATGCTTGTGTTGCTCTCCAACTCTTTTTTAAATTTAAATGTGGCTCACGAGCAAAAAAGGTTGGGGACCCCTGACAACAACATTATATCATAAAATATTATCCATTGTCTATTAGGAATTAGGAATTCTGCAAATGCTGCTTTCAACAGCAATTACATTTACAAATAACATTTAAAGCACCAACAATTTTTAATACATTAATTTTGGAAAGTTGCTTAAATTGTGTTTTATTTTATTAGGCAAAAAGTAATTTTTGGGGTTGACATGTCCTTTAAGAGGGATATAAATTAGCTGGAGAAAGTGCAGAGATGTGCAACTAAGCTGGTTAAAGGAAAACTATACCCCAAAAATGAATTTTTGAGCAACAGATACAGATGCAGTCACTTTGGATTGTAAGTTTAATGCGTCGTGACTTAACTCATTTATCCCATTTATCACAGAATATTGTGTCACAGCATCCCATCCAATTAAAGAGTTCACCATTGAAAACAATGGGGCTTTGGTATGCTAATGAAAAGTTTAAATGCATTAAATGAGTTAAGATAACTTTAGATAACAGTTTCTTCAATTAGCCCTGAGTCATGACGCATTAAACTTACAAATCCAAGTGACCACTAGTGATGGGCGAATTTATTCACAAGGGGCGAATTCGCGGCGAATTCCCGCGAATAAATTCGCGAAACGGCCAAAAAAATTCGCCAACAAAAATTTGCCGCGCAAAAACGAGTCGCGCGTCGTTTTTGACGCGACGCGACCAAAACGACGCGACGCGTCGAAAACGACGCGACGCGCGTCAAAAACGATTCGTTTCGCGAATCGGCGAAAAATTCGAGAATTTCTCTGGAAATTCGCAAATTTTTCGGCGAAGCGAAACGCGCCCGTTTCGCCCATCACTAGTGACTACATCTGTAGTTTATATCAAATCAAGTGACATATTAAAGAATCTTACCAAACTGGTATATATATTTAAGTAAATATTGCCCTTTTACATCTCTTGCCTTGAACCACCATTTCATGATGGTCTGTGTGCTGCCTCAGAGATCACCTGACCAGAAATACTAATTCTCTAACTGTAACAGGAAGAAGTGTTGAAGCAAAAGACACAACTCTGTCTGTTAATTGGCTCATGTGACCTAACTTTATAGTTTGTTTGGTATGTTTGTGTGCACCGTTGGATCCTAGGATCCCAGGAGGCTGTCCTTATTTTTTTAAATGGCATTTTTCTATTTAGGATTACCCAATGGCACATGCTACTAAAAAAGTGTATTATTATGAAAATGGTTTATTTACATGAAGCAGGGCTTTACATATGAGTTGTTTTAGGCAATATATGTTTATAGAGACCTACATTGTTTGGGGGGTATAGTTTTCCTTTAAGAGGGGTCGACAAATTATGAGGGTAGACTGTCTAGGTTGGGTTGTTTTCTCTGGAAAAAAGGCACTTGTGAGAGGACATGATAACACTTTACAAATACATTATAGACAAAAAGCAGCGGACCTTGTTACCTATAAAGAGGATCACCGCACCAGAGGCCACCCCTTCAGACTAGAAGAAAAGGACTTTCATTTGAAGCAGCGTAGGTGGTTCTTCACAGTGAGGACAGTGAGGTTGTGGAATGCACTGCCGGGTGATGTTGTGATGGCTGATTCTGTTAATGCTTTTAAGAGGGACTTGGATGATTTCTTGGACATATGCAATATCACAGGCTATTGTGATAATAAACTCTGTAGTTAGTACAGAGGAAGCCACTTTGGATTGTGTGTTTGACACAGAAAAACTTAACTCATCTATCCCATTTTTCCCACTTATCACAGAATATTGTGTCACAGCATCCCATCCAATTAAAGAGTTCACCATTGAAAACAATGGAGCTTTGGTATGCTAATGAAGGGTTAAATACATTAAATGAGTTAAGATGACTTTAGATAACACAGTTTCTTCAATTAACCCTGAGTCATGACGCATTTAACTCACAAATCCAAGTGGCTGCGTCTGTATATGGCCATATATAATTTATGTGAAGATATGGACGGGTGTGTGAGTGGAACTCCACTTATTCTAAGTTTCTTCTGTCTGTGTTTGCCTTGGGCTCGTACAGAAGCCCAAAACATAATGTACAACATTTCTAGCCTACTTCTTTAGATAAGCTGAAGTTCTCCTTTAAGGCATGTGAGCGCAACACTACAAATGTACTTTCTAGCACTCCTACAATAACCTTTAAATGGTGAAAAAACATTAAATATATTCAAGGCAGAGGGTTGCAAATGTTTGCCAGGGTGTGTATGTATCCATTTACAGTATCCAACTTTATGAAAATGCAATGTGCAGTTTTCTTTGCTTTTTTTGAAAAAAAAAATAGCTTTTAGAAAGATTAAATGTTTATGAAAAGAAATGTATATGGATCTTTAAACATGTCAAGAGATGCAGGACTGTTTATTTCAACACTTTATTAACTCAAATAAATTTGCAGCTATTTAAAGGATTGACTACATTCCCTAAAATATCGTGTGTGCTTATGTGAATTAGTGCTGCATTGTACTGTTAAATGTACACATGTGGTTTCAGGAAATAAGTTTTTCCCCTCTGAGGCAAATTAGAGCGTCTTTTTGCCTTCCTCTGGATCAGCTAGCAGTTAGGCAGGTTATATAGACCTAAAAGGTTCAACTGGATGATCCTGTGTCTTTTTTCATCCTAATTTACAATGTTTCTATGTTTTTGGGTCATTTTTTGGAATATACTGTATATATGTTACTCCACAAGTCTCTATGCCAACATTTATATATTTATATATTTTTCAGTGATACTCGGGTAATACTTATACGTATCTTAAAAGCTTGAAATTCAGTGACTGGATGTCTAACATAATAGCCAGAACACTACTTCCTTCTTTGTATCTCTCGTGGTTTCAACCACGTCAGTAACCAATCGGTGACTTGAGGGGGGCCATACAAGTCATAACTGTTGAATCTGAACTGCATGCTATGGATCAATTGCAAACTCACCGAACAGTTATGCCCCATGTTGCCCTCTAACTCAGAGTTAGAGAGCTGAAAAGCACAAAGTAGTGTTCTGTTTTGTTATACATCCAGTCACTCCAAACTTTCTAGATTACGTTTGGCTTACTACCTATATTAGAAATATTTATTTATTTTGCACAGCCTATTTATTTACCCAGTTTTTATTTTTACACTGAACTGTTCCTTTAAGAAACTGAATGAGATTAATGCAAGGCAAACACGTTTTACCTGCTAAAGTGATATTAACTCAATGAGACTGCAATTCCAGTTCATGTTTAATCTAGGTTATTTAGGTATTGGTCACAAAAGTCAGTCTCTTTGACCTTACATCAGTCATGAGGTCTCATGTTCTGATAGCTTATTTTTAGCCAGCTGCAAAAAGCACTCTAAGGGAATGTATGCCCAGCTAGCACTTATCATAGTTGCAGTTCCTTAACAATGCAGTATAATCTGTGATTTGTGTGGCCAATAAAAGAAGCACCCATTAACTTTTAATAAGATATTCTTATTACATAACATATATATTTCAACTTATGTGCAAAACTTTGCAACATTATCAATTACAAGTACTCTGCATATTGTCGCTCATATTATTGCTGGAAGATTTATGACTGCAGCATTTGCTTGCATTTGTTTGGCACATAACCTGAATATGTACTTAAGCATACTGAGGGACAGCATTTTTAAGAGAATTCAGCATGTTGCCACTGGTATCAAAATCTCTTAGATGTGTAAAAATTCAATCAATGTTAAATAATAGGTAGTAAGTGTAACATTGTTATATGCTATGAAATGTCCAGCTCTGTACGTAGGAAGATATATTTGTAAGAAAGCTACATGAGAGATTTAATTGTAACCTTACGTGGCCCAGTCTATGATAAACAGCAAGAATACCAGGGTCATACGCGCTTATTTCGATGATAGAAAGTGCACTTCTACAAGGAATTTCTTTGTCTCAAAAAAATATGAAATTAATTACGCCACCAATATACCTCACTATGTTATCAGAAGATTAACAGAAGATTGCTCTGTCAAAGTGTCACCTTCCATTTTTCAGTTTCTTGAGAGCTGTCAGAACGAGTTGTTGACCAATTTCAGAAGCTGGCAGTTGTGTCCTATTGAGCTATCAATGTCTCTCTATTTTTAGCAAAGGATTCCTCTACAACTTGACAAGATATTCAAACTAATAACATGCTGTCAAAGAAATAAACTATGAAGAGCTACTCCAATTGATGCCTTTGTAACGTCGTTTGGGCAGATTGTGCCCCAGTGTTATATATGATCAGGGTCTGAGGTACGTCAGGCAATCGGTTTGTATTTGTGACTAGTTTTGAAAGTTTAAACAATGATAGAATCTAATTTTATTTAACACTGGGAAATTTTGCAGTAAAAGTTTTTTGAACCACTATAAAATCACTCTTTAGCACCTTATTGGATTTGATAACATGGCATAGACAATTGACTTTTATCCCACTTAGAATCAAAGTTAAGTGTCCATTTGAGGTCTAAAGATTCTAGTCGATGTGTTGAATGACCTTTTTGTATGCAGTTAGTTTCATCTTTCTGTGTATCAGGTAGTGTTCTGTGTTTTTTTTTCTCTGCTTCCGAAAAGGTCATAGTGTGTTGTTAAAGGTTAAAAATAAGATAAATAAGAATGAACTTTTCATAGGCAATTTTCCTACAATAAACTTTTAGATCAAAAGAGAAGACTGAACTGTTAACTTGAATTGGGTGCTCATAGGAAAATATTTTTCTCAGCAAAGCAATATCTCTAGGAGACATTAAATTTAATGTACAACACTCTTACAAAAATCTATGTTCTGAATATTTACAATAATTCCAAAATTTAATCCCAGTCATATACAGGTATGGTACCGCTTTTCTGTAGTCCTGCTATCCTGAACAGACCAATATATGGCATTCCAAGAGTCATACGCATTGCTCCTAGAAAATGTGCTACTAAACAAGGATTTTGCAGTGTTTGGAAGTGGATTATACAGTACCTCTCTTCTCACCCAGATCTGACTGAAAGAGGAGGTAGAAGTTTGAACTTTTAACTCCTATCAAATCCATCATCAAGGGCTTAAATACATTTTATCATCAATCATAATTTTCTTGCTGCTACCATCCTTTTCTAACCTGGTCTTTTTAAACAATTTTGTAAAAAAAAAACACCACTAATTAAAATACATCTTTATAATTTTGTATAAAGAACATAGTAGAAGTATAGATCTTTTCTACATAATTTACTGGTTAGCGCAACCTTTAAGATTGCCTGTCCTGCATAAACATTGGATGAACTTTGAAAATAGATTTCAAAACATAATAGTTTTGGAAGAGGTTACCAAAACATATTCTCATGGCTGTCATAACCAGATGTACAAGCATGTACAGTATTATAATGATGTGTGAGATAAAGGCTTGTAGCCTTAGCCTCCAGTGGAACCTTTGACATGCTTCATAGTACTGAGTAGAATAAGAGTCCTGCCCATATCTATTGAGCCCACCTTCAACCCTCCAAACATAGTTGTTGCAATTCTACATCATAAAATATCCAGTCTATAAAGGGTATCCCTATGAATGTAATATGCCACTCCAACCTAGTAATAGTTTATAGCCAAGGTGATCATATAACACACATATGTAACATATTTGTAGACTAGTATGCATCAACATAAACGCTGTATCATTGGACTGCGTGTAACAGCCTGCCAGAATTACAAGGAGAGCATAGTATAAAACTACTATCTTTTTATTATCCTGCACATAGCGCTAATATATTTATATAAGAACACATAGGAAAAATGTATACACTTGAAGAACATACAGACTCCTTCAAGATAGTGCCTCAGTCTGAAATGAGTTTGTAAAAAGCTAAAAAAAAAATTCTGAAACTAAAGCTAAAAAAAAAAAAAAGTATAGTGGGGAAAAATGTAAGCAAAAATGTAAAAAATGAATTGATAACTCTGTCTTTATATTTCTATATACAAGACTATCATATATTTAAATCGAATCTTTTATAATTCTTGGGAGGAGAACTAAACCATAGTCAATAAGTGCTATATGTACACATATGGATTTCAGTTAATTGCATTAATGCACTTTCCAACCACATCTGCACAAATTAGTCTATACTTTTATGTCTTGAAATGTAATGAGACATGATGTTAAGGCTAAAAGCACACACTTAAGTTTGCTTTGTTTTTATTAGTGGGTTTTGTGGCCATTTAATGATTTTTTTAGCATTTCTTTTTAATTGTCACATTTATAAATAAACCAGCAAGATGGGTTTTTCAGTAAGCCATGTCTGGATCATTTAAAACACATTTGAAATGGTAATTGATTTTGAGTAAATAATAAAGTGGCAGAATTAAGTTTGCTTTGTTATTACCTTACTAGTTAATGATATTCATTGACATTTGCATTTATATTATTATCCATTTTTTACATAGTGCTGATGTTATGAGCTTTTCTAGACCTCAAAGGAGAAGGAAATGCTGTATTTACTTGGGGGTACCAAAAGTTAGGCATGGGTTTTCATTCGCAGTAGCGTGAAAAGCCGAACTTTAAAAAAGAAATTGCCTATTTTGTTCTACTGCACATGTGTCTGCTCCAGTAAATTTGAAGAAGGAAGTAGATTGCAACTTTTGGCACCCTCAAGTAAACAGACCTTTCCTTCACCTTTAATTTAACTCTCAACTCGAATGTAAAAAAAATCAAATCAGTGTAGTCGGGGTGAAAAGCTCAAATACTCGAATTGATAGAGTTTTCTGTGAAAAAAACTTAAATTGCTCAAAAAAGAAACACAGAAAAATTTGGTGAAGGTTATTAACACCTTCAGATGGGTCAAGGGACCTGTGCCAGTGACTCCTACGTGACCTCGACAAGCTATTTCTAGAGTCAGGATATAATAAATCTCAAAAACCATTGAGTTTTTAACCCAAAAAATTATTTTTGACCAAGAAATGGAAGTGAAAAACACAACTTGACCTAATTGATAAATAACCCCTAAAATGTAGAGCACTTAGGGCCCTTACACACGGGTGTTTTCGACCTGCTCTCCCACACTCCCCATTAGTTTAAATGGCGTTGTACTCACGAGACACGTGTAAGCGCCGAACGCAGGTTCAGATGCTGCGTCTGAACCTGCTTTCAGCTCTTACACGTGTCTCGTGGGTACAACGCCATTGAAAGTAATGGAGTGCGTCTAGACCTGCGGCTGAATGCAGCCAAACGGAACATAGGGGAGCGCAGGTCGAAAACGCCCGTGTGTAAGGGCCCTTAGCCTGAAAACTCACAAGAACTCTCAAGAGCTTCTGTTAGTTGCGCATGCAAGTCAGCAGATATGTAAGCAATGGGCAGGTTTTAGTTGACTTAAATAAATGAGCTTAAAAGTACATGAATATGAAGAAGAATGTTAAATGCACCTTGTACCAATAATCAGTCCAGTGAGTAACAAAATGCACCCCAGGAACACAAAATTAGAGAACGCATAAGCAACGTAGCGCAGTGTTCCCCAACCAGTAGCTCGCGAGCAACATGTTGCTCACCAACCCCTTTGAGGTTGCTCCCAGTGGCCTCAAAGCAGGTGCTTAGTTTTGAATTCCAGGCTTGGAGAAACGTTTTGGTTGTATAAAACCAGGTGTATTGCCAAACAGAGCCTCCTGTTGGCTACCAGTCTACATATAGGCTACCAAATGGCCAATCACAGCCCTTATTTTACATCCCTGTGGACTTTTTCATGCATGTTGTTGCTCTCCAAGTCTTTTTAAATTTAAATGTGGCTCTCGAGTAAAAAAGGTTGGGGACCCCTGCTGTAGCAGATCAAAAGACTCTTTAATTGCACACTCAACGTTTCAATAATAAATAATCAATCTTTATTTCAACACCAACACAATTTAGACTTGGTTAAAAACATTTAAAACAAACACATCTCTATTGTTGTTTAACCTTGAAATACCCTGCTTTGCAATCAGCAAAATTGCAATTAGCAACCTACCCATACCAGGACTTGAACCAATTGGTTCTTAAACCCACTGTAGCAGCTGGTTGCCCCCAATAACAATATGTATATAGTTCTAAGCAATGTGTCTCAGATAGTTGTATACCAATTCGTTCAAATGACTCAATCAATAGGGACCACAGGCAGGAAATTACATAGTTACAGAGTTAAATTGGGTTGAAAAAAGACATCAAGTTCATCAAGTTCAACCAATCCAAATTAAAACCCAGCATACACACACACCCCTCTACTCTTTTACACAAACCATATATGCCCATAGCTATACTAACTGTAGAGTTTAGTATCAAAATAGCCTTTTATGTTATGTCTGTCCTAAAAATAATCCAAGCCCCTTTTAAAAGCATCAACAGAATCAGCCATCACAACATCACCCGGCAGTGCATTCCACAACCTCACCGTCCTCACTGTGAAGAACCACCTCCGCTGCTTCAAATGAAAGTCCTTTTCTTCTAGTCTGAAGGGGTGGCCTCTGGTGCGCTGATCGTCTTTATGGGTAAACAGTTCCCTTGATATTTTTCTATAATGTCCTAATGTACATGTATTTGTAAAGTGTAATCATGTCCCCTCGCAAGCACCTTTTTTTCCAGAGAAAACAACCCCAACCTGGACAGTCTACCCTCATAATTTGTCTTCCATCCCTCTAACCAGTTTAGTTGCACGTCTCTGCACTCTCTCCAGCTCATTTACATCCCTCCTAAGGACTGAAATCCAAAACTGCACTGCATATTCCAGATGAGGTCTTACTAGGGATCTATAAAGAGGTATAATTTAGTTTCATCCCTTGAGTTCATGCCCTTTTTTATACAGGACAGAACCCTATTTGCTTTAGTAGCTACAGAATGACACTGCCCAGAATTAGACAACTTGTTATCTATAAAAACCCCAAGATCCTTCTCACTTAAGGAACTCCCAACACACTTCCATTTAGTGTATAACTTGCATTTATATTATGTTTGTAATATATTATTATTATATAATTATATTATTAGTAGTAATAACATTCCTGAGTATACAGCTAGGACCATAGAGTCCAGGTCAGGGGGGGATGCCATCCTCCACATGTTGTGCCACGTGGGCTTCATCATGAGAGAAAGTACATGTATATGATCCATTTTCAGGAAACCCTTTATCCAGAAAGCTCCCAATTACAGGAAGGCTATCTCCCATAAACTCCATTTTATTTAAATATTTTGTATTTTTAAATAATTTTTAGTAAACTTAAAGTATGGAGATCCAAATGACTTATCTCTTATCTGGAAACCCCCAGGTCTCAAGCATTGGGATAACAGGTCCCATACCTTTACTGCATTTACTGTTGGCCTTTAACACAAATATGCTAACAGATGGATAGAATGAATAGCTAGCAAGCCCACTCCACCTGCTTCTGATCATCTAACCTTGCTGTTAAATTCTAAATTCTGTTGGATATAAAAGATGTAAAGCATTGTTTTTCTGTAGTATAACAGACTGCATATAAAGGATAATCATAGTTCTTATCAATAAAAAATAAAACATACTGATATCAAAGAACATTTACTTTTTCCAAGTTCCTAGCATTAAACTTGACTGTATAAACACAAAAAAGCTTAAAAATACATTATAACAATAAAAGTTATCTCTTTGCAGCTTCACTTGAAGAGTATGATAGCAGTTCTGCAGTACTAGTGCCATACAGTTTACTGTATAGCAGTTGGGAAATTCATAAAGTAAAGTGCTTATAAACCTGTCTTAACCTGAATTTCCTTTTTCACTTTTTCCTGTACTTATATATACCAAATCTTTGTTCAACAACACCGCTTTTTTTTTCTTTCCTTACAATCTTTGCTGCACAGCACCAATATTGTTTCTGCTTCTACACTTTTTCTATCCTTGCATCCCTACCACTAACCTCTGTCCTGGGCATGGCATTAATCTTAGCAGGTGTATAGGCATATGCCAGTGTAGGTTTTTTCACCTTTTCTTGATTTTATAAATGTTTTAAAATGTGTTGATGTTTATAGCACATAGCAGAATCATAGCTTTTGTAGTGTAAATGAGAGATGTAAGCATTCAGTATTTTGCACATTTGCATTTTTTTACACCATGTGTGATCTGTAAATAGAATTCTGTATTTCTAAAACTACAAGGTATTTGATTTATGCATAAATATGGAACAATTTTTGCCCATTTAGAATACTGAAATGTGTGTTTCTATCTCGGTCTATCTGTATATGTATGTGCACCCATACAAAGATTATATTTTGGCTAGATTCAATTTGAAAAAAATATTTCATGATAGTCTAATAAAAAGAATTCACATTTGAATACATTAAAAAAGAAAATTACAAATCTTAATTTTTTTCAAAATGAATTAATAAAGCAAATTAAATGAAATTTCATTTTTAAAAGGAAGCAATGATTAAAATGGCATTGTTTGTTTAAACTATTTACTTTTTTTAAACCATAAGTGATGATGGATTTAAGAGGTTATACTGAATTTTAGTTGTTACTAGAAGGGTAGAACTGACCAGGCCACTTATAGCAGATACACTATGGGGACAATTTATTATGCTGCAACTTTTTAGGATCAGGCTTTTTGATGCTAAAAATAAAAAAAAGTAAGGCAAAAAAACCAGGAGTCAATGGCAGATGTTCCTTTTACAACTGGAAGATCTTTCTTTGACTTGTGTTTTAGAGGTTTTTTATGTTGACTTTTGTCATAGTCTTTGTGCGGTTATGGCGACTTTTCCTATTTGATCTTTAAGTCAGACTTTTTTTTTATACATTTCATGACATTCGTGGTTTAGAGAAAGTAAGTTTAGTTTAGTGGTTTCAATATGGGATTGTTGATAAATAGGCCCCTAGGAGATTTGATGTTTTGGAAACATATTGGTATGAATCTGTTAAGCCACCTCCTGCTACAATGCTGAAACTAGGGATGCACCGAATCCAGGATTCGGTTCGGGATTCGGCCAGGATTCGGCCTTTATCAGCAGGATTCGGATTCGGCCGAATCCTTCTGCCTGGCCAATCCGAATCCTAATTTGCATATGCAAATTAGGGCCAGGGAGCTAAATCACGTGACTTTTTGGCACAAAACAAGGAAGTAAAAAATGTTTTCCCCTTCCCACCCATAATTTGCATATGCAAATTAGGGTTTGGATTCGGTTCGGTATTCGGCCAAATCTTTCGGGAAGGATTCGGGGGTTCGGCCGAATCCAAAATAGTGGATTCGGTGCATCCCTAGCTGAAACCACAGCAATCACTATGCTATTTATTTTAAGCATAACAATTTCTTATTGTAGGAAGTTTTTACTAGAAAGAGAGGGGCATTCAGCAAATACAAAAGCAGTATAGGGTGAGGGAAGAAAAGTGACCAATAGTAAAAGAAGTTAAAGACTGTAGGACACAGCCAATATATCTATTGTGGACACCCTGTGGTATGCCCACTTCCAATCTCTTGAGAGTTATTATTACAAAGCATCCAGATTCAGTTATTTTAGGTGAGAGTAGTGTTGGCAGCAGAACAATTAAAGCACATTCATAGAAATGCACCCAAGCAGAAATACACACTATGCAAATTAAATAGCAATTTATAAAAAAGGCTATATTGTCCCTTTGTTTTAAATTATGTGACATGTCAAACAGCAGCTAAAAAAAGTAAATTCTTCCTTCCTCAATTCAAGTCAGCATCAGCAATGGATTTTATTTTATTAATTAAAATTATGTGCAGCTAAGAAAATAATCATGACAAAAAACACCACGACCTACAGCTTAAACTCCATCTGTGAAATATGCATTTATCACCAGATAAAAGGCTATGCTTGTGCTAATTTATGATCTGACATTTTTATTCTAAACATGAGATAATGACTTGGTATGTTTTGAAAGATTATATATTTTAACAGCTATGAGATGTGATGACACATTAAACATTCAGCATGAAAATATGCATAATGCAGATTAAAACATTTTTATGAAATATTAGTGATGAGATTTTTATTTTCATAATGTAATAAATGTTTTTAAAAAAATGATCCAGTGTTGTGGTTGTTGAAGTGTATAGGGACTGTATCTTAAAACAATTTTTTTTGTAAAGTTTAGATATGAAAAAAAATAAACATTTTTCAGATTTAGGTAGCTCTCCTATGGCAAATGAATATGCAGGTACCATAAGGGACCTGTGTCAGATACCAAGATACAGGTATGGGATCCGTTATCTGGAAACACATTATCCGGAAAGATCCGAATTACAGAAAGGCTATCTTCCATAGACTACATTATAATCAAATAATGCAAATTTTTATAAAATATTTCCTTTTTCTCTGTAATAATAAAACAGTACCTTGTACTGGATCCAAACTAAGATCTAATGAATCCTTATTGGACGCAAAAACATCCTATTAGGTTTATTTAATGTTTGCATGATTTTCTAGTAGACTTAAGGTAACAAGATCCAGATTATGAAAATATACATTATCTGGAAATGGATCATTCTGGATCCGAGAGCATTCTGGATAATAGGTCCCATACCTGTACTTACTCCCGTCTGTGCCATTTGCCATTTTTTTTGCCACCTTTTACTACAGCTCAACATTAGCCTTCTATGATATAAGAAATATTAACTATAAGGTCTGTTTTTTGCTGAGTATACAGAATTTTAGCCTCATTCTGTCAAATATTTATTTTGAAGGATTTATTTGTGAACAATAAGGATATTTTGAATGTTTCTCTCAGAATCTATGATGATGCAGATATTTGACATTTTTGCTTATTTTAAGAAGAAAAAGTCATATTTTTCAGCTCCAGTACTGACTAATTTGGCATAATTTTCTGTTAGATTAACTCTGTAAACATGTATATAACATGACATAATCCTGGACTCTTCAATTAGTATATATTAATTGTAGTTATGTGGGGGGCACTTAAAAGGAGGAGCACATTGTATCAGGTATGTACTATTGATTACCTATATATTTGTTATGTTTTCTACCATCTCCATTTACACCTGCTGTTTTAATGGGTATTTTCAAAACAAAATCAATTTGTAAAACTGTATAATTTGGAAAAGAAACACAAACTTTACTACTGTATTTTTTAAAGGAATTGTTCTCCAGAGAAAAGTCGCTGAAATGCATGAAAGGCTATGGGTGCCAATTTTTTTTGACGTGCGGTTAATGGGAAACTTTTTTCATTTATGGGAAATATTTTTTTGAAAAACTTTTTTTTTTTCTTCCATTGAAGTCTATGGGAGTCATTTCCACAGTGACACACGGCGAAAAATTTTTCTCATCCTATTTATGATGCTCAGTTCTGTTAATACTCATGGGTATTTTTTTCTTTCTGGCAAATAAATTAACCTATTTCTTGTTCCGTGGCTGAGATTTTATATGTGCATTAAGAATCTGGAACTGTGTCCCACAGAGACAACCAGGATCCATTCCACTTTATCTCTCATTAACATTTACTACACTTCTGCTCAGAGATGCCTGTGGCTGACTTGATTTTAGGATAATACCACATGCTGGAACCAGTCTTCACCTGTAACTGTACCTGGAACAGCTGCATTTGGCCTTGGTGCAGGCTAGTGACGTGTGAGCCATCCCAAAGCCTGTGGGGCCAGTGGGTTTACCTGTGTTTATGGTGGGTTTGGGTTGACTTTTGCACAATTTTTTCTGTGGGCAGGCTGATCTTTAGTCTGCTTTCACCCTGCCTGTGACCACCTAGTACCCCACTTCTTCTAGACCAGGGGTCCCCAACCTTTTTTGCTCCTGAGCCACATTTAAATTTAAAAAAATCATTGGAGAGCAACACAAGCATGAAAAAGTCCATGGGGATGTCAAATAAGAGCTCTGATTGGCTTTTTGGTAACCCCTATATGGACTGGCAGCCTACAGGAGAGAATGTTTGGCAGGACATCTGTTTTTTATGCAACCAAAACATGCCTCTAAGCCAGTAATTCAAAAATAAGCACCTGCTTTGAGGCCACTGGGAGCAACATCCAAGGGGTTGGGGAGCAATATGTTGCTCGCGAGCTACTGGTTGGGGATCACTGTTCTAGACGTACTCCTTTTGCACATACTTGTGTGCACGGGTATATAAATAGGATCGCACAACATGTTCTCTGGGGTCAGTTGCATATCACTAATGCAGGCTCACAGAGAGGATTTCAGTACCAAAATGCATTCTCATACATTTCATCCCCAAAATCTGCTCGGTGTGTCTATACCTTGGATGACATTGACTGCTGCACAAATATAGCAGCCCCCTCACAGAAAATCATGGGAGAGCAGATCGGTAATGTAAACGCATTGGGTATACACTTTTATGTAAAATATCATAAACATTTATTATATATGTAAAAAAAAACATTTATGTAAGTATCTCTTAATACTTTCACAGCAGAGACAGTTACAGTAACTTCCACAATAGTTGTGATTACACAGTGCTGTTCACTTACTCATGCAAAGGTTTAACAAGGTCTACTGGGGTGTTAATGTCAGCCATCTGACAGTTTTTGTGTAGTTGTAACAGAATTTCACTACAACACTTACTTTCTGAAGTGTTGTGGTACACCTGAAAAAAACTCCACATTATTATAACCCTCTTTAGCCCACCTCTTTTCTGTCTAAGGAGCTGCGTAGGTGCTGTGTTTGCAACAAACTGGCAGCATGGGAGTCTTCATTTTTCTATGAAGAATAGTTATAGCATCATGGAAAAAGTTTCTCTAACACAGTAGAGCAATGTATTTGCTATTGCAGTGCTAAAAACACCTTAACCCAATGTAATTTTGCCTTTCAAATGACAAATGCAGTTTGGCAAAACATTACAGTTTTGCAATTTTTTGGCAAAGCAAATTGCACCAATTTTGCCCATCACTAGTGTTAAAGGGGTTGTCCACCTTTAAATTCGCTTTTAGTCTGACGTAGAAAGTGAAATTCTGATACAATCTGCTATTGTTTTTCATTTTTTATTATTTGTGGTTTGTGATTGCTAGGGTCCAAAATACCTTAGCGGCCATGTATTGATTTGAATTAGAGACTGGAATATGAATAGAAGAGGCCCAGAATAAATAAAATAAAATAATAAAAAGTGGCAATAATAATAAATTTGTAGATTACAGAGCATTTGCTTTTTGACCCCAATTTGAAAGCTAGAAAAAGACAGAAGAAAGCAAAAGATAAAAAAAAAAAAATGAAAACTAATCGATAAGTTGCTTAGAATGGGTCATTCTATAACATACTAAACGTTAACCTATAGGTGAACCACCCCTTTAACGTAGATTCTATTTGTAGGATTTTACCTTTTGTTTTATAATGTTTTATGCTACTCCTTTAAATGATAAAATTATTGTATTGTTAGGTTAGCCTTGGAAGTTACTCTAAAGGGGTGACTGGGAGTTGTAATTTAGCAAGGCCTACAATGCTGCCAGCTCATCATTTCTCAGAATCTCATGATCCATGCATGAGAACATAAGACTGCAGGCCACTAGGTTACTGAGCTTCAAGCACAAGCACAAGCACATATTTCTGATCAATATTCTATTGAATAATAAATGTCACCTCAAGCATCCTGATCAGTATATGGGCATGGAACTACTTCATCACATCTACATAAAGGGCACATAACGTTTCAGACAACAGTAGCTCTGCATACAACTTTTTTATATGAACATTTAAATCACATTTCAAACTTCTGAATTAAGAGGGGCTTTATGGCTTTGTTGGAGTAAAAGGTATTTCTTTCCCTTCATCTTGTAAACAATTCGATTTATTGAGAGCTGCACAGTAAGGTGTTAATATTCGTTGGTACATTAAGGCAAGCACTTAGAAGTCTTAAAAACTTTACTTCTGAAATCACACAAGTAAGCGAATTTAGATCAGGCTAACATATCAATCTGATTGTTGCTATACAGGTTACTAGGTCCTGCCAAATAGATTTCTTTGTCTTTTGTTCTGTCTATAATTGAGGTGATGATAAAAGCAGACCCAAATGTAGTTAGCAGATTTTATTTTCAGTCTTCTGCCTTACTATCTGCAAAGGTCAAACAAATAGAATTTTCATCTCTTTAACATTTCATAAGACAGGGGTCTAGACAGTTTCATTCACCCTTTATCTACTGAACTTAGAACCCTAAATTAGATTTTGAAATTGAGTGCGCAGCTTAGTCAGTAAGTTACCATAATGCCGGTGCATTGCTTTCAACCCTAGAACTATAAAGGTCACAGTAATATGAAGTGGAATGGATTGAAAAAGAAATGCTCAGAATGAGAAAAGTTATTTCTTAGCAGGTTTTAGTGAACCAAGCACAGATTGTATAAGCCATTCAATTGCAGCACCAAATTATAGTGGAAATGAGAACAGTAATATTATATATAAATAAATAACTATAGAAGCCCACTTCATTTACCAACAGCATCAGAGTTTTCACCATTTCACTTGACTTCATTAAGTATGGTGGCTATTCAGCCAGTACATAAAATTAGCAGGAACAGAAAATAACACAGTTTATACTCTATACTCTGGAAAATGCAGGATAATAATATATTTGTATATTGGACTCTGGACTTATTCTACTCTTAACAAATCCTGTAAGGCCAGTAACAGTCAAAGGAATTTAATTTAATCACAATATTTTATACATTGGGAGAGAGTAATGGCTAACTGCCATACAGCAGTTTACCTTTGTAAACACATATATATTAAAAAAATCTTTATCATACTGTATACTGTTGAAAACATATATATGTATATATACATATATATATACTCAATCAGTTCAGTCTGCACATGCTGCCATAAATCCATTTATATCCAAGTGCTGTGATATGGTTGTAAAGTAGAAAAAGACTGTGGTTTCACGCACACCAATTTAAAGTTGATTTATTTGATTGCATTAACGTTTCAGCTCATGGTCTAAAGCATTTGTGTGTAAATGCGTCGTGACTTAACTCATCTATCCCATTTATCCCACTTAGCACAGAATATTGTGTCACAGCATCCCATCCAATTAAAGAGTTCACCATTGAAAACAATGGGGCTTTGGTATGCTAATGAAAAGGTTAAATGCATTAAATGAGTTAAGATAACTTTAGATAACACAGTTTCTTCAATTAACCCTGAGTCACGACACATTTAACTCAAAAATCCAAGTGACTGCATCTGTATGCCGTATTAAAGTAAAAATTATGGTTTTTAACTATGCAAAATGGATTTTTTTTATTTCAGGTAGTTTAGGAACCTGCTCTGTAGTTACTAATAATACCAAATTCATCTCTAGCATTGAAGATTGCTTAATCTGTTTATTAATGACCTCGAGGTATTGAAAAGCTATAGAAAGTATGGTTTCTTTTTTTGCTGATGATACTAAATTGTGCAAAACTATAAGTTCCATATAGGATTCTGCCACTTTGCAGAGTGATTTAACAAAATTGGAAAAATGAGCAGAAACTGCCAATTGAGGTTCAGTGTTGCAAATTGCAAGGTTATGCACTTTGGTAATAATGTGAATGTGAGTTACACACTAAATCAGTGGTCCTGAAACTTGGCCCTCCAGCTGTTAAGGAACTGCAAGTCCCACAATGCATTTGCCTGACTGTGGCTTTCAGACTCCATCATTGCATTGTGGGACTTGTAGTTCCTTAACAGCTGGAGGGCCAAGTTTGAGGACCACTGCACTAAATGGTAGTGTTTTGGGGTTTCCTTAATTGAGAAGGATCTGGGTATTTTTGTAGATATGTTTCTAATTCCAGGCAAGTGCCATTTAGTGGCTACTAAAGCAAATAAAGTACTGTCTTACATAAAAATGGTATGAACCCCATTAGTATAGATATTAGTGATGGGCAAATTTGTCCTGGTTTCGTTTCACCGGAAAATTCATGAATTTCTCGGGGCAAAAAATTAGTGAAACTGCGTCTCGTTTTTGACATCGTCATCCGTTTTAGTGAAAATGCGCCGGCGTCCAAACAATGGATGCGGACGTCTGTTCGCCGGCGGTGAAACGGGGGAAATTGCCGCAAATTCACTCTTGGCGAATAAATGTATATACAGATATGTCTGTGTAAGTATATATGTGCACTGGGGTTCATTTAGAGGGGCTGAACTTCATAGACCTTGGTTTTTTTCAACCCAATAAACAATATTTCAGAATAAAACAATATTTAAATTATTACTTTATAAGTTACTTAGTTTCAAAGCTCTACTATGTGGAATAACCACACCATGGCAATATCTCTTTGGTCCCTGTTTCCCCTAAACCATATTAATAGACTTACTTTCCACTTAACAGCATTTATATGGGAACACGGAAGTGTTTGACCGGCACTGGCACATCATACAAATAATAAAAGTGGAAGATGCATTAAGACTAGTGTTTGTGTCCTGGCTACACATTTGCAACACTTTGAGGCTGGTTTCTGCTTGGTGTTCTCTAGAACCTGTGTGAGGTCTGGACAACATGACTTTTACCAGAAGTTGTTGTTGTTATAGATCAATGCTTTTTAAAATTTGAAGAACACCTTCTGCCGTCTTATTATCAGTATCTTACATGGATATAGAATTCTTCTGGACTACTTTTAATTGAGCTTAGATATTCTTAATTATGTCTTCAGTATAACCAGAAGATACCTGATTGTTGAATTGGAGGGGGGGGAGTCGAATATTTCAATTCAATGGTCAAATTTGGAAGTGTTTTCCACTTCCAAATTCGAGCCTTAGTAAATCAGCCCCTAATTGTATTTTTATATAACCGATTAAAGTAGGTATATGATTTTGTCCAGAGGTTTTTGTATCCCCTTATACATTGTTCTTGGAAACTTGGTACTTACATGCATATAATTTCTTCAGTACAATAAAAAAAGCAGTTTACTAAGTTTTACTAAGTATAAAACTAACTATACACATATGGGTGTATTGGTGACCCTTGGCTTAAAAGTGTAACAGTTAAAGGGATTCTGTCATGCTTTTTATTTTTATTTCTAAATTACACTGTTTACATTTAAAATAATAATAATAATAATAATAATAAAAACAGTTCCATCCTGAAGTTAGGCAAAAAAAATCCTTCAGCAGATTTGTCTAATAGCTGCTATTTGGTTAGCTGCTCATTGTTCTATTTTCAGGTTATTGAGGAAGGAAGGGAGGTGGTTTATATCACACCAACTTGCAGTGTAGCAGTAAAGAGTGACTGAAGTTTATCAGAGCAAATATCACATGACCTGAGGGCCCCTGGAAAACTGAATATGTCTAGCCCATGCCACCTTTAAAAATTAAATAAAAAAAAAAATCAGTTTGCTTTTTTTAAAAAAAATGGACTTCAGTGCAGAATTTTGCTGGAGCAGCACTATTTACATAAAAAAAAAAACATGTTTTCCCACTACAGTATCCCTTTAAGGTGTCCTAGTATACAGTATATTATACTATAATTAAGGCAAAAAATCTCTTTCCATTCATATTCCAGTCCTTACTTTGAAGATCTTCACTAAAATGAACTAATACTGCATAGGGCACTTGGCAAACCATTGACATGTATTGACTATACATTTGTAATGCCAGTGGTGGGTGTATGGTGGCATCTATGTATAAAGTATTCATGTAGATATAACAATAAAATAGCTCATATTTAAGTATTCATTGGAACAACATGCCTCCGTAAACATTTTAATGAATTTTTACATTTAAACTTAATTCTTTGTATAATGGATAATGTATCCTCTGTTTCTACACGGCTTTTGGGACAGCTCTCTTTCAGTCAGAATAGCATGTATTAGGTGTGTATTTTGTAGTTTTGTGTACTGGGATTTTACTAAGAATATTTTTTTTTCCAGGCAAGATAAACCATTTTTGATGCTTTTAAATAAACATTTCTACTCTTCCATATTTACTCATATTCTGTCATTAATATACATATTAATATGCTGATGGCTGCTATTTCTCCATTACTGTATGGCCAGTAGGCTCACTTTTTCTTCTGTTCTCAGTCTCGCATTCTCATGGACCACTGCACACACCGGACAAAAACCTTTTACATTTTCCATGTATATTCTATACACTGCTACTGCATTCATAAAACAAGTGCACTACAACCATAAAAATGCCCTTTTGCTTCATATTACAAACTATTTGTGTCTAAATATTATTGTGGTTTTGAAGCAAAATATATTATGTTTCTTGGTTTCATTCTGGAAGCGGCAGTGACAAGTCTGACATCAAAGCTGTATGCATGAATAAAAAATAAACCAGATGTCTATGCACCAGGTGTTTTGACTTTTGATTAACTGTACATCAAGACCTCCATAACCATGTTGCCTTTTCTTTCTTTTGTTTTTCAGGGGTTATTGATCTTTTTACAGAATTTACCAACTGATCATTGGAGGAATGAAGACATGAGTGTTCTTTTAGCTGAAGCCTACAGGCTAAAATTTGCCTTTGCCGACGCACCAAATCACTATAAGAAATAAAACTTGCTACATGAAGTCTTTTCTGGCAGTCAGTAAACTATAAATATTGTTCTTCATTCTTTTTCTTATATTCGCTTAAAGGGAAAGTATAACAAAACTAATTCTGGGCTTGTAAGCAGTAAATTATTTCCCACCCCAGATTTTATGGTTTTATAATAAAATGAATACAATAGTCTCTCATTGGGTATTAGAAACTTCATATTTAAATGCAATCCAAAAACCCTTGCTTTAACCATGTATGTATTGTAAAGTCTAAGGAACTGACTCTAACGTAGCATAGTCCAGCACCATAGATCTTATGTTTACTGGCAACAGGAGACATGGCAATATCAAAAACCAAAAGGTTAAAGTGGTGGTTCACCTTTAAGTAAACTTTTAGTATGTTATATATTGGCCAATTATGAGTAACTTTTCAGTTGGTGTGCATTATTTATTTTCATATTTTTTTAATGATTTGCCCTTTGTCTTCTGACTTTTTACAGCTTTCAAATGGGGAGCAGTCAAATGGGGAGTACTCATCTTTCTATTCAGGCCTCTCCTATTCGAATTCCAGTCTCTTATTCAAATCAAAGCATGGTTGCTAGGGATATATGTACCAGAACAACCAGATTGCTGAAATTACAAACTGGAGAGCTGATGAATAAAAAAACTAAATAACTAACTAAAAAAAACACAAATAATGAAAAAGTAAAAACCAATTGCAAACTCACTCTCTGCACCATATTAACACATTAATTTAAAGGTGAACAACCCCTTTAAAGAACAGAAAAGAATGACTTGGACTTCAGACCCATTCTTCCTCTTTTGTTTCTTTATGCCCATGCCTAAATTATTTATTATTAATCAACTATTTTTTATTTAATATGATGGCAAAAGCTGGAAGATTCAAGACAGCCTTTATACTTAAACAGCATGATGTTATCATTACACCCTCCTAAAAGAAAACTTACTTTAATATGAATAGATAAACAAAAACATCCTTCATTTTGGGTCAACACATAGTTTTAAATACATTTGAATGGCAGCTGTACAGTTTATTATAGCACGTCATTCAATAGACAGACAGGAGAAAAAGTAGCAATGTTAGTTATAGAAGCCCCAGGTCATAAAACAATATTTTTCACCAACCTGTTCTCCGTCTCCATTGAATGACCTCATTAATTGAATATATACATCTGGTATATGATCAGATTAATATGAAAAGTCCCCAGTTCAGAGTAGCTAATAGTAATCTGTCACTTCATTGCTGGCTGGCACTGCACATTCTTTTGTTATATGCACACCTGTACAGTACATAAGAGGGATTTCTGACCCTCCGCTAAAAAAAATACAATGGTGATGGTGGAACAACTCATGCTTCTCATCAACATTCTTCTGACACTTACAACTATAGCTGGTGTTGCTGTATTAAAATATAAATTTTAATACATACAGTAATAATATACATTTTAATATATGTTAAGGATTGTTAAATGTAAATCTGCCTTTACTACAATAAATTGCCTCACTTTATTGCTTAACTATGCGTTAGAATGCATTTGTAGATTTTGAACAAAAAAAGACGTTTTTTTTTTCTGTATAAGCATATAAGGGTTGTTTTGCACAAATGGTAAGCAATATGGGATATATTGTTTTGGAAAGTCTGTAACTGTAATGCTGAGTGAAACATAATTTTTGCAAACAAAAAATTAATCTATCATCCAATAATATTTGTAAAGAGGACATTAAATGCTTAAATGAAAGCTTATTTATCAACTCTAAATTATGTTTCACTATACTGACTAAGTACTTCTGTTTCAGTTTATGCTAAGGATATATTTAATCACAGACTGCATATGGCTGATTAACATGAGGTTGCATTAAAACATTTTATAGAGTTGATACACATCTTGTGCCCACAACAGTGGCTTTAAAAAAATGTTTTCTCATTTCACTTGTGGGAAATTGTATCTTGAGGGCCAATGTTCTATATGAGACAAATACTAAACCATTACTAAGACTAATTCAACATGCCATACATAAATCAATAGTTCTTGAGTACTGGGTACAATGGACAGACAGATTTGGTTTGCAAATCAGGCAGCAAAATGTTGTCATTAAGCTGACAAAGCTGCTTCAAGAACAGGAGACCTTCACAATGGTTCTACTTGGGCAGCAAATGCCTGAAGAAAAAGTCATAATTATACTATTGAATTGGATGCTGTTGATATTTTTATGGTTGGCCAATGCATGCCCAGCTTGTGGCCATCCAGTTCCTTGAAGATTTCTACTATACTAATAATTTTGAGTAGTTACATTATTCCATATACATGTAATACCATGTAATACATGTAATACCATCAGTTTAACAAGTTGCATCCATTATAAAATGATATTTACTCTAAAAGGGCAATAGATGTATATATTTCTGTGCCTCCACTGGGAATAAAAACACATTAGCGTGGGTGCAGAGAGCTTTGTATTCTATGCTTGATCTAGAGTAAAGTACAAGGGTATGCTCCTTATCATGCCTCTTTCATAATAGGTACACTGACAGTAGATGCACATAACCATAGATTATATATTATAAGGCATTTTGGGAGGTTTGTAATAAAAGTTGGTAATGGAAAACAAAAAACTGTGTGACCACTTCCGACACTGGAAGAAGGTTTGCAAAATTTATAGTTTGCAAGAGTCGCAGTGAATGTCATAAAACTTCTTACTGAAAAGAAGTTCTTAAAAGTGGGCAATGCGCAATTAAAATTCAAAATGCAATAACAGGAAGAGTATTACATTGCGAAATGCAAATTTTTATATATGAAATTGTTTAGCTCTTTGCAACATTTATTACGTTTCCTCATTTGGCTTTTGGTAAGTATGAGCTATTCATCATACTACAAACTGCCTGTGTATCTTGGAAGCTTCCAGAAATTACTAAGTATAATAATTCCCATAATCAAGTGATCCACCATACATATTTGTTGTAGAATTATGAAAAGGAATCCCTATAGCTTCAGTCAAGGCTTTCATTTCTTTCCTTGAAAGATGTGTTGTTCTTCCCCATGCCTCTTTAAAAACCATGGAATATCATTTGTAAAATATATTCCCTGCAATAGTCATACATAGTCGCATATAACACACCTTGAAAAATGCCAATACAACAGCTAATATTGCCTTGCAGTTGTTAGAACTGTCCCATTCAAACGTATACCCTCCACACAAACAGATACAATACAGAATAACATTTTTTTTTTTTTAAAGTTTTCATCACACATGATCTCACCAAAAAACTTTTATTAAAGCCAAAAATGTTCCAATTCCCAAAGTCTAGCAACCCATAGCATGGAACAGTTTCTATTTAATGGTCAGAAGAAGTGAAAGGTCAGTACTTGACTGACTTGATGTAGTGTATGCATTCTGTTATTCTTTTACAACATATTTTGGGGTTGCTCACGTGCATGCCATTTAAGAAAAAGGCACACCAATAGCTGCATTATGTAGATAGAAGAATAGTTATTAAAACAACACCTTTAAGGATAACTACTATTCTGTAACATGCCACTATATCAAAAAGTGTCCTTTATCTCTATATGTATTGGTATTCCTTCCTATTGCCTCTATTTCCCCAAACCTTAGAAATAGTTAATATGTTTTGCAGTTTGAGCCCTTTTTAAACAATCTCCATGTCCCTTCTTTAAATATTGACCTAAAGCTGGTCATACAAAACCAAATGGCAATGTTGGTGCATAAGTCAATTATTTTGAATTGCTGCCGCAACCCTACTTCATTTCCTTTTCCAGGCCAAGATCATAAAAAAAAACCTCTCAGTCCCTTGCATGGTGCACCAATTCCTTGTTTTAGTCTTTCTTTAAAAACCTACTCAACATATATCTTATACCTAATTTTATAATCTCTCTTGAGAATTTTTTAATGGTCTCCCTTTTATAAAAGAAAATGCATAGTACTGGCATCAACATTTCATTATGTTAATGGTGACCTGTTACCCAGGCATAAAAAGCTATATAATGAAAAATCATTTTAAAATTAAACATGAAATCCAAATGATTTTTATTAAAACATCTATAACTGTCTATAAACTAATTTATTAATCTCTGCTGTCAATCATAGTGTCTGCCCTGCCTCTATGCCTGATAATAGGCATAATGGCATTTGCCTGTATACTCGAATTGTGGATTCTAATTGAATAAAGAATACAAGAAAAGGTTATTTCTCTTGACTAACATGACTTGACTAACATGACAAAATAAGATTTAGAATGATTTCTTAGGGTGACAAGTCCCCTTAAGTAACAAAAAGTAAAAAAATATATTATATTTAATAAATATTTATTATACTGGTAACTGATTCCAAACTATTGCTCTATGCTAGGCAAGACCTAGAAGGTTCTACAAACAGACATGTATGAGGTAAAAGTACATATACTAAACTGTAACTGAAATATTCACATTGGCTGGAATTGGCCTTTGTTTGTCATTAAACATAGCATAATTTAACCAGCAAGTGCTTAATTTGACAGCAGTGAAAACATTCCAGCTGAATGTTATAAATGTATCCCCAATTTTTCATGTGATTTGGTAACCGTACATTGCTACAATAAAATGCAATTAGTCCCAGAAATTAATTCTAACAGTTGGCAGCGAATGCTAAGTGAAGTGTTGAACTTTGACGCAGAAGCTCTTTCCATGAATTGATACTTACTGGATTCTTAAAGAGTTGCTTGAATGTAACTAGACAAGCCAAAGGTACATGGTCAGTTTTCTTAGAGCACCGATTTGCAGACGCACCCACCTAGATAATTAAATTGAGTTGAAAAGTCTCCCTTCCAATTAAATGAATAGTCTTTGAATTTCTTGTATCATCACTTTTGAGACTTATTTTCATTTTTATATAATGCATAGTGACAAATAAGATAAAAATAGAATCTTAAATGTATAGTTGTCAGGTTAAAGTTATATTAAAGTAGAAAATATAAACACACACTGCATCATTAAGTAAAAACAAATGCAGGTTGTTCTTAGGATGCATCAGTGAAAATGACTGAAAAAGATACATATCGTTTGCTTCAATTCTTCCTTATTTTTCTATTAGATCATTTTTTTTATATAAATCAATTATATCATGATATAATGGCAGGAAAGAGTACACTAATTTTGAACTCAAGCCTAAATTATGTTACCACCATTTTGGCTTTAGTAAAATATTTTATTGATATCATTGACTTGTGGGTAATCAAAAATGTAAATAGCAGGGCTACTTTATACTCTGCTATATATGAAGAGCAATTATGTACAGTTTATAAAGGTATTCTGTAACATGTGAGATAAGTACAAAGATCATAAGTGTATCATTCAAGAAGGATTTTATACTAATCTGAACTTTGTATTTTATATTATGTTAGTGATGTGACAAAACAACGCTCATGGGGCAGTGGTTCCTGTAAAGTACTGTAAAGCAAATTCATAATGTGTTTTATAGTGACATGCTCATGGAGAAGCAGCAACTTCAAGGTACATTCTTTGTATGAATTTAATGCCACAGCAGAGGCAAAATTTGTGATTTTGTTAAATGCCCTTGTAAAATGTCAGACTGTTTAACGTGAAACCACAACCAAACTGAGCTGTCCATTTATGCTAAATGAACTTACTGAAATATACTTAATAAATATTTAATAAATTCATAGTGATTGTGTCTCTTCTACACATTCCTTTACATTAAGTGAAATGCTTTTATTTAGCTTTTACACATTACATTAATTCCAACTTTTGAAAATGATGCATGGTATTTAGTAAGCTTCATATTTAAATTTTTCTATTTTTATTTTTGTGATACAATGGTATCTAGAAAGTTTTATATTTAATTTTTTCTATTTTTATTTTTTGTGATACAAGTACCATTTTTGACAGCTTTCAGGTAAAACATGAGTTATGCTTGGAATTCTTACATTTAGGTTAGTGGATGCCATATGTTCTTAAAGAGTTTCTAACATTTATTTATATATGTTATACATTTATTATACAGTTATTTATATATGAATAGGTCAAGAGTACAATATTTCCAACTATATGCCTAAGAGTTACTGTACCACATGATGGACTACTGAGGGATCACCTATACTCTGAAGCTACACACTTGGTGGACTATACTTACCAAACATCAAGACTTAGTACCCTAGTAAAGCATATACCTGGACACTTAGGATCTGGAATACCTTTAACTAACCCTTATCAACTCTGTCCCTTCTCACTAACTTCCTGACATACAAAATATGTCACCAGATCAGACATCATATATGCAGAAATTATTGAACCAAGGAGATCCGCTCATTATACACATGCATGAAGAAGCCTTTTAAGCAATAACCCTAAAGTAGGCTATTCTTTTGATGGTAAGATTGGTAGAATATTATCAGAGACATTGCAAATGAACAACACAGTGTTCTTTCACTGATAACTTTTCATTTGCTGTGGTAAATAAAGGGGTTCTTCTGCAAGGATAAAAATCTTATATAAACTTCAAATTATGCGACTTTCTATATATATAAATTATATATAGGTTCTGAAAACTTTAGGTCTAAGCAAATGGAGCACACAATTGTATCTGAGCTAACTCTCAATCAGACACTTCATGCAGGAGTCAGAGTGAGATAGATTGATAAAAGGGGATAGTGAAGAATAGTAAGACTAAATTCTCTCTCCTGGCTCCCGGTCAAGTGGAGCTTTAACTATAAAATTCTTATCCTGTCCTTCAGAACCCAGCATTCTTCTGCACCTCTTTATGTATCTGCTCGCATCTCTCCATACATTTCCTCCCAGGCCCTGCACTCCACTCTGGATAATCTATTGACCATACAGTTCAAGAGCCGAGTAGCACATAAAACTTTTTTACACTGATTATACCTCATATCTTGAATGCTCTACAATCAGGACTGCTCTCACACTAACCCTTTTCTAAAAGCTCGTTAGAGTTTAGCTCATTAATTATTTTGAAAAAATTGAGTCTATGGGAGATGGCCATCCTATAATTCTGAGCTTTCTTGATAACGAGTTTCCAGATAATTGATCCCATACCTGTACTAATGTTTGTTAAAAATTCCATTACATTCACACCAACTGGTGTGAGACAGAAAGGAAAACTAAACAGTGATTGTCAACTAAATTACAGCAATGAAAAGAAAGTTGAAAGGCTTGGTATTCTACTAGTACTTCAGATTCATTTCAAGTTATTGGCTTATGATTGGTTTGATTTGGAGAATGTCGGCACTCACGACAAAAAATGTATGAAAAGATGCCTGGGTGCTCACCTCAGAAAAGTGATACTATAAGCCAATATATATATATATATATATATATATATATATATATATATATATATATATATTTTTTTTTTTTTTTATTGATTGAATGTGTAGTTTTTACTACACATTTGTACAATGTTTTTCTGTTAAACCAGACTTTAATTAAAAAAAATAAAAAAGAGCTGAAACTGGTTTACCTCAACAAAATTTCTTTTGTATGAAATTTTGTATGAAATTCATTCTGGCATCTGCAGCTGTCTTGCCCTGAGAGCAGAGAAATTTCATTGGTTGAATTAGTGACACATTTGTTCCCTTTGGCAAAAAAAATGTTTGACACATTCTTCTACTGTCACTGTTGAATTTGTGTATTTATTATTAATTTCAGCAAAAGGACTGATATTAAAATCTTCAAAATACTGTATGTTTAAAAAAACAAAAATAGGAACACTGTCTAGAAGAAACCATGGGCAGTCGACTCTCTGTGGAAGAAAATAGTGAGAAGATAAAATCATCTCAGAAGCTCTCAGTGCCTGAAAGCATAGTATGAAGTCTTAATGTACTATGCACTTTGTCAAAATAATATATAACCACATGCCAATTGTTTTATGGCAAAGCCTAGCCTAGCTGTTGTGTGTTGCTTGAATTAAGTTTTATGTTCATTGCATTGACATTTATATAGTGAGCTACAAAACAAACAGAGGACAAAATCCAGTGGAATGTTATTCAAAATATTTTATTTATAAACTAAAAAGATTAAATATAAGTGTTTTTTCTATAGAAAACATGTATATGTTACATGCGCATACAATAACGTTATTTAGGAAAATGTTTAAAATAGATTTTAACTCTGCTACTCAATTGAAAAAAATGGCAAAAAAACTTTGAGTATAAATATTCATTTTGATGTACTTGTATATTTATAGTGTAAATAAAAGTGTTGTGACAAACAACATCAGCCATATCTAACAATAAAGAAAAAACTAATATTTTCCAAGATTTATCACAGGATAAAGAGCCTGAACAAAATTTGATGTGTTCAGATCATAATACCATAGACTTTATGAAGAAAGAGTGACAATTGATAAGACTGATGCAGTATGTGTTTATTGATTTTAATTATGTATTTTAGCAGGATCAGGATCTTGGGGAAAAAATTGACATTTATTTTAGATTAGCTAAGAGTTAGCATGTCCACATAGGGATCAACCAGGTTATCCAACTTGATAATTGCTCTCTGAATTGCCAGATCTCTGTTCTCAAGATTCCTTTGCAGTAAGCTTCCTAACTGTTCTTCCTAATTTTACCAAGGCTACAGTGGCTAGTGATGCTCAACATCGAGGTAAAATTTGCACACTCAGATGCACATTTATCAATATTCAAATTTCAAATTCATGGGAATTTTTTTTTAACTCACATGAACTAAATCTTACTCAAAATTCAAATATTAATTATTCATTATAAAAATTGAATATCTTAAACTCAGAATAATAGTCGAAAACTCAATTCAAATCTTTTGCCTGAAAAAACTCCAATGTCAGGAAGGCTGCAAGCATCTCCAAATTGCTCACTCTCTCATTGACAAAGCAATTCGACAAGTTTAAGTTGGCAAATAGTAGAATTAAAATTCTTAAAGGGCCATGCTAAATATCTAAAATCAGATTAGATCAAGTTTGGATATTTCCCTAGTCAAATTTGACAGTTTTGACCATAAAGAATTTTAAAAATTAAATTTTCAATTCGACCCTTAATAAATCTACCCCCTAGTGTGAGATTACCCAATTACAATGAAAAATATTGCTGGATGCAGACAAGAAGCTACAGCTCCATCAACCTACATCATGGAAAGAGTTTAGTTGCTGCACACCAGTCATGTTTTGAATCAACCATTTTATATTTTAGATATGACAGGTTAATCCTCAAGTCAAAATGTATAAACGTTTCCTCAGGTATGTGATACACCACACCAGTCCAAAGTAGTAGATGGGTGTGTACAGTGACATTGCACTGGCCATGAATTAAATACTGGGTCATGCATATCAAGGCCTAATATAGAGAGACTGGAGTTTTGTTATTCATAGTTAGGGTCAGATTTATCAAAGGTCGAATTTTGTTAGTTAAAAAACTCTGAAATCAGACAGTTGAGTTTTTTTAAAAAGTGTTTTAAAATCATTTGAATCGATTTAAGCGATTTTCACCAAAAAAATTAAATTTTCAAAAACAGTGTTTAAAGTTTCTAGAAGGTCCCCCATAGGCTAAAACAGCAATTCTGCAGGTTTAAGGTGGCAAAGGTTCAAATTCTAATTTTTTCGAGACAGTACTTCGATTTTCAAATGGTCGAATTTTAAAATTCAAATCAAATTTTTTCAATTTGAATCGAATTTTGGCCTATTTGATAGTCAAAGTACCCAAAAATTACATAAAAATTTTAATTTTTTTAATTTGAAATATTCACTTAGACTCTTAGTAAATCTGCTCCTTAAAGAGATACTGACACCTGAAAGTAAACTCTTTTTTAATCTATTATAATATTGGCTTTGAAAGCTACTTCTAACTTTGCCATAAAGTATTTGCATGATGCTTTTACATTACCTGTCTGTTGCCCCTTGTTCCTGTATGAGGGGCTGCCATATTTGTGCGGCAGAAGTCCATTAGCATTAGAAACTGCATATGTTAAAATACATTTTTAGTGTCCGTATCACTTTAATGTCACCTACTACAAGCTTTATTGAACTAATAGTGTACATAATTACTACAGATTAGGGATGGGTGAATTTATTTGCCAGGTGCGAATTCCTGCGAAACACCCACAAAAATTTGCCTGGTGAAAATTCGCCTGACAAAAAAAATAAAAAAGCGCTGAAAATGATGCAATGCTAGTCAAAAATGAGACGCATGTCGTTTCGCTGATTTTTCGCCAATTTGCGAATTTCGCTAACTGCACACCCTTCCCCCCTTCCTCAGGAATGTAAGGGGGGTGACACAGATTTTTTATGACCTTCTGTGAGAAGGAACTGGACCGAGAATATAATGACTATAACTCCCTATGGGAACATAGAAGAGATATGATATTATATTCATTGGTTATTAATTCTCTCATGGATTCCATAGATACTAAACATCAATAATGTGTGACCTGTGCCTGACCAGATATTCACATGTGAAATACAGAGTACTAACCCTAGTCATGTTTGGACTCATCTGAAAGCTGAAATTACCTTGAAGCCATCACCAGTTTTTTATACTGTTGGTACAACACGTCTGGGTTTCCATGAGGATGAATATGTTTCAGGATATGTTATGTCTGACATTCACTTCACCTGTGAGGGGCTGTGATGTGAACTTTAAGCTATCCCTTCTGGGGATTCCCCTTCAACAAGGAAATGCTCTTATCATCCAGGGCTTGGAGAAGGGCATCATAGGTTGTGACCCTATTACAAACGGCTGATTCCAGACTTTGGTGAAGAAAGGCCTGTTATGTGTTTGATTTAGGTACATGATATCTTGGCCTGTTTTATTAACTATTACAGGCCTGTATCATGACAATATGTCAGCCGGTTGGGAATTTCTAGTGATTCACACTAGGGCACGTAGGCTAAAAGACAGCTAATTCAATGTTTTTGAAAGTATGCCCCAAATAAAAGTGTTAAATTAACATGGACATTTTAAAAGCATGATAACAAAAACACTTTACTAAAGTCGCCTTTAATATAGTCTTGTTCTTTTTCCTCTATGCATAATATAACCAAGGAATCCATTACTAAATACTTCCTCACTATGTCCTGTATTAAAGGGATAAAATATTTTAAATGTCTTAGTTAATATAAATGATATACATATAATCATTTGAAAGCAGATATTTTGGCATTACTAGATGTCGGTAAAATAGTTACTAAATTGAAAAACATTTAATGCAAATAAAGAACAGAGCACATCTGCCCTTAAAGCAGTCATTTATCTCTGATATGACAATATATATGATTTGATAAATGTCAATTTTTGTCACTCTCCCATAGATTGACATTTCTGTGGCAGCAAATTGACTTCAGACTAGTTTGCAGGCCAGAAGAAGAGATATTATTACATTTTATCTCTATTTGTATAAATTTGAATTGCACAGTTTGTGATCAGTTGCATAGATGAACATAAATCAATTTATTGGCTGAGAATAAAAAAAGAAATGCTGTAATTTTCAAATTTGAAATGCCATTGATGGTTCCCAGTCAATATACAAGGACAGCTATTAAGAAAAAAAGAGAATTCCATCTTAATATAAAAAATGTTTATTATAGTAAGAACCATGAAGTTGTGGAATTCTCTTGCTAAACTGATTGTGCGGGCAGATATAGCTTAAAGAAAGGGTTGGAAAACCCAAGAGGTGATAGATACGTCAGTTTTTCAGAACGTTTTCCACTTATCTGAGCACTACATTGATTAACTTTTGAGAAAGTTGTTATTCACACTTAATTTATACATACTTGAATCTGATAAATTGTAAAAGACATTATCTTTTTTTATATGCAATAAACAATGTTAATAAATGATAAATAGCATATTATTAGAAAGTCATTAGTGGTGGAGGAAATATTCAAAAATTATCAGAATGCCTGGACCAGTTCTGAGAACACTTTGCTATTGTTGTAGTATAATATACCGTATTTGCCGGCGTATAAGACGACTTTTTCCCCCAGAAAAATATGCCCCTAAGTGGGGGGTCGTCTTATACGCCGGGTGCTCTGACCGGGTGCTCCCTCCCCATCCCTCCTCCTCCTCTTCCTCCTCCTCTGGCTGGATGGGATTGTGGAGCTAGGGAAGCTGCTGTTGCTGCCACCGCCACCGCCGTGGATCCAGCATCAGCTGACCCTGCCAATGTGCTACTGCTGCCGCCTCTCCTGCTCCCCGGCGCCCACTGGGAACTGCTGCTCCTGCTGATTTACCCGGGCGGACATTCAATAGAAACACCTAGCCAGAGGAGGAAGACGGAGAGAGGGGGAGTGAGACAGCAGGGAAGAGAGCGGGGGTGCATCGGGGTGGGGGGCGGGAGGACCCAGGGGCATCACGTTAAACTGCTGCTGTCGCGGACGGAGCGCTGAGAGAGACACGCCGCCGCTTCTTTCTCCTGCTTTTCACCCCTTCCTGCAGGATCATGCATTCATAAGGGATGAGGCGATGAGGCGTACCACAGCGATCCCAGGCCTGAACTGCGGCCTACCCAGTCAGTGCAAAGTCAGGCACTTCATTACCGAACCCGCGAGCGATTTGCTACAATCAAATCATCATTTGGTGTGCAGAAGGTGTGCGGAAGAGGGGGTAGTCTTATACGGCGAGTATATAACAAACTGTACATTTTAAGTGGAAATGTTGGGGGGTCGTCTTATACGCCCAGTCGTCTTATACGCCGGCAAATACGGTACTACAATATCTTCTATTAGGTATTGTCAATAAAAGAAAAAAAGATTATGAAGCATGGTAAGAATGCAATCCTAGGCACCTAAACTTTACGTGAATACTTTATAATACACAAAAGCCATGGATATTTTATAAATTATATCCTTATAAACAGTGCTTAGTGATGTCATTGGTTATAATGGAGCTTAGTGAAATAATTTCCATCAAATGACTCAGTGAAACTTGTGTATTATATTATATATGATGATATTAGAAATCACCTAGAAGCTCCATGACCTGTATATAAACACTCCACCTTCAGCCTCATGTTTTTATATGGTCATGGAAGTTTATATAGGATACTTTATTCACTATTTAAATGTCTAACTTCAGATTCATATGCAGGTTGACACTGGTTTTTGATCTATGGTTTACAGGTATGGGACCTGTTATCCAGAATGCTCGGCACTTGGTGTTTTACTAAAAACAGAGCTTTCTGTAATAGTATATTCATACCTTATGTTGACCAAAAAATCATGTAAACTCAATAGACTGATTTTGCTTCCAATGAGCCATGCACTCCCTACCCGATCAATCCTCCTTCTATATATATGGATTCATCTTTCACCATTATGTTTTTAAGAGATCTACAATAAAGGAGTTTTTATTTTACTACATATGTTCCATTGACCCTGCCTATCCTCCAGCCCATGCACCTTTTCTTTCCTTGTTGTTTGCGGAACCACATGACCTGAGTGGTATGCTGGAAGGACATTTGGCTTCTTCGCCCTACCTTGTGGACAAGTCGGATTGCGCAATGCATCTTTTGCTTCCAATAAGGATGTACATCTTTGTTTGGCTCAAGTACAAGGTACTGTTTTATTATTATTCTTATAGAGAAACAGGAAATAATTTTAAAAAATGTTGAATTATTTGTATAAAATGGAGTTGATGGCCTTTTCATTGGAGTTTTCTGGATAACGGTTTTCCAGATAATGGATCCCATACCTGTAAATATGTATGTTTGATAAAGCCACTTGGATTTGTGGGTTAAATGCATCATGACTTAGGATAAACTAAAGAAACTGTGTTATCTAAAGTCATCTATACTCATTTAACCTTTTCATTAGCATACCAAAGCACCATTGTTCACAATGGTGTAAGCTTTAATTAGATGGGATGCTGTGTAGCAATTTTGTGTTACAGTAAACACACAAACCAAAGTATTATGTGGGTGCCTAAACTAAAATAAAGTGCTTTTGCTTTCATTACAACATATTAAATAACTTAGCATTATTGCCCCAGAGGGTATACTGTACCTACTGCCCAAATAAGTATATCAGTATTAGACAATCCATGAAAAGATCAAATAAGCTCCTGATACATTCATATATATTTTTATGAAATAACCGGCGCAACGGCCTAGAGTCAACCAGAGCTGAACTTACTTCCATTGATCTTAAACCAAAATCTTACTACATCACATTGTTCACTTTGATTCATTTCATATGTCTACCACAGGAGCAGCCATCATTCCCAAGTATGCTCTTCAACCTTCCCCAATAAAAAACAATGCAGCAAAAACAAATAATAATAAAATAACCATAATCCATATGTTTGACACCAATACTTTTGATGGGAATCTGTAACACAAGTAGATCTGACAAAATGTTTTGCTGACAATTTACTCTTTGTTGCAGTACAAGCCAAGCTATACTCCGTTCCTAAAGAGAGACCAAGCTCTACTTTGTACTGTATACTGCAAGGTTGGCTGCACCTTGTACATGGTTTCTCCGTAGATAATGGAAGAGTGTTTTATAATTTTCCCATGTTACCGGCTGGATGAATCCAAAAAATTATCCAGGAATTCTCTGAATTAGAGGACGGCCGTTTCCCACAGAGTCAATTTTATGCACATAATTCAAATTTTTGTAAGCTATTTCCTTTTCTCTATAATTATGAAACTGTACAATTCTTTTTATTTTAGGTTTAAATCTTTTTAAGTAGGATTTTACAGACTTTTACTTATCTGTATACCCAGGTCCCAAGCATTCAAGATAATAAATTCCATACCTGAGTTCACCATAGCATTATTATTTGATATCTTCACAATCTATGCTTCAGTTTAATTAACTGCAATAACAACAGCTTCATCCAAGTGTGTGCATCACTAGAGATATATTGACTCTTTTGGACATATTTTACATTTCTGACAAAGATTTAACCTGGCGCAGTGAACAGCAAGAACTCTCTTTCCCTCTCTGGAATAGCAGCTGTCCAGTAATTTAAGCCATTGATCTCAGAACAATTTATAATTACAATAAGTGAAACTTAATTTGCAAGTTTCTAATAGGTGAATACCGATCAAAGTGGTCATAAAATTTACTGTACTCAAGAACCAAAGTGAGTAAAGGGAATCTTTATTTCATTACTTATGGATAAGCAGGAATACATTAAAGTCAAAGATTAAAAAGAATGCAACCTTATTATATTAATGCAATTTCCAGTTAATTTCCATTTAAACATGATAAACAGAATGTGCCACTATAGTAGACTGCTAGAGAAAAGCCATCATGCTAAAGTATAAGAAAAATCTGTTTTTCTCCTACTGTAAGAAATGTCATTTTCATGTTATTTTCTAACAAAGTGTCAGATTTGCAAGATAAGACACCTGATAAAGACAAGATAAATGGATTGTACTTATGTAGACAGATATATACTCCTGTCAGAAGCCTGCCTTCAATGATAACAGATATGTTAAAACAACACCTGCCTGTAATAAAATAGATAATGTATTATCTGCTGTAAAGTATAGGTATATCAGAAAGCACAAATTCTGTAATTCCAGGGCCACTATTTGTTGTGTAGAGTCTCAAAGCACAAGTAAATTCCCTTTTTCTAAACTCAACTTTTTAGAGCTTTTAAGAAAAATCTATTGATTAATTGCCATAGGCAGATATATTCTTCTTCACTCATTTCAATCAATGGAAATAATAAATTATTAAACTAATAACCCTGTACGTTGTTCCATCTGCCTCACATACTTTTAACATTTTTAAGGAAAGTAACCTCAATTAAAAAAAGCAGCTATTTGTATCTGGAATAAAAGAGAAACACTAAAATGCATATGTAGAGCTTAATAATGGTCCTGTCTATTCAGATACAGAGTTTTGCTACAGATTGTTCTGCAATGAGAAACATTGCACTAAGCACTGTATTGATCTTTAGGATATAGTTCCAAGTCTATTATTACCCAGGAGGGTAAGTTCATGTAAACGTTTAACATTGGTTATGATGACATCTGCCTAGGAGATAGATAGCCAATAATTTTTAATCAACATACCTTCCCTGTGGCAATGATAAATCGTATCTTTTAAATAGTTGCATTTGGAAATAAAACTGAGAAATATTTTCTATTATAGATTATTTCTGCACAATAATACATCATGTGCCGTATAAAACACAGCAAATGTTCCACCGTTTTTAGCTGAAGTATTATCAATGCTGGTTGTCTTTGCAGCTGAATTAATGCTGTACAGTGAGGAATGAATTGTGATCTTAGTGTTTAAATGATAAACACATATTTTTCTTAATGCCAGCAGAAAAGGAGCCTGTGGCTTGTTCAGCATCATTGCTTATTATCTTATACTGTTTCTCGTATTGCTCTGTCTAGTGTTTCTTTTTAATTTTGATTTAAAACATGTTTGTTTTTACTCCACTTTGTTTATTTGTTTAGCAGCCAAATGTTTTCTTTAAGCTGCATACATATCTTCTTGGGATAAACAACGAAAATACATCTTACATTCAATCACAATATTAATTGGGTAAATAACTTTAAAATGTAAATATACTTTACTGCTACAATGGTAATAATTGTTTGTTTACTTCAGAAACACTGAACACAGATTTTTAGAATCGTATGTATGAATGGGAGAAAGTTAGAACTCACCACTTGATAGATACAGTTGTAAAAATCCCAAAAGAATGAACTGAATGTGGATGAGTTTTTATTTATTAAGGTCTAAACCTCACATTTTGATAAATCTGCCCCTTAATGTTAATCCATAAGAAGATAAACAGGAGTGAAATGCTATTCCTGTCTACAGAACTACAAAAATCTCTCTCTTACAAAATAGGACATTTGTTGCCAAAAACTGTTCATTTGTAGGAGCTGGATGAGCAGATACAAACTTTAAGGGAGTTATTCATCAAAAGTCGAATTTTAGAGTTTTTTATACCTTGAATGAACTCACAGATGGTTTCTAATTTAAGAAATAACTCGAACCTGCGAGTTTGGGGTTAACGTGAAAACTCAAAGTTTTGGGCGAAAAAAACTCGAATCACTTGAATTGATCAAGTTTTTTTGCAAAACCCTCTGAAAAAAAACCTGTGAACATCATGCAGGCTATTTACATCTTCAAATGATTCAAGGGATACCTGTCAGTGATTCCTATATGACCTTGACAGGTTTTAGATGTTTTTGGATTCAAGATTGTCCTTGGCACTTCCTCAACATCACAGCCAATGCCAACACTTCTTCAAACTATGCAGCCTGTGCAGCTTTTGTAGACCAGTTGGAATCAATTGCCACCTCCACCCCCGCCTATACAAGAGCTCCTCCCTTGTGCTATTCCCTTTTTTTGTTTCACCAGTGCAGTGCAAAATGCAGGAGCTGACTACTAGCACTTTTCAGTTACAAATACAGAACAAGTGACAGAAGAAATTAAAAGGTAAGTAGGGGCAGGCAGTAAGGAAGGCTTAAGTAAGTAGCTGAAGAGAAGGCTTGTAGTCTTTTCTTTCTCAAAAAGGATGAACTACTATCAGTTAGTAATGCTTTCCCAAAGAAGGCAGATACAGAACACATAAAAACCAAGAAATGTACTTATATACAGGTATGGGACTTGTTATCCAGCTCAGGTTTTAAGGGGTCATTCTGTAGTTTGGAAAGCCATACTTAAAGGGTAACTCAAAGTTTTCTTATAATTCAATAAAACAAACTCCCATCCACGATTTTACCTTATTTATTAAGAAAATAACTCAAAAAATACAATCGTTAAAAAACTAAAATTGTACACATTTTTGTTGGATTTCACTCCCGAATCCTCCCAATTTTTTTTTGAGTCATTGCCAAAAACCCAGAATTTTTCAGATTATTGTAAGAAACCCACTGCAGACCACAATATCTTCCATTGACAGCCATCTACCATTGACTTCTACAGGACCTCGACAGGTTTGAAATGGAGAATTTTCAAATTATGACTTTTAGTGGCTTCAGGGTATAATATATATAAATAAAATTCCTCTAAAAAATCCAGTTTAGTTAATAACCTCCAAAGTCTACTAAAAATAATACACATTTAAACATTATATAAAAAGAGTAAGTAGAGTTAGTTGGGATAAAGTACACTGTTTTATTATTACAGAGAAAAAGGATTTTTTTTTTAAATGTGGATTATTTGATTAAAATGGTGTTTATGGGACTCCTGATGTCAGAAAATATCATACATTAAGTGAAAGGATTAGCCCCATATTTAAATTAAAAAACACCTTCTAATTCCTTCTAATGGCTGTTTTGAGGAAGCAGGAAACATTTGGTCAGGTTTGTAATCCATACAATCTATATTAAATGATATCTTTCAGCTATGTTGTATGTTATTGATGTGACAACCTGGTGGCCTGAACACATAAATTTGGGGGAAATTAGCAAATGGTAGGGCAGGCAGCATAGGAAAAGGAGCATAAAGACAGGGACACACAGGCTCTTCAAAGAAACATTGGTTTATTCATTCAAACAGAGGTGACCATTTCAGCATTTATAAAGGGAAACATAAAAATAAATCCTTGCCCACTGGGCACTACCTTCACTTTGAAGTGTTCCCTCACTATACTGGGCCCCTTGTGGACTACCAGTCAAAACATAGGTTGGGTCACCCCTGTACTCACAGTCTTTGAAGGAATTTCTCAGCCTCCTGGCTATTCCTCAATGTCCCACACAGACAGCAAGATCTGGCTCTTACTCACAGCCATGGACTCCCTCTGCTCTTGCAGTAGCAGGCAGCACCCCCAGCTCCTCTGGGAGTTCCTAACACAGCCAGGTCTCCTACCTGTTGTGCCCTGCTGAGAGACACACTCTCCCATTCCAATTAACTTTAAATAGCCTTTCCACAGGACAGCTTTCCTGTGGAAGGTGAACTCCAATCTCTGGACTGGCTCTGTGGAATGGAGTACCTGGCTACTAAACTTAAACAGAGAATTCTCTGTTCTCTGTTTAAAGACAACTCCCTTCCTGGAGTCTATCTTAGCACATGGGAAGAAATTAAAGGCTAGAGTGACCTTTTTCCACCTTTTCCCAGTCACTCTACCACATTGGGAATATAAATTGTCTGTTGTATTAAGATCTTCATAAGCATCTCAGGACGTTTCTAACAAAAAATGCATTTTATTAACTACTAAATGAAGGACATATTGCATAACTGAAACAAGCAAAATCCTATAAGCAGTGTAGCCTATGATTACAACATATGTCTCACCTAATGTACAAAGAGTCTTGTGCAAGAACAAACAGGTTTGAGCCTTGATGAAAATGATAACCTATACAATGTGCTACCTGAGGGAACAGACATTCTAATCTGTGGTACATAATGGCATCTGCTTTGCAAATACCAACATGTGTCTGTTGTTATTTTATCAGGTCCCCTGTAAATTGGGCTTATATGCAGTTATAAAAGTTTGCTTTGCCAAGATTAATCATCTTTTCCTTAAAAACATCTCCTTACAATTAGAGTGTTTTTGTCTGTTTGGTCTGGTTTGAGTAAATTGCTTAGGAGAAGTAGCAACTATCTTTGCTTTATAATTTCTTGGAACCCAACATTCACAGGATACAGTAAATAGGTACAGCATGAACTGCTTTTTACTGTTTTTTTAAGAGCCACTAAGCTTTCCTGATTGTGTCAGTATTAAAAGATAGATGAATAATATTGCTACTGAGAGGATTTCTCAAGCCTGCAGAAAGCCCCCAGACTCTGCGGTTCATTAGAGATTAATATGGAACCTTTGGCCCTAAACACAAGAAAGAACTAAAACTACAAGCTTATATGATGGAGAGGAGAATGGAAATACATCTCTAGAATGTTTGTACAGACAAGAGTCAAACTATAACTGCATATTTTCATGGAAAACTCAGATCTATTTTGTGCACAAATTGACATATAAATGAAATATTATGTACAAGTTACTACAACAATATTTTTCTGGTTGAGAGAATGGAAACAGAAGTCCTTGTAAGACATAAATGACCTGGGAGATCAAGAAACAAATAGTTGTGCTCATAAGTTTACATACCCTGGCAGACCTGGTAGCTAATGACAAGTTGACTTGGCCTTGTGTTTTGGATCATTGTCATGTTGGAATGTCCAAGTACATGCATGCATGCTGATGAGTGCAAATTTTCCTCCAGTATTTTTTGTATTTCACCTGAAGTTATATGTGGGGTTTTCCTTGCATCCCAAATAATCTTTCTGGCAGTTGTGGCTGGAATTTTAGTTGGTCTACCTGACTGTGGTTTGGTTTCAACTGAACCCCTAATTTTCCACTTCTTAATTTTGAACACTGCTGATTTATAGAGTTCAACTACCTTTTCCCGCAGATATTTTGACAATTGTTTGCTTTTCTTATGACTTAGAATCCAAAAAACATCAGTGCAGCACTGGATGAGTCATTGTCAAAGTCAGTCATTGACCTTTTATACACACCCACTAATTACAATCAAACAGATCACAGGTAAAGATAGTTACCTTTAATAACCATTCTAACCCTTTTGTGTGAAGTTGTGTGCATGTTATCAGGCCAAATAACCCGGGTATGTAAACTTATGATCAAGGTCATTTGGGTAGTTTGTGTAGTGATTATGATTTTAAAAGGGTAAACACAGTTGTCTGACAATAAATGGCTTCAGCCAACCACTAATAATGAGTGAAAGAAAGGTTTTTGTGTTATTCATATTCTCTGAAAAACGGTTAAAGGAACAGTAACACCAAAAAATGAAAGTGTTTTAAAGTAAAGAAAATATCATCTAGTGTTGCCCAGCGCTGTTAAAACTGATCTGTTTGCTTCAGAAACACTACTATAGTTCATATAAGCAAGCTGCTAAGTACAGTAGCAATGGCGGAAATTGAAAAATGGCTATATGGCACAGGATAAGTAATGGATAACAGATAGCATTATGTTCTACAGAGCTTATCTGCTATTTGCTGTGTAACTTGAGCCTTTTCTCCTATGAATGGCTGCCTCCTCCATGGCTACACGGCAGCTTATTTTTATAAACAATAGTAGTGCTTCTGAAGCAAACACTGCAGTTTTACCAGTGCAGGGCAACACTGCACTTTATTTTTATTACTTTAAAACTTTATTACTTTAAAAATTTTTGATGTTACTGGTCCTTTAAGAAATCAGAAATTCTGCCAGTGTATGTAAACTTATGAGCACAACTACACGAGATTTGCAGTGCACTTCTTGACTTTTCAATGCCAATTAAAACATTCAGTATGTCTGTCCATTTTCAGACCATTACTTAAAGTATTACTGGATCACTTAGCAGTTAGGCAGGTTAAATAGAGTTAAAAGGTTGAACTTGATGGACGTGTCTTTTTCAACCTAACTTACTTTGCTACTATGTTTTTTGAAATAAAATTTGCCAAACTCCTTATTTAAGGCTGGACATGCACCAATATGTATGTATGTATATATAACTTTATTTGTAAAGTGCTGTTAAGGAGCCGTAGCACTGTACAGTGCATAAAAGTACAATATATATATAAAAGTATACATGGGGGAGACAAATCACATAATAAATATATACAGAATCTTAGGACAAAGAGGTTAAATGCGATGTGGTAAGAGAAAGTGGGAAGGAGGTCCCTGCCCCGTAAAGCTTACAGTCTAAGGTGTATATCTATAGGTGTATTTCTTATGGGCACTACAGAGTGGGTTCATCAAAAGCACGAACATCTGAACTACTAGTGACCTGTAGTTGCCTCCTAACCTGGAGGCTGTCTGGACTTTTTACAAGCCTATTTAGCAAAAAAAAAATTTTCCCCTGTCTGCAGCTGTAGAACTAGCAGATAGAAAGCACAACTGGGAGAATCTACTAAAAAGTAATGAAGAAAAAAATATATGCAGTACAAAACAAATTTTCATTTGCACATAGCAGTTATTAAAATAGGTTTTTCAAATCTGCTAATGTATTAAACATATGATTCTCCAGTGATAAAAAGATTGCACATTATGCACTTTGCACCAACATGTGTAAAAAAAACTTACTGAAAAAGTCATTATTTTGCCATTAATCAGGTCTACCCTCAATAACATTTTCCAGTGTAATAAGACTTTTATAAGACTTTGTAATATGTGGAGTTTGTCATTTTTTATCTTATATTGTTTATAATTTATATTAAATATTTTTTATCCATAAATATATTTATAAATAAATATATTTATTGGAACAGACAGGTTCTAGATCATACAATTGAGGGAGATATTGCATTTGCATGCAGCTATAAGAACATTAAGATACAAGCCAATCAGCTTAAAGGGAAAATATGTTTTTTTTTTTTAATGCATCAGTTAATAGTGCTGCTCCAGTAGACTTCAGCACTGAAATCAATTTCTCAAAAGAGCAAACAGATTTTTTAATATTCAGTTTTGAAATCTGACATGGGCTAGCCATTTTGTCAGTTTCCCAGCTGCCCCATGTCATGTGACTTGTGCCAGCACTTCAGGAGAGAACTTCTTTCTGGCAGGCTGTTGTTTTTCCCTTCTCAATGTAACTGAATAGTACACAGTGGGACATGGGTTTTACTATTGAGTGCTGTTCTTAGATCTATCAGGCAGCTGTTATCTTGTGTTAGGGAGCTGTTATCTGGTTACCTTCCCATTGTTCTTTTGTTAGGCTGCTGGGTGGGGGAAAGGGAGGGGGTGATATCACTCCAACTTGCAGTACAGCAAGTGATTGAAGTTTATCAGAACACAAGTCACATGACTTGGGGCAGCTGGGAAATTGACAAAATGTCTAGCCACATGTCAGATTTCAAAATGAAATATTAAAAAATCTGTTTGCTCTTTTGAGAAATGGAATTCTTCTGGAACAGCACTATTAATTGATGCATTAAAAAAAATAAAAAATTTCCCATGACAGGATCCCTTTAAAAATATTATTTTTAAATGTAACTTTATAGAATAAACATATGTATACTCGTTGAAGCAGGTAAACAGATATTGATACAAATTATTGATGAAGAACAGCAGCATGACCAAAAACCTGAAGACAAGATTCTCCAGTTTTAAGCTAAAAACATATTCAAAAGTAGTAAAATGTTGGCAGGTCAGGTCTATTACACTTGGTTACCTACCAAAGTGTAGTACAGTGTATACTGTAGTTTATGCAGTGTCCTGATGGTTGTAGACTTTTTCTTTTGAAATACTAGCCCTTCTGATAATCATACTATATATTATTTTTTCAACACTTTGTATTTAATGTTCTTTTACCAAAGTACTATAGTATAATTCATATTCCTCTTTATTACATGTTATTTTCTCTTAAATGAAACTCAGAAAACAAATAAACGATGTTATAAACTAGAAGTTAAACTGCTTTTATATCAGGATACAGAAGATTCTTATTATAGTGTTGGATAGTCATCCACTGTGATACAGCAGAACCTACAGCACAATAAACATAAACCATTAACTACAGAAGCAAAGGAATATTATTAGGAATATACACCTAAATTCATGGTGCGCATCCACCTTTATAACTACATCCAAATCAAGCTGATGAAAAGCTAATAAATGTTGGCAAAACAACTTTATAACTGTGCAATACGTCTCTTTGTTTGTAATCAACAGTAAATTTGTCATTTATTGCTTTCTCTAGAATGCTGTTTAGCAGAATGTTTATGGGCAGTGTAAACGCAAATTTAGAATCCATCTATATACTTTTTACTCTTATATCTCTTCTCTACTTCCCAATTGTTTCTCTCATTTTATTTTGTATATGTTTTTTTTCTAACGTGATTTTTAACCCCTCCATTTTATTTGCATACATAAATGGGGATGAGCAAAAGAAAGCTCTGGTATTACAATAAAAAGTTCTGGGGACCCCCCCCCCAGTGGCTGCTATTTCACAGAAATAAAGAAGTTGAAGACAATTGAAGGGGGGGAGTGGCTGGCAGAAACACTAACCCTATATTATCATTGCTGATGTAGGTATCTTTCAATGCTTCATCTGCTTTTGCTTCTGTCATAATCTTATCTCATTTTGTCAATATTCTTATCATAAGTGGCTTCTGAAACCATGCATATTTAAGCCTACCCTTCTTAACCTGATTTTGGCATAGTATATACATATTACTCCAGCCAATCAGTTGGGCATTGTTGCTACCCCAAGGGCCCACCGCCCCAGCCACAGAGAGCCTACCCAAATTTTCACAAATTCCACACATGTTCTGAAGCGGCTCCCCCCACCCAACGCTACTGGGTTTTCTTTTGGTGTTCCACTGGCCCAGTCCGACTCTGTAGCCAATAATTTTTTCTTGCAATGGTAACAGAGAAGACCTCTGCAAAAAACAATAGAAAAGAGGAGGGCACCAGTAAAGCAGTATGTTTTCTGGTGAGAGAAACCAGGAAGCCAATAAAAGACCTAAATAAACCATCTAGCTCAAATTGTGTCTTTGTCGCATTTAGTGTTTTGCTTTCTGTTTTACCATTAATTTTATTATTTATTATGCAGAATGCTTGGAACATGTAGTTTTCCAGATAAGGCATTGTTCCATAATTTAGATCTTTATACCTCAAACCTATTTAAAAATAATATAAACATTAAATGCAACACAATTGTTTTACCTCCAGTTAGGATAAATTGTATCTTAGTTGGGATCAAGTACAAGGTACAACTTAATTACTACACAGAAAAAGAAAAACAAGTTAAAGTAAAATTGAAAGTTGATTATAATGGAGTCCCATACCTAAATATTATTTTTATAAACTGTTTGTTGTGGCAAATGTTTAAGTTGCATCTGTATATCACTTTGGATCTTACCTTGTCTTGCATATGGAATTTTCTTTATAAAGCAAAAATGTATATGAAAAGAATCAAGCAATTGTTTTGTCAGTATTCTGCATCAATAAGTAGTAGTAGTAGTAGTAGAGCAACTCATTTACAGTAATTGGGCTGCATTTCTTCAGTTAGGGCGTGTAACAAAACAGAGAAGGATGAGTGCATGGTGTGTTAAGGAAGGCAAGCTTAATAAACTGACACTCAAACGATAACATCTAAAGTCTAGCAGATAAAAGCATAATAAATGGACATGAAATGTGTCCCTTCTGGGGTAGGATTTCACAAACTTCATAATGGTTTAAGAAGCAGCAATAGGTGCTGAATCAGGGAAGATATACAGTAGCATAATGTGCTACTTTAACTCAAGGAACATGGAGCTCTATTATTTTTTTAGATTTATTGTGTACTTGTATTTAAATCTATTCCTAAATGTTTTTGTTAAAATAACTGACATTTCATGCTTATGTGTGAGGCTTCACTGGATAATTTGTTGTCAATATCAAGTACTCACTTGTGCTTTCAAGGATCAAGTCCAATTGTGGCATGCACAGATTAATTTCTGAAAAAGCATTTTGCACACCACTCACACACTTGTGTTGTTCAGGAATTCACTTGTTTAGCATTATTTTAGATGGCAGTGCTTGATATTAGATGCACTGATAGTTCTGCCAAATGCTGTAGAAACAGATGCAGTTACTGGTGGTTTAGTCATTAGTCTGATGCTATGAACAAGATATGTTAAAAACAATTCTGCTTTCTCTTATCGTTTTCTCTTATCCCTTATCTGGAAACCTGTTATCCAGAAACTTTGTAATTACAGGTAGGCCATCTTCTTAAATTAATCAAATAATACTGTTTTTTAAATTATGCCTTTTTTCTGTAATAATAAAACAGTACCTTGTACTTGGTGGTAACTAAGCTGCATGATGGGTGGAAAAACAACCCTATTCAGTTTATTTACTGTAGAAATAATTTTTTAATACACTTAAAGGGAAACCATCGTGAAACTGAAAATTTTATATAAGCTTCAGCATACCGAATACTAAAGTTTTCTAAATCTAATCAATTAAAACTTTGTTACTGTTTCTGAAATAATCAAGTTTATCGCCACTATCCCTATCTCAGCATCTGTTTCTTTTCATTCTCTCATCAAGCAGGAGTTAGATGTCAGATATTCATTGACAGTTAGATCCAATATATATTATAGGGGGGCTCATTTTGCCTAGAATAAGTAATTAAAGCTAAGTCTAGTACTACATGCAGAATTTGTGCAAAGGGCAGTTATTTTTTCATATTTTGTTTGTGCTGGAATCAGATTTTTGAGTGAGCTCTAATACTGTACATCTGCTAGTAAAGGGACACCCGACTGCTGCATGAAGACAGACTAAAGAGAAACAGATGCTGAGAGAGGGATAGTGAACATAAACTTGATTATTTCAGAAGTGATGCACAATATTTAATTTATTACATTTACAAAGTTTCTTATTTCAGTATGATGAAGCGTATATAAAATTTGAATTTTACCAATAGTTCCCCTTTAAGGTATGGAGATTCAAGTTATAGAAAACCCCTTTATCCTGAAAACCACAGGTCCTCAGCAGCATTCTGGATAATAGATCCTATACCGGTACTATGGTACCTTGATCTGGATCAGCTTTGGTTAAAATTTTATGTGTATCTATCCCCCACAATGCTAATACAGCGATTGACTGATATCATAAATTGTCTACCAACCTAGAAGAAGTGTTGTGTGGTGTCATATTTGACTCATTCACTTTTGTCTAGAGCAGGGGTGTCCAAAAGGTAGATTGGGATCTACCAGTAGACTTCTAGTTGGTGATCAGTAGATCTCAAAACTGTCAAAAAACAGCTTCACTAAATTACATTTCTGTTTCATTCATTTCATTCAGATATTTATGAAGGTTACATAAGAAATAGTTGTTTCTTAAATATAGCAATATAAATTATATCATAAATCAATATAAATTTAAGTAATATTTTCCATGGAACAGAATGCTTACAATACTTTGTATGTAGATCATAATTGGACAACATTACTAAAAGTAGACCTCGATTAGTAATTTATGGGCAATCCTGGTCTAGAGACACAGCACCACTGGAATTCCCATTAAAAACTTGCCACTGACTGGAAGTCCTGCAAGTGCTGTCTAAGTTCCTGCAATAAGTATTTTAGGACACTAAGGGACTGTTCAATCTGGCGAAGTAGGCAGTCGAATAAAATTTTAAAGTCAAAGTACTTTGGTCATCGAATTATCGATTATCCGATCTATTCTATATGCTCGAATTTTGTGTATTCGATGATCGAAGTGGCCACATTTTTTTATTCGAATGTCCGATAAAATCGTACGATCGGAATTCGATCAAATTCAATCGAACTTCGAATTATTCACGTGAATAAGCGTCGAATTCGAGGGTTAAAAAACCATGGGAATAGATGGGAATAATCTGGGAAGAATATCGAATTCTAAGGATTTTACCACAATTCGATTGGTCAAACGATCAAATAGAACAATTCGAACAATTTTAACCATTCGATCGAATTTTTTTATTCAATCAAAAATCATGAAACCCAATTCGGTAGCTTTGATCTGGCGAACTAGGCAGTCGAATAAAAATTTAAAGGGGAAGTAAAATCATTCGGTTCCATCGAATTTTCAAAATTAAGGACAGGGCTAACTGCACTACCCCTTGCTTCCCTTAGGGCTCTAGCACTTGCATCTAAATTATATGGTAAATGGCCCCTATTGTAGTTTAATACAAGTTTGTATGGTTTGAATTACTGTACTAGTACAATTGCACTCTCATACACAAGAAATTAAATAAAAAAGGAAATACAGGATAATGGTTGAAACACATACAAAGTCACCATACAGATTACTTGAGTATAAAGAATCAAAGAAGAATATCAAAATGCTGCTTAATAAATATACATGTCAGTATATTCCCCTTGTAAGCAAGGAATGTTGTTGCAAATCAAAACCTTTTTGGTTCAATAGAAGTGTTCAAGCTTTCAAGTTAGCTGGGACAGCCAAATCATTTATAAAGTACAAGGAGGCAAATAAATCATGCAAAAAAGATATCAGGCAAGCTAAAATCGATAGGAAAAGGATATTGCAGTAAGCAGTAAAAAGAATCCAAAATTATTTATTTAATATCAGAGGGGGGTCAGCTGGTTGATGAGAACAAGCGAAAAGCTCAGATTCTGAAAACATATTTTTCGTCTACACAAATGAGGAACCAGCTAATGAAAGTTTCCTTAGTCAATCAATAGTCCCAATTCTAGTAATACATCTAATGATGCATAGTTCACGCATGATAGAATTCAAAAGAGACTAAAGCTGGCCATAGACGTAACAATTACGATCTTTCTCGGAAAAGATCTTTCCGAGAAAGATCGTTCGTTTCAACACACACGTGTAGAGCTGAATCGTCAGATATACAGGTAGAAACAATAGAATTCTACCTGTATCTGACGATACAGCACTAACAATGGCCGATGTTCAGGGTGATTTCAAAGGCATCCGATCAAAATTTTCCGTCCAGTCCGATCAACCAGCCGACCGATATCTTAATCCTCTGACGATGTCGGTCGGCTCATTTCCCACCATACACGCACCGAATATCGTACGAAAATTTGTTTCGTACGATATTATCTGTGCGTCTATGGCCACCTTAAGAGATTAAGAGAACATCTTAAGATAAACAAAGGTCCTTAGCCATATGGTATTCATCCCAGGGTACTTAGCAAGCTTAGCTCTCTGATTGCCAAAGATCTTTACCTAATTTTTCAGGATTCATTGAGGTCTGGCATGGTGCCGAGAGACTTTCGAATTGCTAATGTTGTGCCACTATTCAAAAAGGGATCCCGTTAGCCTCAAAACTATAGGTGAGTTAGTTTGACTTCAGTGATAGGAAAGCTTTTCGAAGGGTATACTGGACTTCATAGCAAATAACAATACTATGAGTTTGTGTCAGCATGGTTTTATGTGTAATAGATCTTTCCAGACTAACTTAATTTCTTTTTATGAGAAGGTAAGCAGGGGACAACATTCTCTTATTGGACAAGTGTTTAGTGGGGTACAGCAGAGTTCTGTATTGGGTCCCTTGCTTTTCAACTTGTTTATTAATGACCTGGATGTGGGCATTGAAAGTACAGTTTCTATTTTTACAGATGATACTAAATTGTGCAGAACTGCAGTATAAGTTCAATGCAGTATGCTGACACTTTGCAGAGTGATTTGTCTAAGTTGGGAAACTGGGCAGCAAACTGGAATATTAGGTTCAATGTTGATAAATGCAAGGTTATGCACTTTGGCAAAAATAATATAAATGCAAGTTATTCACTAAGTGAGAAGGATCTTGGGGTTTTTATAGATAACAAGTTGTCTAATTCTGGGTAGTGTCATTCTGTAGCTACTAAAGCAAATAGGGTTCTTTCCTGCATAAAAATGGCATAAACTCAAGGGATGAAAACATAATTATATATAGTAACATAGTAAGTTAGGCTGAAAAAAGACTCACGTCCATCAAGTTCAACCTTTTTTTTTAATTTTAACTGCCTAACTGCTAGTTGATCCAGAGGAAGGCAAAAAAAACCCATCCTTAGCCTCTCGAATTTGCCTCAGAGGGGGAAAAAATTCCTTCCTGACTCCAAAAAGGCAATCTGACTAGTCCCTGGATCAACTTATATAATGAACTATCTTCCATAACCCTGTATTCCCTCACTTGCTAAAAAGTCATCCAACTCCTTCTTAAAGCTATCTAATGTATCAGCCTGTACAACAGTTTCAGGGACAGAATTCCACATCTTCACAGCTTTCACTGTAAAAAACCCCTTCCGAATATTTAGGCGGAACCTCCTTTCTTCTAAACGGAATGTGTGACCTCGTGTCAGCTGGAAAGACCTACTGGTGAATAAAACATTAGAGAGATTATTATATGACCCCCTTATATATTTATACATAGTTATCATATCACCCCTTAAGCGCCTCTTCTCCAGCGTGAACATCCCCAATTTGTCCAGTCTTTCCTCATAGCTAAGATTTTCCATACCTTTTACCAGCTTAGTTGCCCTTCTCTGTACCCTCTCTAATACAATAATGTCCTGTTTGAGTGAGGGAGACCAAAACTGTATGGCATATTCTAGATGTGGCCTTACAAGTGCTCTATAAAGTGTAAGAATGACCCCCTCCTCCTGTGACTCTATGCCCCTTTTAATACAGCTCAAGACCTTATTGGCCCTTGATGCTGTGGACTGGCATTGCTTGCTACAGCCAAGTTTATCATCTACAAGGACTCCAAGGTAATTTTCCATGATGGATTTTCCTAGTGCAGTCCCATTAAGGGTATAGGCTTGAATATTTTTAAATCCCAGGTGCACGACTTTACATTTATCAACATTTAATCTCATTTGCCACTTAGCTACCCAGATTGCCAGTTTGTCAAGGTCCTGTTGCAAGGATGCCACATCCTGGATGGAATTAATTGGGCTGGATAGTTTTGTGTCATCTGCAAACACTAATACATTACTTACAACACCCTCCCCTAAGTCATTTATGAACAAGTTAAATAAAAGTGGACCCAATACCGAGCCCTGAGGTACCCCACTAAGACCCCACTATATATACCTCTTTATAGATCCCCAGTAAGACCTCAGATGGAGTATGCAGTGCAGTTTTGGACTCCAGTCCTTAGGAGGGATGTAAATGAGATGGAGAGAGTGCAGAGACGTGCAACTAAACTGGTTAGGGGGATGGAAGACTTAAATTATGAGGGTAGACTGTCCAAGTTGGGGTTGTTTTCTCTGGGAAACAAGGCTCTTGCAAGGGGACATGATTACACTTTACAAATACATTAGAGGGCATTATAGACAAATATCAGGGGACCTTTTTTCCCATAAAAAGGATCACCACCCCAGAGGCCACCCCTTCAGACCAGAAGAAAAGGACTTTCATTTGAAGCAGAGTAGGTTCTTCACAGTGAGGACGGTGAGGTTGTGGAATGCACTGCTGGGTGATGTTGTGATGGCTAATTATGTTGATGCTTTTAAAAGGGGCTTGGATGATTTTTTGTACAGACATAATATCAAAGGCTATTTTGATTCTAAACTCTACAGTTAGGGGCAGATTTACTATTGGTCGAATTTCGAATTGAAAAAAAAAATCGAAATTCAACCATGTGAATAGGTAGGGAAGTAAAATCCTTTGAATATCGAATTCGAAGGATTTTACCACAATTCGATTGGTCGAACGATCGAATAGGAAATATTTGATTCAAACGATTTTTTCAATCGATCAAATATTTATTATTCGGTCAAAAATAATGAAACTCAATTCGGTAGCTTTGATCTGGTGAACTAGGTGCTCGAATAAAAATTTAAAGGGGAAGTATTTCGACAGTCGAATAGTCGAATATTCAAATAAAATTTCATTCGAAGTATTCGAATCATTCGATTCGATCGAATTTTCAAAATTCACTGGTCGAAGTGGTCTTGAAACACATTCAAAAATTAGAATCTTTTTGAAAATTCGATCGAACTTTGAATCCTTCATGTGAATTTAGTAAATCTGGCCCTTAGTATAGCTATGGGAATATATGGTTTGTGTGAAAGAGTGGAGGGGTGTGTGTGCTGGGTTTTAATTTAGAGGGGTTTGAACTTGAGGGACTTTCTTTTTTCAACCCAATTTAACTATGTAACTATGTAACGAATGCAGGTTATACACTAAATGGCAGTGTGCTGGGCATTATTTCGTTAAATGAGAAGGATCTTGGTTTTTTTTTTAGATAACAAGTTGTCTAATTCTGGGCAGTGTCATTTTGTAGCTACTAAAGCAAATAAAGTTCTGTCTTGCATAAAAAGGCATAAACTCAAGGGATGAAAATGTAATTATGCCTCTTTATAGATCCCTAGTAAGACCTCATCTGGAATATGCAGTGCAGTTTTGGACTCCAGTCCTTATAATGATATAAATGAGCTGGAGTGAGTGCAGAGACGTGCAACTAATCTGTTTAGAGGTATGGAAGACAAATTATGAGGGTAGACTGTCCAGGCAAGGGTTGTTCTCTTAGGAAAAAAGGCGCTTGCGAGGGGACATGATTACACTTTACAAATACATTAGAGGACATTATAGACAAATAGCAGGGGACTTTTTTACCCACAACTAGGCCACAACTTCAGACTAGAAGAAAAATGTCACGGTCAACACCCAAACCAGAACAGATGCCAAGCACCCTGGTCTCGGCTTGAGCTTCACCAGTAGTGTGACCACTTTTGGCCTCGGGAGGAGCCCTCAGCTACTGTATAGAAAAGTCTTTGGGCAAAAGGTCAATGGACAGGACGGAGGCAGATAATGTAGTCAACCCAGGTCAGGTCAGGCAGAACACAGACGGAGTCAGACAGGCCGAAGTAAAAACCAGGAAGACTAGCAGAGGGATCAGGCAGGATTGGAGTCAGGTAACAGGCAATGGTCAAACCGGGAAATCAGATCGGACATAATATCAAAGGCTATTGTGATACTAAACTCTATAGTTAGTATATGGGCATATATAATTTATATGAAGGTATGGAGGAGTGTTTGTGTATGGATGCTGGCTTTTCCTTTGGAGGGGTTGAACTTGATGGACTTTTTTCAACCCAATTTAACTATGTAACTAGGTAAGCGTTGCTTTAAAAATAACAAAAAAAAAAGTGGGAAACATATTCCATATATTTGCATTTGGAAATATGTATCTGCATATAAATGATTTTAAAATTTAGCCCCTGTGCTGCAAAAAAGTAAATATAAAATGTGAAGCCAAGAGGCATAAATCAAGCTCTGTTCTCAAGTCCATTTAATACATTTACAGCAATTCTCCCTGATTTCAAAGTCTGCATTTCTTTAACAATATAGAAAGCTTAAAAGGATGTAGCTTTTAGTGGTGAAGTGAAAAGAAATGAGCAAAGTGAAGTTAAAAATAATAAAATGAAGGAAAATTACTTGAGTGATTTTTACAAAGGTTCCCCAAAAATGCTTTATAAAGTACAAATAATGAATCAAATGTGAGTAAAGGAAAAGGAAAGGCAAAAAAAAAAATTCCATTTTTACTTTCTTTAATGAATAAGAACCGTATCGCCAATATACTTTAATTAAAAAATGTCTAATGCTTTTATAATAAACCTGACTGTATGCAGTGAAATTCTCTTTTTATTTACAGTGGTGTGAAAAACTATTTGCCCCCTTCCTGATTTCTTATTCTTTTGCATGTTTGTCACACTTAAATGTTTCTTCTCATCAAAAACCGTTAACTATTAGTCAAAGATAACATAATTGAACACAAAATGCAGTTTTTAAATGAAGGTTTACGTTATTAAGGGAGAAAAAAACTCCAGTAATTGAGATCTATCAGTCTGGTAAAGGTTATAAAGCCATTTCTAAAGCTTTGGGACTCCAGCGAACCACAGTGAGAGCCATTATCCACAAATGGCAAAAACATGGAACAGTGGTGAACCTTCCCAGGAGTGGCCGGCCGACCAAAATTACCCCAAGAGCGCAGAGACAACTCATCTGAGAGGCCACAAAAGACCCCAGGACAACATCTAAAGAACTGCAGGCCTCACTTGCCTGAATTAAGGTCAGTGTTCACGACTCCACCGTAAGAAAGAGACTGGGCAAAAACGGCCTGCATGGCAGATTTCCAAGGCGCAAACCACTTTTAAGCAAAAAGAACATTAAGGCTCGTCTCAATTTCGCTAAAAAAACATCTCAATGATTGCCAAGACTTTTGGGAAAATACCTTGTGGACCGACGAGACAAAAGTTGAACTTTTTGGAAGGTGCACGTCCCGTTACATCTGGCGTAAAAGTAACACAGCATTTCAGAAAAAGAACATCATACCAACAGTAAAATATGGTGGTGGTAGTGTGATGGTCTGGGGTTGTTTTGCTGCTTCAGGACCTGGAAGGCTTGCTGTGATAGATGGAACCATGAATTCTACTGTCTACCAAAAAATCCTGAAGGAGAATGTCCGGCCATCTGTTCGTCAACTCAAGCTGAAGTGATCTTGGGTGCTGCAGCAGGACAATGACCCAAAACACACCAGCAAATCCACCTCTGAATGGCTGAAGAAAAACAAAATGAAGACTTTGGAGTGGCCTAGTCAAAGTCCTGACCTGAATCCTATGGAGATGTTGTGGCATGACCTTAAAAAGGCGGTTCATGCTAGAAAACCCTCAAATAAAGCTGAATTACAACAATTCTGCAAAGATGAGTGGGCCAAAATTGATTAGGTTGATTAGGCAATTACTTTTTCACACAGGTTTGGATTTTTTTTCTCCCTAAATAATAAGAACCCTCATTTAAAAACTGCATTTTGTGTTTACTTGTCTTTACTTGTGTTATCTTTGACTAATAGTTAAATGTGTTTGATGATCAGAAACATTTTGTGTGACAAACATGCAAAAGAATAAGAAATCAGGAAGGGGTCAAATAGTTTTTCACACCACTGTATTTGTAAAGTGTAATCATGCCCCCTCGCAATCCCCTTTTTTCCAGAGAAAACAACCTCAACCTGGACAGTCTCCCCTGATAATTTAAGTCTTGCATCCCTCTAACCAGCTTAGTTGCACATCTCTGCACTTTCTCCAGCTTATTTATATCCTTCTTATGTTTTCATCCCTTGAGTTTGTGCCCTTTTTTATGAAAGACAGAACTTTATTTGCTTTAGTAGCTACATAATGACACTGCACAGAATTAGACAACTTGTTATCTATAAAAACCCCAAGATCCTTCTGATTTAAGGAAACGCCCAACACACTGCCATTTAGTGTATAACTTGCATTTATATTATTTTTTGCCAAAGTGCATAACCTTGCATTTATCAACATTGAACCTCATTTTCCAGTTTGCTGCCCAGATTGATTTGATTCAAATAACATCAAATAAATAAATGAAATAAATAATTCAAATAACAGAGCCCTGCAGTACATCACTAACAATACTGGTCCAATTAGAAAATGTTCCATTTACCACCACTCTTTGTAGTCTATCTTTTAGCCAGTTCTCTATTAAATACTATGTTCCAGGCCAACATTCCTTAAAGGGAAACTGTCATGGGAAAACATGTTTTTTTTTTAAAAAAAAAAAGCATCAGTTAATAGTACTTTTGACCTAGTTTGAATCTCCTTTATTTAGAAACACTGGTGTTTGCAACTCCACTTACAAAGCCCCCACTAACTCCGGTGTTTGCAACTCCACTTACAAAGCCCCCACTAACTCTGGTGTTTGCAACTCCACTTATAAAGCCCCCTCTTAAAGAGCAAACACTTAAGAGCAGCTAAACAATAGAGCAAGCTCCAGTGGAGTCCCAGGGGTTCTATTTATACAGTCTGTTCAGGTGCAACTAATCAAACCCCACCCCCTAAAATTTAAGGAAAACTAAGTGCAAAAGTAAAGCAGGTTATGACAAACTTGCTGTAAGCACAACAGCACACCAAACTTTGCTATTTAGCACCAAATACAGAAAAAATTTATAAAAAATAAAACCACAGTATTTAAATATACAACCTTACTATAAAATAACAGTTAATAACTAATACTTATCCTTTTCTGTTGATTTGTTTGTTTTTAGTTGCTTTTTCCAGTCAGCAGCCTGTATATGTAACACTTTTTTGGCTATGCAGCACAAATTAGAATAAGTGTCCAGCTAGTAGATGAGCATGGGTTATACTGCAACACTACACAGCAGGGCAGGGCCTTCGCTAAGTGGAAGCTATCCCTTTAAGAGGTATAAAATACACAAACACACAGGCTACTGTATATAAAATAGATGTTGGACGCCAGGAAGTTCTTGGTGAAACAGTAACAAAGGTTTATTAGCATATGCACAAGGCAATGAACCCCAGGTTTACTCACACACAAGTTGGTGCAGGTGTAGCATATCACAGAGGAGGAGAGATAGCAGAGCAGATACAGCAAAAATGCAGATTTCCATCTCATAAGGCAGAATAGTCACGGGTACATCAATTCCTCTCAAAGCATTACCTCCTGCCAGTGTGGGGATCAGGAAATCAACATAGGAACCGGTAGCTGCTGCTAAGGCCTAATCCCTAACCACTTGAAAACCCTGCACTAAAGGCATATGGGGAAGCCTTGTAGGAAGATCACTTCCTGATATCACTCCTTAATGGAACCAGAGCTGTTCATACTATATAACCTGGCTATCTCACTCTCCTAGAGAGTCTATTAAAGATCTATCCTAATGATAGCTAACCTATTCACAGGATTACCTGGTTCCTGACTCTGAAGGTAAAGGTCCCTTAAGGGCATATGGCTTTACTGGGGCCTTGGTGATCCCAGGCTCAATGGGAACACCTAGCGACACAGACACCAGGAGCCAAAGAGGCAGAGGCCCCTCCCTACACACATTATAAAGCCTTGTGGCAGGGAGTGATCATGGCACTCTTTGACCAATAACTAAAGGTGTTGCTAAAGAACAGTTACAGGTGCTTACACTCAATAACATAAGATGTACTAAAGGTAGTGGGTTCCTATGGTTTGTATTTTTTTTATCAGCACCCAGGACAGCTGGTGGTAGTGTTCCTAGACCTGGAAGTGATGTAAACTAAGGGAAAAAATTCTGGAAAATTACAAATTATTATCTAGATAATTTTAGAATAAGACTTGGATTATCATCTCATATAGGGAAAAAACTGTGCAATAGTTTTTAAAAAAAAACTTTAAAATGGTTTTAGTAACACTTTTTCTTTTGAGGAATGCAACTATTAATTGTTTATATATATTGAAATTATTTTATCAGTGATTATTTCTGTACAGATGCATGACATCAATACACCTATTCTATGAATAAATCCATTTATTCCCTTGTGGGGTGGGCGACAAGAATGTTCAGTACCTGAATCAATCTTGCCTTAAAAGCTTTACGAGCAGAAATATTGATGGTATAATACAGGGCTGCAACGAAAGAATATAGAAACCTGATTTTGAGATTTCAATGACAAGGCTTATATTTGTTTTCCCTAATGAATCCATGTAATCTACAGCATGATGCACTATAGATTACTTGGGCAGCACTTTTCCTGGGAATATAAATATCTCTGTGTGAAAAGCTCTTGTTAAATATGTTTATACGAGAACGATGAAAAGTGTTGGCAACTGATTTTGGCTGTTATCCCCGTGCAAGTTTCAACTGAGAATGATGAAAAGTTTTGGCTGCTAATGTTGGCTATTGTTCCCTGAGCATGTTTCTGAATATATGAATCTAATGATATAAATGGATATTGATTTCATTAAGTGGCTTCAGCTACTTCAGCTGAAATATATAAAATATGAGATCTAACCACCAGTTTATCTATGTCCATGGAGAATGAGGACCATTTTACACACCAGTTCATCTATATGTGACATTTTGGGAAGACTGCCCTTGTTAGAATGAAGAAGTTGTCTTACAGTCTAAAATAGATGTCACCTACTATATATTTATATGACCGATTGTGTCCATATCTGTATAGCCAAGTTTTGTAGTGGATTGCAAAATCCAAATGCAAGGCAAAAGAAAGCAAATTCTTCCTTTAATGATCTTAAATAGGACCCGAACAATTATGTGTCCCTGATTCATCATATCCATCATTTGTCAGGAACTCCCTGGTTTCAAACCAGCGACCTGTTGTATTCCTGCCATTGGTTTTTCCCACTTGAGCCACAGGAGGCAGTGTGGCAGCAGTTCATCTTCCCTCAGTCATCACTCTTGTACAGCAGGATATTTAAGACTGTTTCCCGTCTTCCCATTGCTGGATCATTGGACTTCCTACTGACTCTAAGCATTGCGTTCTTGTCCATGATTCTGAAATCCTATTCCTTCAACCTTGTTCCTGTGACCCTACTCTGAATACCCTGTTCCTGCCTAGTATGTCCTGCTCCTTGCCGTATTCCCCATTATCTAATCTCAAGGTTTTGACTTGTTTCTTGACTCTGCAAGTTGTCCTTGTTCCCTGTGGTTCTGACTCTCAGTTTGACCTTGGCCTATTTCCTGACTCTACAAGCCTTCTGCCTGTCCTTGACCTTTGGCCTGGTATATTGATTCTTGCTGCCAGACCCTTGACTTGTTTCTGGGATGTGTTTCTTTTGCTCCTTAAACCGTTCTGCGTGTTTTTTCAGTTTTTTATGAATTAAACCTTGTTTGAAGCACACAGTTTGTGTTAAGTGTGGTAGTGGTATGCAGCACAGGAGCTCCTGTCAGTCAAATCAGTAGATATTCATAACATCATAATAGGAAATACACTTTTTTGAAAATAGGTGTGAAACTGCCAACAGCAAGCAATTAATTTGTTTTGAACAATCTTGTAAAATTGGAAAATGAAAGTGAAAACCTGATGGATTGCTACTGGCATCCCTACTGTCATCACAATGAGAGAGAGAAGCTTATTAATATTGTGAGTCTTGATAGACTATTGCACTGGTTGTCAGTCAGTTTTTTTTAAATCCCAGCGGTTATGCAAGAAGTTGACAGTCAGGAAAGTGTTAAATTCACACAATTATCAGTACAAGTAGATCTGTCAGTTCAACAGATGGTGTGTCACTGCATATACACACCATTCCGCTTCAGCTCTTACACCTCTATGACACACACACAAAGGCTAATGTCTGAAAGCACTAAAACAGACTAAAAGAGAAGGCACCTTGACGCTATTCAGAAAGGTAATTGTGCCATGCTCATTGACACCTTCACCATTGTGTCTGTTCGTCCTGCTCTGATGAAATGCACACAAATGCACTGATGGACTTAAAGTGGACCTGTCACCCAGACACAAAAATCTGTATAATAAAAGTCCTTTTCAAATTAAACATGAAATCCAATTTCATTTTTTTATTAAAGCATTCATAGCTGTTTTAAGCTCATTTAAAAATATCAGCTGTCAATCAAATATTGTCTGCCACTCCTCTATGCCTTAGGCATAGGGGCGGGGCAGATAATTACTTTCACTTTCCATTCAGCACTTCCTAGATGCCACTGATCCCCACACATTCCCCCAGTTCTCTTAACCATTTAATTGTGTAGCCAGGACATGGGGATAGACATTGCGTCCTCCATTCTGGTGCACAAACAAGATTTTGAGATGATGCAAGGCTTGCCTTAATAACAGTGTCCACAAAATGGCTCCTGCCTGCTTGCTATTATTATGAATTCCCAGACTGAAGAAAACAAGATTAAAATAATTTATATAGTGTAATTTATGTTCATTTTGCTTGACGAATGTGATAAAATATGATTTTGAATATTATTTTGGGGTGACGGGTCCACTTTAAGAGGACCATGAGATAACCTCAAGTCTTGACCTGCAAGAATTCCAGGGTTTTCTCAGAGCACTTGCTCCCACTGTGGGGCTTGGAGCAGTAACAGAGGGCTTCTGTCCAAATGCTATTAAAGTAATATTTGGGTAGAATGCCTATTTGCATTTCTAGAGACAGCAGCAGCTTGCAGGTCAGTTAGGGCGACAAACTTGCTGCCCTAGATGTTCTTAAAAAGTGGACACTAAAAAAAATGCTTGCATAGTGCACGCTAAAAAAAACTACTTTTGAATAAAGCACTTGCACACAGTGCTGCATTTGTAAATCACCCCTACAACTCTCTGTAGTTTATATTTAGCATACTAAATTGGAGCCTACTTGCCAGTACCAAAAAAATGTTCCATAGCATTTATGGCAAGAGATTCCTGTTTTATGTAAAAAAGTAAACATTTTTGTATGCAATTGTCACACATTAATTTTGAGGGACAGAGACTCTCCTACATGCTGCAAGCCTGCACTGCAAAGAAAGGCAGTAAAATATAGAATTAAGGCTGCCAAAAGTTACCTGTTCCATGAACAATTGACTGACTGCAGGGGGTCTAAATTTTAAACACATTTGTATGGGTACAAACTAGACCACTTGAGATACTATTAACATCATTAAGGTTTTCTTTTTCAGTAATCAGATAGAAAACCTCCTCCATGCTCAACAAAACGGACAGCTTTAATTTTAAAGTAGATCATTATGAGCTCATTTGGGGTACAAATAAATTGATTCAATTATCCCAGTCATGAAAAAAGGGGGGGCTGGGGGTCCAAATTTTTTTAAACCATCATCATGACTTATATATATCATTTCGACATACACAGAAATATATGGCACACTGTTATATATTTTTTTCATAATTGTGGCTGTTTATACAGTAATTGCTTTGTGTCAAAATATAATAGATCTGAAAATACTGTTTTTCCCCTCTGCACAAAATATTTGTAATGTTGTATAGTAGGAGCCTGTATTCTTTTTTTATATCAGCCTGGTAATGCATTTTGATTCCTCGGAGGTTTGTAGCTCAGAAAATACACCTGATGGTAAGCGTAGAAATTGAATTTTCCAGTAAGTACAAGATAAAAGATAGAATGTGGGAGGGTAGGGGAGGGTATAGGAAGCAATGGGAATCTTTTTAGCCATGGTTTGGAAGGCTTACATGTTTTCACAGGAGAATTCTACAATAAACTCATTGAAAGCTGGGCACCAGTACTAAACTGTACAACACACTGACAAATAAAGATGGGAGAATATACTGTTAGGCTTCCCAGCTTCATAAGAAAACAAATGTAAACATGCTTAACGTATTACCCAATGCAAAGTGATTAAAATACAATTAGAGACATCATTACAGCTCTGCAGTACAAGGTACTGGCCTTGCATGGAACTTAGAAGAGCGAATAGAAAGAATCTAAACTAATGCACGCATTGTGATTTAAATTTGAAATAAACAAAACAAAATAAATTATTTGGTTAATGTTCTAAACCAAGGGATGCCAAGAAGGCAATATGCATTTGCAAACTTCCAAATCATCCCATTCATTGCATCTAAAATGTGTAATCTCTCTTTACTTACATGGTAAACATCAGGCACATTTATTGTGGGTCAAACCAGGGCATCCAGAAGGATGTACACTGTATTAACATTTTATTTCTTATTACTTATTAAAGGGGCTGTTCACCTTTGAGTTAACTTTTAGTATGATGCAGAGAGTGATATTCTGAGTAAATTTGCAGTTAGTTTTCATTTTTGTTTTATTGTTTATTTAGCTTTTTATTCAGCAGTAGTGAAAATAGAGAAATTAGCGAAATGGTGAAAAATTCGCAAAACACTGCCGCGTCTCATTTTGGATGCGGGCGTCTGATTTTGTAGGCCAGGAGGGAACTACTTTCTGGCAGGCTGTTGTTTTTCCATCTCAATGTAACTGAATAGTATGCAGTGGGGCATGGATTTACTATTGAGTGCTGTTCTTAGATCTACCAGTCAACTGTTATCTTGTGTTAGGGAGCTGTTATCTGGTTAGTTAGGCTGCTGGGTGGGGGAAAGGGAGGGGGTGATATCACTCCAACTTCTAGTATAGCAGTAAAGAGTGATTGAAGTTTATTAAAGCACAAGTCACATGACTTGGGGCAGCCGGGAAATTGACAATATGTCTAGCCCCATGTCAGATTTCAAAATGAAATATAAAAAAATCTGTTTGCTCTTTTGAGAAATGGATTTCAATGCAGAATTCTTCTGGAACAGCACTATTAACTGATGCATTTTGGGGAAAAAAAATTCCCATGACAGTATCCCTTTAAAGGTGAACATCCTTTTAAGCAACAATGTTTTCATGAATTGACACATTTATGAAATGGAAACCTCAGTCAGTTTGGCAGAACTTTTTCCACTGAATTGAGACACCCCTACATGATGGGGCATATTTTACTATACATTAGAGTCTATGGACATTTTTTTGTGGCAAAAGAGAGTGAAATATTTTACTTATGCCTGGCAGCAGAATTTCATTCTGGCAAACTATGGCAGGCTCTAATTACACTTTTCACCTGAGAAACAAAGGGGCGCATATATCAGTGGGTAAGGTTAATGTGTCTGGGATTATCCTGAACAGCAGAACAGAATTAACATCCCTTCAGGATCTGTTATAATGGTATGCATCAAGGTCAAGGGATGTGAATATATATATATATATATATATAATTATATTATTAAGCTTATTATATATATATATATATATATATATATATATATATATACACTTAAGCTCCCATATGAGGTCAAACACATGTTCAAGTGCTGACTTAACTCATATGAAAGTTACAATCACATAACACTGCAATATCACAATTTCAGCCATAGTTCCAAGCATAGCTATGGCAAACGAAAAGTGTTTCAAAGTTGTACTGTACATGACCTTAAAACTGGGCTTCCTACAGTATATAGTAGAACAAACAAGTTTTTTCCCCTACTGTCACCCCACATTAGTTGTTCCCCACCAACATCACTACCCTGCGCGCAGCCTCACAGTCTGGGATCCATGCATAGAGCGAGAGAACTTTATTCTTTTTATTGAATGTGTCCTTCTCCAACAGATACCTTTTCCATGTTGTATGGTCAGTTGCAATATGAGGGTTAATTTACAAATGCAAGTGCAACATGCTTATGTGAATCCAAAATTGTGTGGGATTGGATGCTGTTCACTTGTGGTACTTCCATCAATCCCTGCTTAAATGCAGTCATTGGATCTATTATCAAAGCACTTGGCTCTGGGATTTTTCAGGTAAAGTTTTTTTTTTTATTTATACAATCATACCTTAAGTCTACTGAAAAATATTAAAATATTAAATACACCCAATAGGATTGTTTCTATCAATATGGATTCAAGTAGTTTACAATGGTTAGGGTGAAGTACAATGTACTGTTATTATTACATTGAAAAAGGAAATCAGTTAGAATTAGTTGTTTTAAACTCTATGGTCTTCTAATTATTCAGAACTTTCAGGATATTGGGTTACCCTATAAGAGATCCTTTACCCCTAAGACTAGATTTATAGACAGATATACTTATTTTGCCATATTTCTTTTTTTGGGTCAACTTGGGTTTATTTACATAAAAATACTTGTTTATGAAACCAAGGTGCAGTGCTCGGCACACATATCAGGGCTGATGTTTTAATTGTGGTTCTATGAGTCTCTCGGAAGTAAAAAAAAAAAAAAAGAAGTACATTACCAAATGCGGAAAGTATGCAAGCACCCCCTCTCTGTTTTTCAAAGACTGGGAGATCCACAAACACAGTCTTCCACAGATGGGGCTCAAACAATTCCTAAGATCATATGGCTTCTCCCACAGGTTCCTGCTGTTGTCATGCATAAACCTCGCAGGCGTACCTCACCTAACTGGATGGAGATCCCCAGGTTTTCTAGACTTGCTAACAATGAGCTTATTTAGTGATGCAGTCAATAAAGAAGATATAATGATTTGGTTAATAAAAGATCTTGATTCCCATGCGCTCATCAGGATCTGGCCAGACTCCCAACAAGCACATCTTGAAAAGATCTTATTTTAGCTAACTAGTAGCTGAATAGCATATCGTGCTCCTAGCTACAATAAAGAAGAGTCTGATAAGGGCTTCAGAAATCATAAACATTAACTAATACATATGAGAATATCCAGAGTGAGAATAAAAAACAAGTATTAGGTCATCGAGTTGCTTAGTTACCATGATTTCTCTTGCACAAGGCTTCATTATACGGGATTATAGATTATAAATCTGTCTTGTATAATATATTGGGTTCAATTTACGACATTGGGCTCAACAGTAGAATTGTTCTTTTTATTATAGTTTTATATAGTTCTGTAGCAAAGTATTGCAACAAGCTATTGGGTTTAATCAGAGTATTCCCATGAGCCATTATTGGAAAAAACTCCTTTTACTATAGCTGAAGTGTACCAAAATGTGTAAAAAATGCCAATCAATAAATACCTACCACCTGTCTATACTTATGCTGACATGGCTGTTGCACTTGCTTTGCAGAATACTATACAAGGCACAGCTCAAGTTGTGTACCGACAACCTGTGCTTAACATCTACCTTGAACAAGTGGGGATTTTAGGGTTCCCATTGCACCAAAAGTTGATCACACTTGCTTTAGCTGAATCATGTGCAAATGTTGCCAGAAATAGAAGGTAGCTACAAACTTTATCTACACAGTTATCTCATGTAACGATCTCTCACAGTAGTACTGCATTTACAAAGCTCATTATCATAGATTATTCCACTGAAAATAATAAGCATTTTCCACAATGGTTTCCATGGTTCTCAATGTAAGACATGATATGTCAAAGCAAAATTTGTTCATTTTAGACTGTTTACCCTATTATAGAATTATAGTTTGCATCTTATCTTCCATTATACATACTAGTGACATACAGTAATACAAAGCATGTCTAGTTTTCTAACCATTTGATGATTATTGTACTTCAAACTCCTGCTTTAAAAACTGTAATGCTCTTAAAACTCATTGGTTCAGCCATGAGCCACCTGACTAAAAAATGTATTTTGCAGAGTCCTCGTGACAGCAAATAGCTATAAAGATTACATGTCTTGGAGACACAAACTATAATATATAATAATAATGTTAAAATGCATCTGTAAATGTATTTACTGTCCACACTGAACATATTACAGCACATTTATACCATACAAAATGTGAAGTGAGTTTGGATTAATCTATAACGTACAGTAGGTGTCCGGTTTATCAATGCTTTTTTTTTTAACAAAGACATAGACCTACAGTATCCTATAGTTTTTCCCAGCCTTCTGAATTTAAACCAATTTATTTATTTTTATAGCAAATTCTTTTTCCAGGCTTGCACTGTTGAAGTTGTTTTTGCTACTATTATAATGTGCAGAAAAACAAGTAAAAATTATGAGAATATTTTCCTGTTACCACAGCAACACATTAGATTTAAACACAATCACAGGACTGCAGGATGTAGATGAGTTTTGTTTCCATGTCTGTATGAATATGTTAGGCAGCTAGATATATTTAGAACTTGGAAATATTTGCTTTTGCAGACCCCCCCCCCCCCTCTCCTCACAGTGGCTGTAACAAGATTATGAAAGCTACTTTGGCAAGTCTCCAATAAAGATAGGAATAAACTGTATTGTATGGAATGCTAGCTATTGTTTTCACATCTCTTATGTGTATCTTATTATTCAGGGTTTATTTGATTTCACTTGTGGAGAGAAGGGGAACAATTTATCTTGAAATGGAAATTGTAATTTTCATTTTCTCAACAAGACAAATATGATGACCGCTTTTAAATTTCTTTGATATTTCTTGACATTTTGTTTGATTGGCATTGGATTAAATATGAGAATTAAAAGCTGCAATTTATACTGTGTTAATGTGAAACACAGTATAAATTGCACTAAATCTGCACTCAACCCATTATCAATATATTTAAGACATTGAGACATTTTGTGCATACAGCTACTAAAAAATGCCTTACCCTTTAAACAAAACAGGGATTGTTTGTCCATATATTGCAATATATTTAAGCTGGCCAACTACGTCAAAGTCATCCCATATCCGGCCAGTCCTACTCTCAAATTGCATCTGATTCATTAAGAATTCTATTGCTTCATTATACATTTTACAAAGGGACTAAGTTTTACCTGCAACTTCTTGTGTAGATATCAGGGTTTTATATGTATAACATATAAGTAGTTATAATCAAAGAACAAAGATTATAGAACATGACACTAGTACAGAATTACTGTGTTGTAAAAGAAACTAAAGGTAAAAGGTTATTCTGTTTTTAGAGTTGTAGAATTCTTACACATAACAGGGAATACATCTGTTATCTTGTGTCACAAGTATTCCTAGTGCAAAGTCAAGAAAGGCACATATAGTTGCAGAAATGACAGCACAGATACCATTTTGGACAATCTGCTGACTCAGTAGATATACCTGAGTTATGCTGGAGCAAATTCGTTGGCGAAAATGGCGGCAGCAATAGTGGGAACAGCGAATTAACGACTGGCGAATAAATTCGCCCATCACTAATCCATAGTTGCTAATAAATAAATAAGGAGCCCTCAGCTAATTGGATGCTGCCAGGTCTTAATAAGAGAGGGGCAAAGCAAAAGATTCTAGACAAGCAAAGGTTCACGGTCATTAGTGAGGTTTTGGACGGGAGGTACAGTTGAGGTTTAGACAAGAAGCGTAGTCATACAGACAAATACAAAAGGTCCTCTGCACTCAACCCATTATCAATATATTTAAGACATTGAGACATTTTGTGCATACAGCTACTAAAAAATGCCTTACCCTTTAAACAACAGGGATTGTTTGTCCATATTTGCAATATATTTAAGCTGGCCACAGCCTCATTGCACCCCCGCCTAATGGTTTTAAAAATAGTGGTGAGCACAACTTTCCCTTGTTTGCGTAGTCATACAGGCCAGGCCAGTGTGGGCAGAATTCAAGCAGGGTCAAACAAGCCAGGTTGGTGCAGGTGGATTGCAAAGAAGTTAGACAGGCAAGGGTCAAAACCATGAAATCTTCAGAATGGTCAAACAGACACAGGTCAGGGTAAAAGAGTACAGAGAAGTCAGGCAGGCCAAGGTCAGGATTACAGAATTCAGGAAAGTCAGGCAGGCAGGAGTCAAAACAGGAATATAACAAGCAAATATTGCACCCAGGAACTAATGAATTAGACCTAACAACGGGCAATCTGGCACAGGAGGAGCGAGGCAGCACGTGGCAGGTGTCCCCACTGGAGATGCAGCAGTGCCCCCGCCAGACACTAGACTACCAGGGAGAGCCACTGGACCATCAGGGTAAACTTTATTCATTACAATTTTCTTAACTTAAGCTTACTGAGAAGTATAGACAGAAGTTATTTGGAAAGTGCAAATTGAAATATATTGACAATGGGACTTACAGAGAGTCACTGGGGGAGCAGATAAAATTGTCATAAATCAGAGATTCAAAATAGACCTACGTATAATGGAGCATATAGCATAGACAAAAAGATTCACAAATTAGTAGAATTGTCAGGGTGGCAACAGAAGTCATTGTTCCTTGGTAAAATCAATCTGGACAGAATTTGGTGCAGAAGTACAACAGTATAAAATACAAACAGATAATTAAGAATACAAGTTTAGAGCTGTAGATGCATAGCAAGGAACAATCCTTCATCAAAGCGCTGACAAACTAACTAAAGAGGACACAATACTTGGTAAACCTAATTTATTTAAGAGCATCCCTTAATGTTTTCTTCTACCCCCATGCAATGTAATAGTTTTTGGCCAAACTGGGAATTATCTTACAGGACTGTAATAACAATGCGATTCCACTCTGTGACTTCCATCTCTCCATCACATCACTGCTATTTTAATACTTTGATTTTGAAAGCACCTGTGAAATTTATTTTTAATGCTTGCTCATGAATAAGAAAGCATTATTTTTATTCTCATTTAATTTCTAAGCAGTTATTCTGACTGCTAAATTCATTTTCCAAGGCAGTGTAGCAGCTACTTTTCTTTTTTCATGCTGATTCAGGTGCAGATGTCTGAGGAAGTTATTCAAATTAGGCTTGGCAATTACAATAATATCAAGTGAAATTTAGATTTGCTGATAATGTCAAATTATTTTCTTAACCACTCCAGATATTGCTTCAATAAACTACAAAAAAAGCAATCAGTATAACATATTATATACTTATGTCACTTATTAGGTTTATACTGTACAGACAAGCTGATGCCTTCTAGTTAGTGCTGGGAGAATAGCAAACAGGAGTTGTTGTTATGTACTATATGTAGTTCATTTCAAATTCTTACAAGCAGCGGCACTTGTAAAATTGATCTTAAAAAGCTTGTATGGTCAATACTTGTATATGCTTTTTTCCATGACTATTCAATCTGGTTGTTAATTAACTCTACAATATTCAACCTACGCATTATTCAACCAGTTCTTTGTACAGAATGTTAAGGGGAAACTCTGCTAAGTGCAGTCCTACTATGACTGAAGAATTGCTTTTTATATAAGAATGTTTTTATTCTCATCTAGGCAGCAGAAGCGGTCAGATTCTGTGAAATATTATGGGCAACATACAGTATGACACTGTACAAAGTGTACAGATACACATGGAATATAGAGCATAGAGTAGAAAAAACATTTGCCCTTTACTGTAGTGAGAGAAAGGTTTCAAAACTATGCTTTACCTGCCCTGTGGGTAACCAAACAGAACAAGAAAATTTCCTTTACATTTGTATGCAAGTCATTTTGAAATGTAATTGTATTGAATTACAAATCACATGCAGACCACCACTTGACCTTGATTAAGTTGCTGGTTTATTTACAATCAAATCGGAGATCAACAGCAGTTTTTCCCATTTTACCACTTATCAAAATGTTTCTTTCTAAGAGACATTATTTTGCTGTTACCAATAGGAGTAATTAAACTTGTGCATCACACTAGCTGTAGCTTGCCTGAGGTTTCACAACAGTTGAGGCTGAATAGCCAGAGCAAAATACCAATGGCTGAAACAAAATCACAAGCAAACAGATAGGGATCAAGGCAGCAAAGTTTCAAAGATAAGTGTTATGTTTGCATAGCATAGGGTGCGTACAGTAAAACAGTGCTTTATTAGCAGGTTCATGCAGCCATTACACATCAACAGCAACTTCCACTAGAACACTGTAAACAGCATGCACAGCACAACTCCTATGCACAGTGACACGTACAGGCACCTTGCACAAACACAACATATTACCCCTATAGTAGGAAAGCATTTGGGCAAATGTAATAAACAGTAACAATAAAATAGTATGCATCTTAAAGCAATATTATGCATTTTTCACATCACATAGTCCTTGGTCCATACAGGTAGTTTTCTGATTCTCTCAATACACCTTATAGGTTCATTTTCTTCAGGCCTCTTGCAGTTGGCATCAGGAGTAGTAAAATGTCCGTCATCAAATGGAGCATCTCCAAAGTCATATCTAGCAGGAGCAAGAGGACTTGCATTCCATATGCGTCCATCAGATGATGAGTTAATATGTGTATGGTCCTCACTGGCGTCTCACTTTAAGTGGTGTAGTAAATTTAGATTGTCCTTGTTTCAGTAGTCCTGGTTTCTTTATTCTGACTAAAGATCCAGAGTGAAGATTTCCCAGTAAGATTTGCTCTCTATAGTGCTTCTTTCAGACTTCTGTTGAATTGCTCAATTTCTCCATTTGCTTGTGGGTAATACACTGAAGATTTTCTATGCACAATATTCCTCTCTCTCTCAGAAGGAATTCAAACTCAGATGAGACAACCTGTGGTCCATTGTCTGATATTAACTCCTTTGAATTACCTTCTCTGCTGTGAGAAACAAATGCAATTTCAGGCCATTTACTGTAATAGTCTATCCGAGTTATAGCAAATCTGCAGTCTATAGGAACATCCACAAAGGACCCACAATATGAATAGCCAGTTTTTGCCATGCTGAATCAGGGAATGGTACTGGCTGAAGTGGTGGTGTATGTGTGATAGCTGTTTTGTCATGATTCTGACAAGTAACACAAGAATGAATGGCAGTTGCCACATTGGCATCCATTACTGGCCACCAGTATAATTCTCATAGTTTTTGTTTTGTATGTACAATTTCTTGATGACTCAAACTGAATGTGCAAGTTGTATCAAATTTTCGCAGGGCCTCTGGTACCAGTAAGCGGTGAGCTCCACAGACAACATAGCCATCTGCTAAACACAGTTTGTGTCTTATCCTGTAGTAAAGATCAGGACTGAGTTTCTTCTCAGTATTTGGCCATTTGGTTTGAAAGATGTCCCATAGTTTTGCTTGAATTGGATATGTGTTTGCTTATAACCAGCAGCTGTAACTGTAGATGATAGTATATCAGTCAATGCTACAATTTCTATGTCCTCATCCAGCATATCAGAAGCTGCAGTTAAAGGTAAACATGACAAACAATCAGCAGTAACATTTTTCAAACCTGGTTTGTATTGCATTTTGTAATTGAAATTCAGTAGCCTTACTGACCATCTAGCTATACGCATTCCAGCTCTTCCTAGTTCCTTTGTTGTACGCAGTGTAGTTAAAGGGCTATAAACCATGCAGAAAGTAAATTCTCTACCCTATAGGTAAGTTCTCCATTTTTCTGTTGCCCAAACACATGCTAAAGCTTTTTTTTTTAAAAGTTGAATACTTATGCTCTGCCTTTTTAAGTGTTCTGGATGTGAATGCAACAGTTTTCTCTGTATGATCGGCATGGGAAGAAAAATTCACCCACTTTGTATTCACTCCAATGGGATTTATAGAAGTGTATTTATCAAATCATCCCTTAAATGGTACTTTAACTTTCACCCATTGATAAATACACTTATAAAAATTCCATTGGAATGAATAGAAAGTGGGTGAATTTTTCTTTGGTGAACGCCACCGCTTAATGTATGGAGATCCAAGTTATGGAAAGATCCCTTATTTGGAAAACCTAGTCCTGAACATTCTGGATAACAGGTCCCATACCTATATTTGACTACATGTTCAGGTTGTTAGAACATTTTCTTCATTATGTAATGTAATGCGGTCATGTTGAGTGCAAAAAAAGCAATGCATTGTTTCACAGAGAAGACTAAATCACTTGTAATTTAAAAGGAACTTTTCATGTACAATTTTTCCTTGCTGAAGTTGTTCTTTCTGCTGTTGTATATATGAAATTGAAGATAGTGTATGCACTGCCAGGGACAGAATTAGGCTATCTGTGCACATACATACAGCAAATTTCAGTGCTAAATGCACCTGATCTTAGAGTTGTTATTGCATGTACATTCGGAGAATGGGAGGTAATAGATCAGTTTTTGATGTATAATACTGTAGTTATGTGGATTACAAGGGTCAGTCCAGGGCCACACACCCACAAGAGTACAGGGGTCTATCTTTACTATAATTTTCCTAAACATTTTTATTCAGAATGTGTTATATCAGCTTCTGGATATCTTACATGGACTGCTCTGTGTAACAGCATGTGTTTGCAAAGTCAGATGGATTATTTATCTTACTCGTTTTAATATTATGTAGTGTAGTGGATTTTCATATAATGATATATATATATATATATATATATATATATGTATATGATTTATAGTGTTGCTGAGTCCAGGGTCCCTAGTTCACTTACATACTATAGCAAACATAGGTATTGTTGCCCAGAAAACATCCTTAAGACAGACAGACCTGGTTAAAGAGAGAGAAAGTTCTTACTAATCTGTTAGAAATGCTACAACAATATTTCACAGGTCAGCAATTGGGTTTTGAAGTCTCCTCAACTAACAATACTTCATAAGTCAGCATTCGGGGATAGAGGTCTCTCCAGATCTTGACTATAATAGAAAGCCTGAACTTTTGGTTTGTAGCTTCGCCTTGGACCCATGAGTGGGTGCCAGGAATTTGGATCATCGCTTGATTATTGTGAACATGAAGGTCCCAGATTGTGGGGCTCCCAGATTGTGTTGAATTTATGCAGAACTGGCTCTCTGTGAACACTTTATATTACACTAAGTAAATCTATTTAATTTTACTATTACTTGTGTATCCTTAGATATCCCTTATGTAATTCAGAGCTTTCTGGTTAACAGATCCTGTGCCATATCTTAGGACAGAGACACATGCTCAGATTTGGGGAAATTAGTTGCCCAGCGAAGAAACTTAAGGCAACTCCCAGCGATTTACATTCTAGTCAGCGGTAAGATTAGTCATGGGTAACTAATCTAACATTTGTATTTCTTTAGTTTTCACAAATTTTATTTTTTAGCGCTAAATATCGTGGATTATTCTAATTACTCTAAACCGAAAAAAACTAATGTATCAAACAAAATATTTGCACACAAATTTTTTGAATTTTGAGGTTTTTATATTAGTATTCTGATTAGTTCTGCATTTTTACTTGTTCGTGCTTTTTATATGAGGCTATTTTAATAAATTACTTTTCATTCATGGGTTTACAGAGAGTTTTTTTTGTGGTTTCTAAAACCTTTAAAACCACTAAAATCAGAATGTTTATAAATTGACCTCCAGATCTTGAAAAATACATAAGGCTGGACATTCTGCAAAAGGTTAATTGCAATAGCCCTATCACAGTAAAGGTTCATGCCTTCACATTTGGGGGAAGATTTACTAATCAGTGAAAATTCATACTTTATCAGGCGAAAATTCACTGGGACAACACTGATTTACTTAAATGCGAAGTTTTGTCCTGGCTGACGGACAGTGGGGAATTTTCAATAACATTACTTTGGCAAGGCAAGCAAATCAAAGCAAAGATGCGCTACAGTTCATTTCGGCCTAGCACGAATTCGCTACAATCGTGCAGTCAGGTTAATTTGCATACGGCTGGAAATTTAAAGTTGAATGGACATTTTTATGCTTTCTATTGCAGCAAATACATTTCCACTGTGAATAACATGTGTCCAGGGAACGTTAATAAAGTTGTTATAATGCCCTACACATGAGCCCACTTACATTTTGAAAAACTGATTCCAATACAAGATTCTGCTGGAGGAATGCTATTCACAGTTGCATTTTGTGACAGAGTACCTTTAATCCCTTGCAGTCAGCACTGATGTTTGGCTCAGCCTGCTCTGATGAACTGTGCACAAGATGCAATGTACAGGACTCATGGAGTCAAGGCAACCTTGGCATTTACCTACCTTTTAAAAAACCTCAATGCAGGCTTCTGCTAGAGGAGTGCTTTTAAATCCTCCAGAAAAATTTTGCATTGTGTAAATAAAAACATATGTTTCAATGACAGAATGTTATTAACTTTATGTCCCCTCTTTATTCCTAAGAAAATATTAAGCAGAAACACAGTTGTGCTTGTCCAAGGATGGCCAAAGTTGTTGAGCAAAACAGCTCCATTAATTACATCAAAGGTAGAAGTAACTGCAGGGTTCCCACAATGGACAGCCTCCATTGACGCAGCACACTTTTACCTGAAGAATCACGTCTATGTTTCATTTTGATGTTGAGTGTCAAAAAACGACAACATTCTGACAAGAAGATTTTCAGCACAATTGTGTCCATTTCACACTCTCTGATAAACATTTGAAAATTGGACCACAGTACTGTAAGGTATAATATATGGTGGTCATTAGAGAGCATTGAAAAATGTTGTGGATACTGAAACTGCACTGGGGACACCCTAGGGCCAAGGCAGTGTGAACAAGGCAGGGTTTTACAGATTATTTATTTGGTAATTTGTAGCAGTGTGCCATAACTTTACTAAAAACCAATCCAACAATATGCAATTGTGCTGTTTTAGTTATCAGCTAAAAGGCGATGACTAATTATTACAGATAAAACCAAATTGGTAGAAAATAAATTCTACAAGTTGCTATCTCAGGGAAATGGTTGTGTTATATTTTGGAGCCTTCTGGAGAAGGGTTTCCTTTCCTGTTATCTTTATTACTGGGCAGATATAGTCAGCATTATTTCAGCCTGGTAGACTTGCCAACTTGTCTTCTGGAATCATGTTTATGCCATTAAATTATATGAACACTACAATTGTTACCTGCATTATTGAGAATATATTAATAATTGATGAACTATATTTCACAAAGTATATGAATTATGGCAGAAAAGTGGCCTTGGTATATGTTTAGTGTGTGCTTGTGCATAATGCTTAACTTTTATATATATATTTTCAGTCTTTTCTGTATTTGTGTTTATTATTTAGGTTGGACAGCCTACTTTACTATTGTACCATAAAGAACTTAAGATAAATCTATCCTCATACTTTTCTCTCACTGGTCTATATCACAATGGTACATTTAGAGTTTGTGATTTAGTTGATATTTGGTTGGGGTTTCAGGATATCTAGTGAGGAATTGGCGGATTCATACTGTTTCTCTGTGTAGAAATGTTTTATGCCTCTGTATTAGAGGGAGAAGGAGTAAATATATTTGAGATTTGGAATGCAATCATTTTTAGCTTTCTTTTTTATGGAGATTTTTTTTCATGCGCCTGTTATTGCCTTTTTTTGCTGATGGATCTAAATCTTCAGCTGCAGTGCTTTATAAGAACAGTATATGAATTATGTAAGGGTATAGCTAGAGAGATGTGTTAGTGGTCTTGACTATATATTTCCTAAGTGGTATCAGATAATGATTTCAGTTTAGGAGGTAGATTAATGGCCCACATGAGCAGAGAAATCCAGAAAAAAACCTCATTTTAATATAAGATGCTCAGCATGAAAGAAGAAACATTGTATACAGAGTTTAGTTAAATCTGTAGTGCACATTGTTTGGAAAGATCTACAAGGCAATCACTGCATTGAACCATGTCATATGTATTTAAGGGGCAGAAACTACTTACTCCACTATTTAATCAGCCCTCCCTGGGAAGTCTGCCCCCCCCCCCCCCATGTTCCAGTTTTTGAGTGGGTGGAAGATAAGTCTGGGTGATACAGGGAGCTGGCAAGCTATGATGACTAGAAAATTCTTGACTTTGTTTTGTTATACCCAAAGCTACAAAGGGTTTCTTACAATAGACTGTTCAGGCAGACTATCCAGGGAAGAAGTTACCACTGATGCATCTAGCCAGAAAGAGACTCTAAGAGCGCCAACACCATACCGAGAGAAAGATTTGCAAGATGAGTGACCAAAGCCAATGTTCGAAATATCAATGTTGACTGCATGAAATCTAAAATTACTTTAAAAGGACTTGGCTAACCTGTGTTTTTCTAGCTAGCCAGCTAGGCCAAATGTTGCAGGTTTTGTACTTTATTAGAACCCTGTTTACATATCTTTTTGTACATACAGTTTACTGTTATTGCTATACAAATACGGATTCTATTATTTACTTGGGACCCTGGGATTTCTGGGTAAGGAGTTTTCTTCCATAATTATCATAACTCTAGTCTAATATTGAACATTTAAACATTAAATAAAATTAAAATTAAACCCAATAGATTGTTTTACTGCTGTTATGGATTCATGCAGCTTAGTTACCATCAAGAACAAGGTATTGTTTCAATAACTCAAAGGAAAATAATTATTTAAGAACAGGACCTTCTGGGGTCTATCATCTGTAATATATTAGCTGCAGGTACTATACAATTTAGTTGCAGGTTTCCCACTCCAGTATTCTCAGAAACCTTACTTCAGTAGGGTCTCACAGTTAAAGGGGTTGTTCACCATTAAATTAACTTTTAGTATGATGTAGATAATGATATCCTGAGATCATTGAAATAATTAGTTTTCATTTTTTTATTATGGTGGTTTTAGCATTATGTAGTTTTTTATTCAGTAACTCTCCAGTCTGCAATTTCAGCAATGTGGTTGCTAGGGTCCAAAATATGAGATGAATAGGAGAGGGTTTTAATAGAAAGAATAATAAAAAGTAGCAATAACAATACATGTGTAGCCTTACTGAACATTTTTTTTTAGATGGGGTCAGTGACCCCCATATGAAAGCTGGAGAGAGTCAGAAGAAGAAGGCAAATAATTAAAAAAAAAAACCATAAGAAATAAATAGACCAGTGGAAAAGTTGTTAAAACTCGGTCACTCTATAACACACTAAGGGGCATATTTATCAAGGGTTGAATTCGAGGGTAAAACCCCCTCAAATTTGACCATCAAATTTAGTTAGAATTAAAATCCTTCGAATTTGAAACGATCGAACGATAAATTCGAACAATTTTTACCATTACATCGATTTTTTTTATTCGATCAAACTAGCCATTCGAATAAAAATTTAAGGGCAAGTAATTCTACCAATTCGACCAATTCGAATGGTGGAATGATCGAATAGACTTTTATTCGATCTATTCGAATCATTCGATTCGATTGAATTTTTAAAAAATGTTAAATTTAAAAATTCTAAACTATTTGAAAATTCTAATTCAATTTTTTTTTATTTGATCGAATTTCGAATCATTCACACAGTAAATTTAGTAAATCTGCCCCTAAAAGTTAGGTTAAAGATGAACCACCCCTTTAAAGAAACTTTCACCTACTAAATCTTATATTAGGAACAAGTCCTGTACTGCTGCTAGGGCACATTTACTACAACTGGACAAATCTGCATGTTTTTTTTGCCTTGTTTTGGTGCACTGTTACTATTTACCCAGTTAAGACAAATAAGCCCCTATAGGGCTTTCAGCAAAACCCAGCCGAGGCAAAATGTTTTTCATAGACTGCTAAATTGTTCACACAGAGAACTACAGTAAGTAGCCCTGTGTGCATTTATATAAAAAAAAAAAAAACATGGTACGAGTTTTGTTTTGCAATAAAATAATTTTTTGTTTGGGGAAGAAACAAAAACTTCAACAAAATTTAGCTATTCCCCAGATTTTTCAGCAAAACAAGAGAGTTCTGCTCATCACAAGAAAAACCATTACAATGAACAACAACACTGAAGCATGGTAGTTGAAGCATTATGTTGTTGGTTTGATTTTCACTAGCAGTAAATGTAAAGTGGATCCGATTTGAGAGCAGAGTGGAGACAGTCAAATACATGAGGATTCTAGTGGAAAGCCAGTTTGGCATTTGAGGTCACCTATACATATTGGCAAATTGATTGCATTATCTTCTTCCTGGTTGTACTCATGAGCATTAAAAGTTGTGTAATTATTTGTGGCTTCATGCATTTTTTTAGATACCACATGCATTTTCTTTGAAGCTCACAAAATTTACTTAGGGGCTGATTTAATAATGGTCGAATTTCGAAGTGAAAAAAAATCAAAATTCGACCATTTAATTTTTTTTAAAGGGCTTTTCTGACTGAAAATTGACCTATTTCAAATAAGTCTGTTTGTGATCAAATAAAAATCGTTCGAATCATTCAATTGCATCTTTTGAATCAAATGATTCAAAGTATTTCGAGCAAAATCCTTCAAATTCCTAGGACTTAGAAAAAATTTCAGGATAGGATCTAGGAGGTCCCCCATAGGCTACAATGGCAATTCGGCAGCTTTAAGGTGGCGAAGTGTCCAATTCGAAGGATTTTAAAGGGCCAATCATTTTTTCTATTTGAATTGAATTTTGGCCCATTCGATACTCGAAGTAGCCCAAAATTACGTTTAAAAATTTTATTCGAATATTCACTTTGACCCTTAGTAAATGTGCCCCTAGGTATCTTAAAAAAAATGCATATAAATGCGATATATACCTTTTACACAACCAGCTTACTTTAAGTCATAAAAAAGAATACATTTAAATTAAAGTTTATATCTCAATAAAGAGATGTTGCACCTTCAAAGTGTTGTGTGCAAATTCAATGGTAAGATGATTACTGCACAAGATTGATAGACAGATATATGTTAGATCAGATAGATTGATGAATATATATTGAAAAAAGAACTATTATGATTTCAATCTGTGAACTAAAATGTGTTTTCACTTAAGAGTTTAGAAAGCTTAACATTTTGGAATAACATGGGGAGCAGTCCCCCACTGCTAAGTAAATGAGTTGCCAGGATCTGACAAATTACCTCCAAACTCTGTCATTGAAGATGCCTTCCTCTATATCAAATTTTAACTGATGTTTAATGTTTTTTTTTTTACCAGTGGCATGCTGTGGACTGTGAAGTTGATTGCAACACTATTTTCCTGTGAATACCTTAGGTATATATTGTTTGTCATCTTGTGAACTAAAGGTGAAAGAATGAATGAATTTGAATCACATAATAAAGTCCTTGCAATTTTCAGCAAATCACTAGGAGGGGAATCTACATATCCACATATCCCCTTGGTACAACCACAGCATGCACTCCAACTCATTGCAGTAATATAGTTATCATATTAAGATAAGCTATTGCTTTTTTTAAATGAATACCAACTAGATTTTAAGGGAAGAAAACAAGAGCAGACAAAGTGATTTCTCACTTTGATGCAACTAATAAGAAAGATAAAACACAGAGTCTGTTTATTGAAATATCACCTCATAGTACCTTTTGACTCTTTGAATGCACATAGTAGATAAGGCATATTAAAGAACAAATTAATAGTTCTGATTCTTCAGTGCATGACTTGAATTCATTGTCAGGAAATGTTCAATTTTACAATGGCATGAACACCCCTGCTACAACTTGATCTGGGAATATCTGCTAATTATCATTTCATATGCCTTCGTCAATTGTACATATAGCATGGGGATGTCATGGGGATATCAGGCTTTTCCCCAATTTCAATGGGGTTCTGAAGGACTGGTGTTTTTTAATGAATGTGAAGGCCTTGCCTAGAAGTTCATATTTGATTTTATTTCCCCATGGAGATAATCTAACAACCATCTTTAACCTTTTTGAAGCAACACTGATGCTTACTACTCTAAATTATCAATAGTTTTATATTTGACTATTTGTTTTCAGCACTGGAATGATTTGTACAGATTGAAAAGGGTATTATTCTACAAATCTGCTGCTGAGCTGAGCACTAATAACCCCTATATTTGTAAGGGTTCTCTGCAAAACACAAGTTTTGTGGCATGCATTCAACATAATTTCAAGTAAGTCTTCTGTCTCTATTAACAGCTCATAAACGTACATATAAGTTACTGCAAGCAAGGTTTTATACTTATAATAAAAAGTTTTACTATCAATATTCAAGTAGCAATTATTTAGCATTTAAAGGATGATTTCCAAATGATTAACAAATGTATGTAGCTCAGAGTCCAGAAAACTTGCTTTGCAATATGTCTATATAAGGATTGCATTTATGTACAGTATGTTTGCACGTAAAAAAAACACTTTCACATCTAAAGTTACATGTGAGTTCTCTGTAGTACCTGATCTTTTTCTTCTCATAGCTTATACTTAAAGTGGTTCTGTCATGGGAAACATGTTTTTTACAAAACATATCAGTTAATAGCGTTCATTCAGCTGAATTCTGCACTTAAATCTGTTTTTCAAAAAAGCAAACTTTTTTATTTTTAATTTTGAAATATAAGATCGGGCTTGACATGTTCTTAGTTTCCCAGGTGCCATCAGCCATGTGAGTTCTGCTCTGATAAACTTTAGCCACTCTTTACTGCTAAGATGCAAGGTGGAGTGACATCACCTCCCTTCCTTTCCTCCATTGGCCCATCAACAGAACAATGGAAGGTAACCAGATAACAGCTCCATGACACCTGCATCCTACATCCATGTCTCACCTAGTGTTAGATATGAAAACAGCATTCAATAGTAAAAATCGAAAAATCGAGTCAAATGAGTAGTGATGGGTGAATCTAGGCAGGTTGACGAAAAATTCTTGAAACAATGTCGTTTTCGGGACGCGTTTCTTTTTGGCGAATTTTGGCCAGGGAAATTTTTTTGGGTGTTTCGCGAATTTATTCGTCTGTGGCGAATCGCAGGAATTCGCCGCAAATTCGCCCATTCCTACAAATGAGTACACTGACCTAATGATTTCAGAAATGAAATGGCAGGTTACATTTCTGACCAGAATGTTTCTCAGCAGCTCTGAGCGCGAGAGATATTTAGGTGAGAAAAGCTTGGTTACAAAACACCTTATAAATCACAAAATCCATAGGAGATGCATTTTTAGCTGAGAAGATTTTAAAGAGGACTTAAGTACTTTTACACAAGTCAAGAGCTCTTATGTGCAGAATACTGATTGTACATTGTTAATGATCAGAAAGAAATTGTATCTATTTTTGTTCTGTATTAAATATGCCCCACAGTATTATTTACCTTTCTCACTGGCACAAAGAAAGAGAGGCAGAGCTTAAAATGAGTCAAGTGTAAATTATGTGTTAATTCTAGGTACATATTGGGAAATTATAGACTGCATTATACTTTTATATTTGTGTTGCAATGTCTTGTGGCATAACAGTTTTAAAACTGCTGTATGTCTGACCTCTCTTGCTTTTTATTTCAACCTCATAGAAATAATTATCACTTGCCAGAGGATATCTATAAAAATAGGAATTTAAAGATGTAATGTGTGCAGTTTGTGAACTGTGTACATTGAGTCACAACTTTTGAAAGTATTATATTATTGTATTCCCCTTTCAGTGTATCTACTAAAGCAGAGTAATATTATAATTTTATAATTGTAGTTGTTGAGGTGGAGGAGAAAGACTGCCCTAATCATATAGAGAGTAACTGTAATAGTTCAAAAGCATCAAAGGCCATACTGCAGTAATAGGTCCACTTTAAGGTGGGTTCAGAGTTACCTGTAGTCCCCACCCTTTTCATAATATTTTTATCATACCTTACCAAATGGATACCAGAGCAGAAGTTTAGCTAAATTAGTCTCATGGTAAGCAAATCTGTGGCTTACAGGGACAGGTAAAGAAGAAGAAGAAGAGTAGTCAGACAGACTCAATGGCAGCAGTCAAACAGCTCAGTCTCTCTTTCTCTCAAGCGGTAACATTTCACCCACACATGCATATAGCAGAACACACAGTGGAGTCTTCTATCTCCTATTGGAGAATTAAAAAAAAAGAGAAGAAAAAAAAACATAAATATATATGTATATTTGCGTGTGTCTATATTTATACATTTTATTGGAAGCGAGAATCTAGTGAATTTTGACTGTCCAAATGAGCTAAGGTAGATTTTATGTTTATGTGGAAATTACCTCTGTACCTGCATATAGCAATGCTGGATGATTTAGTCCAAATCTATTGTTGTAATAATTATTTTCTAATTATCTTTGCCTTTGATGTTAGAAATGTTTAACAATAAGGCCTATAGCATGTATCACAATATTCCACCAGCCTATTTCAGCAAGTGGAGAAAAGCCTGATGCCTCTCTCTGTCACAGTTATCAATATTAATGGAAACTGTCTGTCACTGCTTGTTAAAATGCACATTTCTGTGTTTTCAGGTCAAAAATCGCCTGTCTCCAGTGATGTCAAGCTGTTTATATTCTTTTTAATGACAGGCAGTACAGAAGGGCATTGAAGTATTTGATGCAAAAAAGACACAGCATATAGACAAAGATATGATATGCATGACATAAAAAAACAATAAGTTATACATGGACTCTTTTAATGGAAAGAACATGCAGTTTTTAATATTTAAAATCAGGAGGAGAAACTTTAATGATAGATTCCTTGGGGGCAGATTTAATAAGGGTCTAATTCGAGGGTTAAAAAACCCTCAAATTCAACCATGGGAATAGCTGGGAATAGTGTGGGAAGTAAAATCCTTCGAATTTGAATATCGAATTCAAAGGATTTTACCGAAATTCAATTGGTTGAACGATCGAATAGAAAATATTCAATCGATCAATAAAATCATTAGATTCAAATGATTTTAATTTTCAATCGAATATTTTTCGAATAAAATTTTAAAGGGGAAGTAATTCAACTGTCGAATAGTCGAATATTCGAATAGATTTTTATTCAAATTATTTGAATCATTCGATTCGATCGAATTTTCAAAATTCACTGGTCGACGTGGTTTCAAAAACATTCAAAAATTCAAATTCAAATCTTTTTGAAAATTCTATAGAACTTCAAATCCTTCATATGAAATTTGTAAATCTGCCCCTTAATGTTACAAAACATCTTTAACATAGTGTAAAGAGCACTCACCCTGGTGGTCTAGTGGGCAGGCAGGGACTCCTGCCGCATGGTGCTCCTTCCTCGGTCTGTCCTAAGGGCGTGCAGCACGCACTTCCTGATTTTACGTGCGCACATAACTTGACTACGCTTCATCTTATTCTGAACTGTACCTTACATCCAAAGACTTTGATAATGATTGTGCCCCTTTGCTCATCCAGTACCTTTACTTGACTCCTCTCTTTTAAGACCTGCAGCATCCAGTTAGCTGAGGGCTCCTCCCAAAGTGAAGGGCGGCTGTTATAGGCAGAAGCAGAGCTGAGACCAGCGAGCCTAGCACTGGTTCTAGATTAAGGGTGCCGATTGTGACAAACAGAAACAAGTGTACTTTAGGTTCTATCAAGAAGTTATGTATAATCTCAAGGTAATGGTTGAATAAATACTATGTTTAAATCGTTTTAATTTAGCTTGCCTCAGATGCTTGCCATTTTAATATTCTCACTTTAGAGTTTCGTAATCTGTATACAGTTTCGATTGGGTGAAGTTTAGAACATAACATAGTGCAGTCAGGATCTGCCGAAAGGCATCAATGTTCACTTTGTAAACAAAATGTAATATATTTTCAGAGTTGCTGTACTGCAAAAGATATTTCCCATTAAACATTGCTGTTCTAAAAGAAAAAACACCTAATGAATATTTTTTTTATATTAAAAAGTCATGGAGGGCAAAGAAACTGGAGCTGTGTCCCATTTTCCATAATACATTCCTTAAAAAAGTAAACATCTAGATAAGCCTCAACGGCATCTAAATACAGTATAACTCTAAGATTTCACAAAAAAGTGGTTAATATATTACATGTATATGTATGTATATACAGTATAATAAGGAACAGTTTGGTTCATTAACCATATAATCTATAGTAGATTAATAAATCCAGTGTGAGTACAGGGAACTAAGTATGCACAATTTTTATGTCGGTAAAATTCCTATGATGTTTATTGGCCTTAATGTGTTCCCTGTGATTTTACCATGAAAATACAATATATTTTCTCAATGCACTAATCTCTGTGAAATGTATTCTAGGGAAATAACACATCTAGAGGCACATTTACTAAGGGTGGAAGAGAATTTTTGAATATAATTAGAATTTTTAAAATTCGAATTTCTAAGTAATTTTAGGCTACTTCGACTATCGAATAGCCCAAAATTTGAATTGAAAAAATTTGGAAATTGGAATTTCGAAGTACTGTCTCTTTAAAAGCCTTTGAATTCAACACTTTGCCACTTTAAAGCTGTCGAATTGCCAAATCCTGAGAATTTGAAGGATTTTGGGTGAAATTTTTGAATCAACACAATGCAGTCGAACGATTCGAGCACTTTGCCACTTTAAAGCCGCAGAATTGAGATTTTAGCTTATGGAGGACCTCCTAGAAATTTTTTCAAAGCCCTGAGAAATTGAAGGATTTTGGGTGAAATCGTTCGAATCAAACAATGCATTCCAACGATTCGAACAATTTCAATTTGATCGAAAACTGACCTATTTGGTCTGCTTTCAATGGAAACTATCAATAGGTTATAATGATTAATACCTCCTATGAAAAGACAGAGGAAAACAATTCTAAAAGTACTTTAGAAAATAGCAATAAAAGTCAAAGTGTTAAAGGAAAAATATTGGGAATAAATATTTCACTGAAAATCTTACTTTTGTAAATAAATAAATATTAGCATTTATACTCAGTGATGGGTGATTTCATTCGCCTGCCATGAATTTGCGGCAAATTTCCATGTTTTGCAGCCACAAATATTCACTGGTGACTGTTTTGGGCGCTGGTGACCGTTCTGACATTGCCGTCTATTGTAGTGTGATAAATTGTTGCCGGCATCAAAATTTTGACGCCTGAGAACTGTCGCCAGCGTCAAAAGTCACAAAAGTCCTGTTCACCCATCATCGTTTATATTTAAATGTGTGCATGTGATTGTATCCATTATTGGCAAACAGGCCCCTTAATCCTACAGATTGTTAGTATACTTTAGCAGCAACCTGACACTGTGCAATAAACAAAGAGTGAGTAATGTTCCAGAAAATAACTTTCTCTTGCATTTAAGCTTTTTTTGGCAAGTCCTTTTATACAACATTTTTGTGATAAATGTTTTCTTGTTATCCATAATGCTCAGGACCTGAGGTTTTCTGGATAAAGGATCTTTCTGTAATTTGAATCTTCATACATGTGGGAGGTTATTTATCAAAATCAGAATTCTTCTTTTCTTCTTTTTTAAAAAGTCTGACTAAACATACATCCATGATTTATTATTTAAAAGCTTGATTTTATTGGATCAGGGAAGCAGATTTTTGCCAGAAAAGACTAAAATAGATTTTCGGGCTCAATCTAATGCAGACCACAGAAACTTCCAAATAGGATGTGGACCTCTCCCGGTAACTTATATACAACCTTGACAAGTCTGAGATTTCTGATTCAGACTTTTTACAGCCTCGGGGTATAATAAATCTCAATAAATGTGAGGTTTTTTTCTGATAAAATTCGGATTTATAATAAAAAAATAGATTAATGGCATTCAGACTAATAAATAACCCCCTAAATCTACTAGTTAATCATTTAAACATTAAATTAACCAAATAGGCCAGTTTTACTTCCATTAATTATATTTTAGTTTGGCTCAAGTACAAGGTACTGTTTTATTATTACATGGAATAAGGAAATCATATTGAAAAAATTGGAGTTTATGGTAGTTGACTTTCCCTTAATATCCAGAACATTCTGGATAATGGGGTTCCCAATAATGGATCCTACCTGTAGTAGAGATATACATATTTTAATGCCAACCACTAATGCAAATTGTATTTAAATGAAGGTGTAGATTAAGCATACATTATTTGAGTCCCCTGCCGCACACCCCCTTCTCACATCCAGTGTGGAGAAATGTATACCTTTATACTGGTTCTTTATCACATTGCATAATTGTATGCAACTGTAAATGTGATATCACCCCAACACAACCTTTAACTATGACAACTACCACTAAAAGGATTTTTACTTTGTTAGCTAGTAGATCAGAAGAAAAAGTCTGTACTTTTGTGCTCACTTGAAAAAAAATCAGGATTCATCTATTGATGGCTAACTAAAGAGAAAAAGTACAATGCCAGCTTTCAAGCCACCAGTATCCTTTAATCAGGCAAACATTTTACACATGCTTCTGAAATTACCAGACACATACAGATGTGAAAAGAAAACTATACAGACCTATCATTATTAATATGCTGCATCAGTGCAAAATCAGTGTGTTCCAAGCATTGATATAAAGTATATTATATATATATATATATATATATATATATATATATATATATACAGTATATTCCCACATAAACTCATATAAAATAACACATACAGTATCTGCCCCAAATTTCTCCTTATTAGGATGGGCTCTCAGAATTAAGCAAATAAACATTTATCCTCTAATCTTGACTTAGCTGACCTTTAGGCTTGAGCACCAAATCATAATTTTACTACAATACCAAACTCTGGTTTCTTACACACTCTAAAAACATACAGGCAGTCCAATTGACTCTACTGTGTATGAATGTGAATGTGTAAGATGCACTGGGTGAAACGACTGATGTAAATGATACATAATCTCTGTAAAGATCATCAGAAATATATTAGTGCTATATACAATATAATAAAAAATAATGAAATAAATGGATGAAGTGCAAGATCTAATTGGTTGTTACAGGGTCACAGTTCGTGAGGTAAACTAAGGGACAGCTGTCAGGAGCCTAGGCAAAGAATTTTGATGCAAGGGAGGGATCTTTTTTGCTGAACAGGACCTGCAATGATCTGCAAGGAAGTGGTGTGCTAGTGGGCATCCACATCCCACCCATACATTTTCTCTATTGCATCCTGTCATCTTTATAAAAGTACAGTTCCTGCTATAGCTTTATGGTGTATCTAAAAACACCAAATTAAAAAACCTTTGCAATAATCAGGGTTTTTCACAAAGTGTGATATACACTCGTTAAAGTGCAAGATCAGACACTACAGTCTTTTTTCTTTAACGGGAACACCAAGAAGTGCAGTACCATTTATAGAATGGCATGTTTTCCTGCCATATATTCAACATATATTCCACATAGTGTTCCCTGACTTGGAATCCCCATAATTTTTGTTAATAAGCAATGAAGACTGCAAGGAATCTTGAGGGCACATGAATGGGTGCTGCCACTTGGTACACCTCTTCTGTCAGACTGTAGATTATACAGTGCATGGCACTTAAATGGTTAATTCTTTATACATTTATTGAAGTATGTGTATTAGAATGTTTTTCCCATTAATTAAGAGAGCCATATGGCCTTTAACGTATTATTCTGTGTGTAGGGATGTGAAAATTAGACACCCTTGCATATTTCTAACAGGCATATTCCTAGTAATATGGACACCTAATGGGTCCTAATGGGGACCTTGGTGCTTATGTAACCCCTGTAGTTCTACTGTGTAAAACTATAAATGTCTTGGGAACCATGTGGTCTAGGCCTTTTGCTTCAGTCAGCCCTGCAGTCTGAAGGGAGAAGTATTAACCTTTGAGAGTTAGGTCTTAATTTAGGAGAGTTAAACCCTGTCATAGATCACTCTAGGAGTGATAGAATGGATAGTTAGTCGAGCAGCTCAAGCTCTGCCAGGAGAAATAGAGGGATTAAGATCCCGGGTACAAATTACCCAGAATCAGGGAATACGTGGTTAAGATCAGGGACATAGGGATACTCTGCCTGCATTTAAGATAAAGCTGGATCCTGGTTGTACCTCTCACCTCCATTCACTGATCTGAGTCTATGCCAGAGGGGGTTGAAACTATACTTGGTACTGTGAGTACATTGCTGTCTGTATATTATGTTCACTGTATGCTCGCATTATGATCTGTGAGGATATGTTCACTGTTTAATAAACATAGTTGGTTCAAGCATTAAAGAAAACCACTGGCGCCCAATTTGTGTGAAATTGCACCAGGTTACAGTTATACTACACCCTTCCTCCACCTCGCTGTGAGGGCTTACGTCTGAGAAAAAGAGTTTAATTCATGGTGTAATACCATTGTAAAGTAGCTATAATTGATCCCTGTAGCGCTACATGTTTATAATCTAACTCCTTTTATTTTAAGCATTTTGGAGCAAACGTAAAACTGTAATTAAATAGACTGTCCTAGTCAACATATCAGACAATACAAAAAAATAGGTTCCAAAATACACCAGTTTGAATTGGAGAAAATGTATCTCACTGGAGACTTTTATCACCACTTACAATTACATTGATCTACTTGTTTTGGAGCTGAAGTTTATTTGTAAACAAAACAAATACAGCCTTTAAAGAGCTGTGCACTAGAATCAATTTTACAATTTAATGCATTTTATGGATAAATGCCTTGATAGTTTATACCTTAAAAAGGCAGATGTGCATTTATGTTTATTAAAATACAATTATACAATAGTTTAGTATCTAGTTTCATCAGAAGGTTTTATGCCAGAAGACTGGCCTGGTGCTTATAACAAACATATAAAAGGAAACATGATATTAAAAAGCTGATACCAGGAGCTTTATGACATCTGAAATGATTTGTCTTTTATTAAAATAATGCAGAGAGTGAGACACTCTAATGAGCAAATTGTAAGCATAAAGGAGCTGATTTGCCAACTGGGACCTGATAGCTTGTCATTTGTAATTACACTTGGGCAATTTAGCACTTATGTTTGTAAATCAGTCCTACAGAAGTGGTAACCTGTCTATTTAGAATCTTTGTTTCTTTTTTTTCTGGTGTAGTTCAGTACCGTCAATAGGGAATCGGTACCACTGTGGTTTTATATTGAGCCAGAACATGGCTTGCATCAGAATACTTCATGAACTGGCAATACCAGTTAGTTTTCAGTTTACAGATATGTTTATAATACCTAAGATAAAGTATATTCAGGAAACACAACATAAAATTTGTCCAGAAGCTAAGATCCATATAATGAATACTAAATAATCCACATAAAATGTTACACCTGAATCTGTCAAACTAAATTTTACTAAGAGTTCTGTAGTATTAAAATACCAGGTTTTACATTCAATTCAGTAAACCTGGAAGTGTCTCTGATATACAATGAGACTGTATTTACGGTTACTTGCAAGTATTCAGCCTCAATTATTTCTTTTACTAATAAATACTACTCTGAAATGTTCTTCTCTGTGATATTTTTATTTAAAAGCAATAAAACTCAAAATGCCATTACATAGTTTTGTGTTAGAAAAAAGAAAAAACTTGAGTAATAAAAAAATGGCAATGGTCAACTTGCAAATGTATTTAATCCCCATGGGAAGCTCTATTTTTATGCAGGTCAAAGACTATACAATTTGCCTCCACCCAGTGAATGGCTAAAATAAGTGCCATATTTTCTAGATAAAAATCTAAACACAAATTTAAAGGATTATTATTCATTTTATGAATCTAGGAAGTGTGTAAAAAACATTCCAAATATAATATACACACTTGCAGAATGGTACAAAGCAATACCAACATCAGAAAGTTGAAGCTACATCTTACTACACAACAGAGCTAGGATGCAATAACTATGGGGTGCAGTTTGTCCCAAATACATTCTGTATACAAAACTATCCCTGATACACAGAAGGAATGTCTCTCATGGTATATTACTATTTCTGACCATATACACAAATAAAAAATATACAAAAGACTTATTTCTATTAAAGAATGAGAACAAAATATGATTAATGCACAAAAGGATATCATTATATTACAAACTCCATTCTGTACATTTTATCAATCAATCTGTCTCACAAATTTATAACCTCCATGTAACAGACACACTTATATGTAGTGATGGGCGAATCTCCCGCGTTTAGCTTCGCGAAACGAGTCGCGCGTAGTTTTTGACGCGCGTCGCGTCAAACGCGGCGCTTCTGTTGCGCGTCGCTGCGTTTCCGACGCGTCGCGTCATTTTCGCAGCGCGAGTTGTTTTTTCGGCAGCAAATTTTTCTGGCGTTTTGCGAATTTATTCGCCAGCGGCGAATCGTGGGAATTCGCCGCGAATTCGCCCCTGGCGAATAAATTCGCCCATCACTACTTATATGCAAAGTTACTTACAGAATGAATTATGTAAAAAAAAACTTGGACAGAATATATAATAGTGTTACTAACTAGTGCATGCCAAGCTAGATTTGAATGACAAAATAGTTATTTGTGACAGAAAACAAGATTTTATAGTACAGGATTCATTCTTTCGACAAAATTAAAGTTTTGTTTCACAAAACAGATAAAATAACCATTCTGTGAAGCAATACTGTCAGTTACTTTCCTGAACCAATAACAACAAAGCTTACTGGCCTGCTTGTGCAGACATTTTGGTTAAGGGCATTCCTGCTGTTTTGCCATTGTCTTATGATTCATGGTTATTTTATCTGTTTTGTGAAAGAATGAATCCTGTACTATAAAATCTTGCTTTCTGTCACAAATAACTATTTTGTCATTCAAATCTAGCTTGGCATGCACTAGTTAGTAACACTATTATATATTCTGTCCAAGTTTTTTTTACATAATTCATTCTGTAAGTAACTTTGCATATAAGTGTGTCTGTTACATGGAGGTTATAAATTTGTGAGACAGATTGATTGTTAAAATGTACAGAATGGAGTTTGTAATATAATGATATCCTTTTGTGCATTAATCATATTTTGTTCTCATTCTTTAATAGAAATAAGTCTTTTGTATATTTTTTATTTGTGTATATGATCAGAAATAGTAATATGCCATGAGAGACATTCCTTCTGTGTATCAGGGACAGTTTTGTATACAGAATATATTTGGGACAAACGGCACCCGATAAATAACAGTGGACTGTTGGGAAATACATTGCTGTATTATGAGTAAAAACCTGAAGATTTGCACCTGAGATTACACTTGTAGTGCTTCACTTGTTGTTTGAAAATAAGCTCTACAGTGTTCAATACCTGAAACTGTATTAAAGGTGTACAAGTCAAACAGTGCTTGAATTAAAGCTTTATAGGCTACAACTGATGTTTGGAACCGTTTATGACATTGAAGCAAAGACTTTACTGCTGGCATCATTTCAGTTTTTATACAGAATTTAAAATATATATTCAATAGTACTTAATAGACTGTGCTTTTCAGATGAGATCATTTTCTTAGAAGACAACTATTCTATCTGAGCACAATAAGGTAGATACTGATTGGATCAATAGCCAGTGAAATAATGAATTGGGTGTATTATAACAAGTCACAATCTAGTCCTATGAGTTCTGAAGTGAAGGCTTGCAACCTAGTAAATCTCACTTTTCTAACCTCATTATTTCAGCCTGAAATAAGGACTATAAGGAAGACTATTAGTGAGCATGAGTCTTATTCACTGGGACACAGTACAGCATTGGTCCTCATTGTGCTGCTCAGCTTAATTGACCAGTTAGGACAAAATACACTTACAAAAAAAAACCTCACACATAATTGTGCTCACTACATTATACAACCCATGAGGTGAGGAGTAGCCATATAATATAATTTAAAAGCCAAAAGTAAGCTTGTCTTCCCTGGTGTGGGCTGTTCTACACTTGCTTGAGTAATTAACAATTCCTATATTTTTGTTGTATTTATACACAGATTATTAACTGCAAATTACAATGAATGAATAAAAAACAAGCTAACATTAGCTAAATGGCACACTGCCTCTTGCAGATTGTGTTATTTAGGCATTATTGAATTAAAAACTATTTCTACTTTTTTTGCCATCTTAGCAAGTGCTTATTTGTTTTACTTTAATAGCATACACGCTATGTACATATACAGTATGTGATGCTTGCTTAGTCTGAACTAATTCTCATTTTTTGGATTATAGGTTGTTGGTTTCTTTGCAAAACATAACATGAATATTTCCCTTTTATAATTGCATGTGTATTGTACAGTACCATCTAGTTATAGTTTCATTGATGTATTGTCAGAAGCTACAGTATGTGATGATATCACATTTATTATGTTTTTTGTTATCAAAAATGTTTAACCATTGCATACCCTATTATTTTACAAAACAATTTTAATGCAGGTGTGGGATCTGTTATCTGGAATAACTGGGACCTGGGGTTTTCCAGATAATGCATTTTTCTGTAATTTGGATCACTATTCAACATAAGCAAATCTGACGTTTCGCTTTGCCAAAAATTTGTGAAATGGCATCAATTCACCTAAATGCATCGGTCTATGGGTGACATTTTTTGGGCATCATTTTCACAGCAAAACTTTGCGAAAAATTTTCGATGTGAAATGACAGGTGCATGTTGGTCAGATTCCAGCTGCAGACCAATTCTTGTTAAAGGAGACGTACTGAATACTGTTACTAAACTTATAGGCAATAATAAATAATATTTGGTGTGGTTGGTGGCAGTATATAGAGGACAATCATTCTCTAAAAACAAAATCAATTTTATTTTGCCTTATGCTGCTATAAATACTTAAGGTTATATAACACTGAGATGCATTACTTATTATGGTAAAAATGTACATTCAATGGCAGCAACTGTCTGTAGTAATTCTGCTTCTCTCTCTCTATTTCTGTAAATTGTTATATTATGGAGCAGTGTCAGTCTTTTAATTCCCCTCTAACCACTCTCCTCCTGCAGACCCCATACAGTCTTAACAATGCTCATATCTATAAAGCATATATACAAAATGTTTAATCTAACTATGTAATGGAACGATGCTCTGAACCCCCCATCCAATCAATGAGTCATCCAGGAACCTGTATAAAGGCCTTTCTGATCCTGTGGGCCCTGATTCCCATTCCAATGATCTGACCAAAACCCCAGCTGGAATAATTAAAAAATCTATCCTAAAATTAACATTTGACCTACAGTATAACATATCACAAAAGTAATGCTATACTGATTTCAGTCAAAAATCAAGAGTAGGCACATAATGTTTCAGTTGAAAAGAGAGGTGTTAGTATTTAATAGAAGCCCTTTTTGGGCATTTAAAAGGGAGCACAGCTAACCATCAGTATCTGATTTCTCCCCCCACTTATAATTTTCTACTGCAAATACAGCCAATATACAAATGCAAAATATTCACAAATATTTCCAGCAAACACCTTACTAGCTGAACATTAAGGGGCTCATTTTAAGATTGCTTGTGCATTTGTAATGGAGTAAACCTTCAGCAGCTTTTAGCTAAACATTGGAGGAATGGCACAACCAAGTTGCAAGCTGCTTGGAATGGGGAAGCAATTGAGGAGGTATTGATAATGCTTGCCCCCTCAGAAGATTTTTTTTGCATGGAGCTTTCCATTGACTTTTTTTATTGCATATCATCCCCCAAATGTAATAAAAGGCAGTAAGTTTGCCCAGGTGCAGTAACCCATAGCAACCAATAAGGTCTTTGCTTTTAAACAGGTGACCAGTAAGTGCTACCTGCTGATTGGTTGCTAAGGGGATTTGCCCCTGGGCAAACTTAGTGCCTTTTATTACATAACCCCCTAAATGTTTTAAAAACTGTAATGGATGCAAAGACAACACCTTGAATTCTAATACATCAGCTGCTACAGGATCCCATTTATTATAACTGATTACTGTTAGCAGTCATCACTTACAGAGTATTACTATCAACCTAAATAACTTGACTTGACTGGAACCAATCAGCTGTCCTAGAGACACAAATATGGAATACATATGCATAATACAAATACACACAACTAAAAAATGTATTTCAATTCAAATAAATTTAATTAGTTATAGACATTAATGTGGTTAAAAAAGATGCACCCACAATCATCACATGGTAGATCCTCTTTAAAGTGGACCTATCACCCAGACACAAAAATCTGTATAATAAAAGTCCTTTTCAAATCAAACATGAAATCCAATTTCAAATTTTAATTAAAGCATTCATAGCTGTTTTAAGCTCATTTAAAAATCTCAGCTGTCAATCAAATATTGTCTGACACTCCTCTATGCCTTAGGCATAGAGGTGTGGCAGACAATTGCTTTCACTTTCCATTCAGCACTTCCTAGATGCCACTGCTCCCCACACATTCCCCCAGTTTTCTTAACCATTTAATTGTGTAGCCAGGACATGGGGATAGACATCGGGTCCTCAATTCTGGTGCACAAACAAGATTCTGAGATTATTCAAGGCTTGTCTTAATAACAGTGTCCACAAAATGGCTCCTGCCTGCTTGCTATAATTAAGAATTCCCAGACTGAAGAAAACAAGATTAAAATAATTTATATAGTGTAATTAATGTTCATTTTGCTTGACTTATGTGATAAAATACTGATTTTGAATATTTTTTTGGGTGACAGGTCCACTTTAAGACTTCTTTAAATTCATGTATTTTAGAAACTGTAAAAAAATATATACCTTACGATATATATCCTGTTAAAATATAATCAATAGACAATTTTTAAAAACCAGACAGCTTGCTAGCCTGATATAGTAGCAGCACATAATTCAAGTTCCACTGTTGTAGGACTAGTGTCAAAAGGTTTTTGACAAAGAGTTCAAATAATCCACTTAGACATTATTGTCTATTTGTGCTGTATGGTAGATGTACTTCTAGAAACAGCTACAGAAAAAATTAGGTTAAGATCTAATATCAGTGAAAAGAAAAATGTTATGGGTTACCATGAACTGAATCTTTGCCAGCTAAAGATCTTTCTTCTTTGTTCAACAAGTAATTTTTTAGAACAAATTACATTGCTGCATTATTGTCCTTTCTCAGTTTTATTTTGTAATCTAGTTACTTGGACTTACCTACAGAAGTTCAGAGCACAAGATCTTTGTTTTGCTTTTTGTTTATCTTGTCACAGTAATGTGCCTAATTAAGTGAATAATCACAGTATTTTGAGGGAAAAAAGAAATGGCACTTCACAAATTATGAATAATGTATAAGAGAGCAGTAAAGAAAAACTCAAAATCTCTAAACTGATTAATTGCACTGCCCTATATGCATTTTTTTGTAGGTTTGAAGGAATTTTGGGTAGGCCAGTCACACTTGCACTATAACTGATTATTATTTTAATTAGGGGCCATTCATGGTTTCGGTTTCAGTAGGGTCTGCTCAGTGCAGTCATGCACATTCTGACACATTGATATCAATGCCTCAGTTTCATAAACACTTTCCTGGGCAGTTTCTGTATATCTGCAGACTTTTTTTAACAGTAACCAGAGGTCCAAGCCTCTCTGCAGATTTACACTATACCTAGGGGCAGATTTACTAAATTCACACAAATGATTCAAAATTCAATCGAATTTTCAAAAGATTTGAATATTCGAATATTTTTTAAGGCCACTTGACCATCGAATTTTGAAAATTCAATCGAATGATTCGAATAATTCGAATAAAATTCTATTTGAATATTTAAATATTCATCGGTCAAATTACTTGCCCTTTAATTCTTAATTCGATTGCCTAGGTCACCAGGTTAAACCTACCAAATTGCTATTAAACCCTATGGGAAGCTCCCATAGGGTTTTTTTAAGATTTGTAGATCGAATAAAAAAAATTCGATTGAATGGTTAAAATCGTTCGAATCATTTGAATGTTTATTTCTTAAGCTAAACAGGAGAATTGAAGTAACTTTAGGTTCCATTCTTTGTGAGGTAGATAATTATTTTACCAATGCACAAATAATCCCCTGCATGATGGGCTCCTACTGCCAAATAGTCACATCACAAAAATGGGTTTTATACAAGTGGAGCTCTATAGCAAATTGTGTGCACCAGGCTTACTATGAGCTTCACCCCAATACTGTACTCCGGATGAGACCTTCATTATTGACTGGTTAAGCCCTTGCAATGGTGAGGAGACAGGGTGTAGTATAACTGTAACTTGGTTCACAATACAATAATTGGGTGCCAGCGGTTCAATTATAACTTAATCAAATAATTTATTGATTGAACAAGATAATTCACAAAGGGTACATGAAAAGCAAACAGAATCATACAGCAACAGTGGATAGGAATAAACTCACAGCACCTTTGGTCAGTATCAGTTCCCGCAGGGAAGAAAAAATATACAGCAGCGAGGTGTACACCCAGCTTTCAGCCTTTTCCCTACTTTAAGTGGATCCTGATGGGAATGTCTACATCCCTAGGTCTGTACATTTAGGGGCAGATTTACTACTGGTCAAATTTCAAATAGAAAAAATTCAATATTTGATCATTGAATCGTTGAAAAATTCTAGCAGTTCATTTTTGTATCCTTTGCTTAAATTAATTTAAAATATTTGAATTTTATTCGAAAATTCACTTTGACCCTTAGTAAATGTGCATACGGTGGGAAATTTAAAGTTGAATGGACCTCTTTATGCTACCTGTTGTGTCTACTACATTAAATTTACACTGATAACTTGACATGCCAAGGGAACCTTATTAAAGTCAATAGAGTTGTTATAATGCCCTACACATGAGCCCACTGTAAAATAATGTTCCATACTTTAGAAAATGTATGGGTGAAACTGGTTACACAAAAATATTTATTTAGGATTTTTGAAGCCATCACCCTGAAAAAAGGAAAATATGGCAGCATTTTTGAACTTAGGAGTTTTTCCACTCAGAAAATATGATGTAAGTAATTCACCTGGTCTGAAGACGCCTGGCGATAGAGTGCAAATCACGCTAGTGTCTATCTATTTTGCTAGGGAAGTGATGCCTGTGACCGTTAAAGTAAATTGGCAATTTCCCTGTGAGCGGTAACACTGGCAAATCATCACCAGCGTTAGTTGCTTCGAATACCAAACTGAATCCTGGATTCAGTGCATCCTTAACAGTATGTTGTGGGAATTGCAATCTCAAAAAAACTCAGCCTAACATTGGAGAAAATATTTGCATTAGCAAATGTTAGTAGTCGACCATCAGGAGAGCACTTAACATCTATGTGTATAGTAGGACTGCAAGAGCCAAGGCATAGGACTAGAACTGATCAACAGTTATTTGTTTTTAATGCTCCTAATCCCTATTTTGGGGATTGGATTGAACCCTTATTTGAAAATGAAAAATCCTGAATTGAATCTGGACACAGATTTGCATTTTCTAGGCTCTTGAATTTGACTAGATCTGAATACTGCCAATAAATGCTTGAAGTCGGCCGATTCAGTGCATCTCTAAGACTAAAACGTTTGGTTATATTACTAAAGTGCTGTAGGTTCACTCAGCAGACTAACCTAATCAAAAATAAAAAATTACAGTCTTTCATGTAAGACAGTATGAGAATCTTTAATAGGATTCTCACTTATACAAAAAAATGGTGAGAAACATTAAAATGAGAAATAATTGTGTGTTTAGAAAAAGTGGTTAGCAGTTAAATGGAGCTGTAAATTAACACATAAATCAAAAATGGCATATTTTAATACATTTCATACATAAGTACTGTCGTGAAACCCAGCTTTCATCTTTTAATAATTTTACTTGCTTAATTCAGATTACTTAAATAATAAACTTGTCACTTTTTAAAATTGTATTCCTATTAAGGTTTTTCAATAAAAGACATCGTAAAACATTTTTTTATATATAAATATAGTTATAGACATTTGGGTCATCTTCTATAGGATCCATAAATTAATGAAGAATGACTGATGATGTGAGGTGAAAGAGTCACTCGGTAGACTTGTTACCTGGTAGACAGTTATTACAGTTAGTCATCACCTATTTTTTAAAAACCAGCCTGCTATTGAGCTAGGCATTACTATACAAAATGGGTAACATTTGATACAATATTATTATTGATATCAGTAATAAATAATTCTGCAAGCTTAACCAGTAGCTTCTTTATAAATGATAAAAGTAAAAAGCAGAAGGCACAGGAATTTAAATGTTAATTTTCTCCATGTGTTTGCTCTGGCCATCACTATACTTGCCTGTAAGACATAAATATTATATATATATATATATATATATATATATATATATATCATAGTAATTCAGTACACAGATAAGTTCAGAATTATGGAAAGGCCATCTCCCATAAACTCCATTATAACCATATAATCCAAATTATTTTAAATGATTTCCTTTTTTATTTTTTTCTCTATAATAATAAAACAGTAGCTTGTACTTAATTCAAACTAAGCTACAATGAATCCTTACTGGAAACAAAACTAGCCTATTGAGTTTATTTAATGTTTACATTTCAAGTAGTCTCAAGGTGTGAAGATTAAAACTACAGAAATACCCGTTATCCGGAAAGCCCCAGGTCCTGAGGATTCTGGATAATAGTAAAAGTATTTCTGCTATACAGTATTGCTTGCATAAGCAATCGACTTAACTGTTGCTTCCGAATCACTACTATTTCTGAAATTAATTTGCCAGACCCTGTTTGGTCTAATTACATGATTATATATTTATTATTTATTATTAGTGCTCCACATTTCTGTTTAAAGTAAAAATAACTCAAAAGCAGGATTTTTTTTTAAAAAATTAAGCAATTTGATTTTTAACAAAGAAAGTCTTTTGTGTACAGTTTAAGCAGAGTTACAACAATCTTTCATTTCACCACTTCGAATGGTCCTACAAAATGAATATTTTAGACTATGGACTTTTACAACCAGTATCTCATAGATTTCTAAATATTGGCATTAGTACATGTGAGAACAAAGCCTTAACTTCAATGTTCTAGAAACATGAAGGGAGATTTATGTCATATATTTATTTACAGATTCATGTCATATATTTATGTATATTATGTCATATATGATGCCATACTGCTGAGAGATATTTTGTCTGCCAGATTCACTTTTGTGGCATTGGCTCTTGTAAAAATGGCTGAGCTAGGAATGCCATGAGGTAGGCTAGTGGCCTTCTAAGGATTATTTAATGTAGAGAGAATTATGTCTTAAAATCTGTTCTAAAAATTAAGGAAATACGTTTTCATTGTTTGTCCATCCATTGTATTAGTCACTACAGAAAAACGCACTCACTTTCTATTCATTCCTATGGGATTTTTAAAAGCAGATTTATCAAATGTTAAACTCCATTGATAATTTGATCTAAAAATCCCATAGGCATGTCTAGAAAGTGATTGAGTTCTAATCTTTGTCTGTCCCTTATTGTACTGTATATATGTTGACAGGTTCCTTCTAGTAAGAATTAATTGCACAGATGCAATCGGTAATCAGTTCCATTCTACCCCAATTGCTACACTCTACCTATGTAAAGAGATAAATATACCTCTAAAGCAAAAAAAAGTAATAAAGCATCCTATCTATCCTCCTCTGAATCAGGTCTTGTTTACTTCAATGTACTGTTGTGTGTTTAGTAGTTTTACTTGTTGCTCAATTAACAAGATGGTTTAATAAAAACCTTGAAAAATAAATAACATAAATAATATAGAAGGGCATGAAAAATCAAGACCTTTGAGTAATACATAGGCACTTGTCCACTAAACTTAAAAAATCACAGCAATCTGTGCTGTGAAGCATCATATACTAGTTTCCCCAGATACATTTATGTTCATTTTCACATATGTTCTAAAAATGTTGATGTTCCCTACTTTGTTTCTTTTACAGTATACAGTGTGTTTGTATATCAGTTCTGTGCTTAACTTCTATGGTTTACTGTATATTTATTGTAAAGGAAAAATCCTTTAATTTGTACAGCAGAACCTTTATATGAATATTAGAAGTTTCAAATATCAAAGTACACATGGTAATTGAATTATTCAGCACAACCATCCTTACATTTAAAATGTTAAGTTTCAAGATTGTAGCTCTAGGCTCTAGTATGAAGCTTGGCTCCATTTTCCTAAATGATTTTTAAGAACTAGTGGTTTACTCATGAAAATAATATTCAAACACTCTGCTCATTGAATTTATTGGCTATTTGATTAAAGCTTTTACTCTTGGGAGCACTCATAGATAGGTTTTCTCACTTCTACAATTTTATTTAAAATCCCCTGTTCTCTTTTTAATCTTGTACTTTATTTTCCCCTCATTTTTTTTTTAACAAATGAAACTTTGTTGATTTACAAAACAAAACTAAAACACGACTAACCAATGCTCACACTCACTAATTCCTTCTTTTGTTCCATTTTTCCTCTGCCTTATGTAAACATTGTGTGAATTGTAATAGAATGGACTACAGCTACGAGTACTTTAAATTACTATAGCATTAATTTTTATCAAATCTACAAGAGTCTGTATCTGGGTTGCCTGATATATTGATAGTTAAAATTACTATCTTACCATCCTCACAGTTCTAATGTACATTTCAAAATAACATTCTGCAGGGTTCTCATTGTAGGATCTTAATTTACCCTTGCCACACCAATGGCTGGTGGTGGTGACAGTTCCCCTATGGATTCCATATTCCCATGCTATGTAAATTGGTCAGAAATGGCAATAAAGCTGGTCCCAAAACTTCTATTCTCCTTCCCAATAGTTAGTTATAGAGTGACTGACAATCCCTTACCCACTTAGGAGTGGTTCAGGGGGGGACATGTTAGAAGTCATGATTAAATAATCAATGCCTTCCCCCACCATGTAACCAATGGATGACACTATGAAGAATAAAAGCTACTTAACCTTAACCCTGCCTTTAATATTTACATTCCAAAACCATGGGTTTTAAGTTTATTAAATAGATAAAAAGCTTCTTTGGAAATCTTTCTCCCCAGTACTGGAAGGTGAGCTTTTATTGCTTATACAGATAATAATACATGAGTTTTCTTAATGGACTATTTTTCAAATTGAAAAAAAAACAACAAAATCCCCCCTCCACCCTTTAGTGACTGGCATGTAAGAAATGTTGAGAGAGATTCTCCTGCGAAAGAGATAATGAGGCAAAACGCATCAGAAGATGACGATTTGCGGAAGGAGGTACATGCGCAGAGAGATCCTAAGAACGCTACACGAGGCCTGCAACACTAGGGGGCAAATTTACTATTATTCCCCAAAAAACATTCGTTTGTATTCCATATTCGATTAGCATTCGATTAGGACTCACTATGGGGTGTTAAGCTTATTATTGAATGCTGCACTATATTTTTCTTTTTGTCCTTTCTCATTTTTTGAGGTACAATCTGCAACCTTTTTTCCATGGAAATTCTTGAACTATCTTTGTAAATATTCCCAACAATGAGTTGTTGTGCCTGGAAAAGAATAAATGCAGCCATCAATGCAACTAAAAAATTGCACATAGTGACCATGCACCAGTACACTTTGTTTGTACAGGTATGGGAATCATTATCCGGTAACCCATTATCCAGAAAGCTACGAATTATGGAATGGCTGTCTCCCATAGACTCCATTATAATGAAATTATCAACATTTTTAAAAATGATTATCCTTTACTCTGTTATAATAAAATAGAAACTTATACTTGATCCAAATGAATATATAATTAATCCTCACTGAAAGCAAAACCAGCCTACTGGGTTTATTTAATGTATTCATGATTTTCTAGTAGACAAGGTATGAAAATCCAAATTACGGAAATATCCATTATCCAGAAAAACCCAGGTCCCAAGCATTCTGGATAATAGGTCCCATATCTGTAATAAATAATAGATAGATAATAGATTTTCTTGGGGTTTCGATTTGGTTTGTGTAGGCACTTGGATTTGCCCAAATTTGAATCTCAGATTGGTTCAAAATCTTGGATTTGATGCATCCCTAGTAAAACAACTTACTTAATATAAGTTATTTTTCCACAATAATATTATGTCAATGGACAATCTGCAGGTTTCTCTCTTAATGCAATAAACTTTATTATTACAGTTCTCAATTCTGTTTGATTAGTTAAAAATGAATTAGCTTTTTACATTTTCTTTTGTAGAAATGTATTTTTGTTACTCTAATTTTTATATTTTATGTAAGCGTCTATGAGAAAAATATAAGTGTTTTGATGTTTAAACAAAGGAGCTAGGAGTGTTTTTTCTTTTTGTGCAGGAAGAATGGTTTAGGCAGGGCCAGAACTAGGGATATGCAGAGTAGGCACATTCCTAGGGCACAAAGCTTGAGGGGCACCAAGCACGTACCTTTCACTACTGCCTACCCCAGTCCGGTCTGCAGTCCTAATCGATGTACTTGTTTGCCCGTATGCGTGCTCACAGGAGGGGCGATGCTTTTGGTAAGTGTGCATGCCCACGCTCAGGTCTGAGTGCAGGTGCTCAGGATCGAGTGAACTTGCGTACGGAGGAGGGTTGTGATGCGACTGGCCGCTTTGCCTGGTGTGCCCAGCTGGTCTGGCCCAGCCCTGGTTTTAGGAGTACTACAAGGCTAAAAAAATAGATTAGAATAATTTGCAGAGAATATTTGGCTTGTAAACAAAGTATGTGTATGAATGTATCCTTTTTTTGAAGAAACTCGGCCAATTACTTTGCAGAATGCAGCATTCCAAAATCCAATAAGGAAAAATGCATCCAAACAAAAAGATGCTAGATTACTGGTATGGGATCCATTATCCGGAAACCCGTTATCTAGAAAGCTCCAAATTTCAAAACGCCTGTCTCCCATTGACTCAATTTTATCCAAATAATCCAAACTTTTCTTTGTAATAATAAAACAGTGCCTTGTACTTGATCCAAACTATTGTATAATTAATCCTTATTGGAAGCAATATCAACCTGTGTTTTTTAATGTTTCCATGATTTTCTAGTAGATTTAAGGTATGAAGATCCATACTCCAGAAAGATCCATTATCTGGAAAACCCCAGATTCTGGATAAGAGGTCCCATACCTGTATAATAAAAGCATCAAACACGAGTTGACATTTTTAGCATTAAAATCAAAGGTTTGTTGGTGCAAGGTTACATAGTATCTCAGTAGGTTTGAGTACCTTCAAACAGTTAGCCATGCATTGACAACAAAGTTGTTTAAACTTAAATAAGCAACGTTTCCAAACTTATAATAAGTACTGTTGTTGTCCTGGAAAAATGGGTGATTTAAGGAAAAGGGTGTTGCTATTCTCTGGGATCTAGTATGAAATTTTAAGGGGAGTGAGCTGTTAACCATTTGTATCCACTCTTTTTTGGGGGGGGAAAAAAGCACAGGAAGCCCATTCTTTTGTCACTTGTGTCCAGAACCTCTGTATTGCCATACAACTGAATATAGCCTGCGGGCGAACAAGTACACTTAGGGGCATATTTGTTATGCTGTGCCAAATGTAAAAAGCTGTTCAAAATGAATGGAAAATTTACCAGGGTGTGTTTTATTTCACGCCATATTAATGCCAGATTTGCCACCATTATTTTATATTGCTTCAGACATTTCTAATTAATTTCCGGCTGAGGTGAAAAGTTTTTTACATGGCAAAAGCCTGGTGATGTGTGGGGAATTATACCACATAATAAATATGTCCCTTAGTGCAAGTTCATCAAGTGAAGTCTATAAAGGGTTAAGTAGGACCTGAAGATATTTCAATTGAATCATTTTATCTTTTGAGCTAATCCACATTTCTAAGATAACCATTCCACATCTCTAGTGTCTAGTGCATAACCATCTGTTAAAAAACTTGAATCACTCAAATTAATCGAGTTTTTCAACAAAAACCCATAAAAAAATCTATCATCATAAATGGTTACAAACATCTTCAAATGGTTGAAGGGACCTCTGCTACTGACTTCGACATGACCTCAACAGGTTTAAGATGGAGTATTTTCTGATTCAAGCTACTTTGAGCTTCAGAGTATAATAAATCTTGAAAAATAACAAAACCTCTTATAGCAAAATATTTTTTTTGTTTCTAAAAAGTGCGCCACCCTTGAGCAGGTCTTAGAATTGTGCTATGTGCAATTGAACAAGTAATATGTGTAGTCTAAACTGTATTGAATAACTTAGTGAAATTATACATTTTGGCCCTATTTATGTCCTTTTTTGCCATTTGTAACTTTTATTTAACCCAATGGCTTCTTTATCTTGTTAACATTTCATTAGTGTTTACTGTTCTCAAATGAGCTGAAGCCTGGCCAAAATGAAATCATTTTGGGGAGACAAGGATTTTGGAAGCACATTTAGCATTGAGTTTTTTACTTATATGTACATATCTTGTGCTTGCACTCACTCTCTCTTGAGTATCTTTTTATTCTGTGTATATAAACCACCACAAAATTGACCAATATAATAAAACATGCTACAGCTTTTAGAAACCATGATTTTGAAGAGTCCAAAGAAAGTACTTTTTTTCTTTACAAATTTATTTTCAATATACCAAACTTTAACATTTATAATTGTTACTATAATTACTATGTTATGATACATAAAAGGATGTATAAACATAATAAAAGCTGCACATGGCCTGTGCTCTAAAAAGGTTGTGTCAAGAGCAGTTTGGAATTGCAGAAATTTAAAACTATCTGTTCACTCATCAGAGTGTTTTAATCATGCTGCATGTGATACATAGCTAGTTGTAGAGATTTCCAGCTAAGAAAAAATATACTTCCTGGGTTGTTTCAATCTGTTTTCTTAACAGATGACTTAGCCTAAAATAAATTAAGTAAAAACGATGACTTTGAAATCAAATCAAGGTAAATACAGTATATCAAGCTTTTTCTAAACTTGTGCTTCAGGGTTCAATCTTTTATACTAGTTTTTGCAATTCTCCTGTAATTGTTGTAAATAAAAAAGAAAAAAATAATATTTGAAAAGAATGCTTGATGATCTGTTAATAGTGACTGAGCTGCAATCACCTCTAAGAGATATGATAGAAATAGCTAGAGCATTATGTTTCAGATGAATGATTTTGGATTTGTATCTTATGGTCTTCTATTTTTAGGCAGGATTTCACTCTACTACACAGTGGGATGAATATACTTAATATATATACAACTCAGTTGTGTAGCTTGAAACATATGATCAGTCACAAGTGCCTCATAACCCTAAGTTAAACTATTTTCATTACATGAGGAATTTGTCCCTTAACTTCATAATCAGGAGTGCCATTTGAGCTCTGTTTAAAACAAAATGCCAGAAATGTATTCCTGCAAAGGTTGACCATAACTCAAATTATTCTGAATAAAAACTTGAACAGCAACTTATTGATTTCTGCTTAGTGTAAAGGTCAATGCTTAATGTATTTGATATTTAAGTAGTATAATAAATTGCATTCTGGTTTTCACATAATTAATAGCAGTGTGTCTCCCCCCTGAGAAGAACGCTATGTTTGATCCTAATGTAGAAACCGATTATGTGCAGAAAGTCAGCCAATATATATATATATACATATATATACATATATATACACATATATATTACCCAATTGCCATATATTTTTTGGAAAAAAACTTTTTCAGAAACTTTAATAAATGATGATTAGGTTTATTATAAACACAGCAACTTAATAAAATATATACTTGTTAATGTGACATCCAGAAAACAGTGTGAACACTCTACAGGAAAACCGTTAGCCCTGCCAGTTACATTCGCATAAATGCACAAACTGTACCTTAAAATCATTTGTTACACTTATTCTATGCCTAATGCAAAATGTACTACCACAGATGTGTGCCCTATTATGCTGTATTTCTAGCCTTTGTTTAAAACCCACAATTATAAGCCCATTGTAAGAATTTTCCAAAATACACTATTTTTACGTTTATTCATACTGCTCTGCTACTTATATTCAAGCCAATTATACATCAATGTTTTTGTATTTTAAATTATTCAATGAGTTGTTTCTCCAGAAAGAATTGCCAAAAAAATAAGTCACAATGGAAAAGTAGGGCTTGCCAGTATAAGTGTTTGTTAAAACTGACATGCCATACAATGACCACATTTAGAACTAGACAGGGAATACACAATTGCTTACAACCTGAAGAACAAGTAAACTAAAATAAATGGTGCTCTGTAGGCAATTTTGACAGACAAAAAATTTTTGCTGAGTGAAACCACTTTTAAGGACTTGCTACTATTCACAAGTTACAGAGAAGCTTGTGAGTTTGGGTAACATTTTATTTTTTAAAGTGGATCTAAACTTAAAACACTGATGACAATGTACATTTATTAACTATGTGTAATGGTTTCTGAGAAATCTATCTATGAACTTTCTATGAACTTCCTGGATACAGTTAATCCTAGTGTTGCCAGGTATTCAATGTCTAAAATGCAAATATCACAGAAACTGCTAAAAATAGAAAATAAATGTAAACTGAAAATGTTCTCAGACATTCACCATGAGTAAATTTAAATCAATCCATTCTCTGGGGTTTGATCTCCTTAATCCTTGGAGATGTTGCTCATCTACAACTCCTAGCTTTCTTCAATAATCTAGGGTTAAACTGTTGTTGTATAGCAGTGCTATGTGTATGGCATGAGACAAGTAAATACCTTCTGATTTCAGAAGGCTTCACTTTGCATGTAATTGATTGTGAAGGGCTTTTTGGCTCCTTTCAGTCTTTCTCACCTTTACCAGGTTCAGTTTTCCTTTTCGCTGCTCTCCTAGTCCTACTCCTCCTCCTCAGAAGCCATGTTGCAGTATCTTGCATTGATGAGATCTAACAAGATTGAAACAGGCTGTCTGCAAGTTTGGATATATGAGTCTGAACCATTAGGCTGTATCTGTGCGGTTCTGGATGCATAGTTGGCCAAAGGGACATACAGTAAAATGGGAGATCTAGAATTAATTGCATACTCTAAAAATTATGATATTATTGGTATCACTGAGACCTGGTGGTATGAAACATGTGACTGGACTGTGAATTTAAATGGTTACACCCTTTTTAGGAGGGACAGAGGGATTAAAAATGGGGGAGGAGTGTGTTTGTATGTAAAGCCTGAATTAAAGCCATGCACTAAAGCAGTGATCCCCAACCAGTAGCTTGCGAGCAACATGTTGCTCTCCAACCCCTTGGATGTTGCTCTCAGTAGCCTCCAAGCAGGTGCTTATTTTTGAATTCCAAGCTTGGGGGCAAGTTTTGGTTGCATAAAAAACAGATGTCCCGCCAAACATTCTCTCCTATAGGCTGCCATATAGGGGCTATGAAAAAGCCAATAAGAGCTCTTATTTGACATCCCCATGGACTTTTTCATGCTTGTGTTGCT
>CM044435.1:65251338-65281825 GCA_024363595.1 Xenopus borealis | reverse complement strand
AGTATAGCTATGGGCATATATGGTTTGTGTGAAAGAGTGGAGATGTGTGTCTGTGTGTGTATGCTGGGTTTTTAATTTGGAGGGGTTGAATTGAAGGAGTCTTTTTTCAAGCCAATTTAACTATGTAACTATGTAACTATAAAGGAGTGATTTGCATGTCTCCACCCATGATGCCTTATGGGATAATTAAAACTCTTATTTTTGGTATCTAGGCAGTGCTTTCAGAAGGCTTCACTTAACATCTGAGACACAAAGTTAAGAAACAGGTAATACAATTGAACTCTGTTGTGGTGCATGGATTCTGCCCAAGTGCAGTTACCCAGCACAACCAATCTATCGGTAGCATTTACTGATCACATATTTAAAAGCAAATATCTTATTGTTTGCTATGGTTTAGTGCACCTGGGAAAGCTTAGTGCATTTTAATCTTATATATGTGTGCGTGCATGATCAAGGAACTCTTAAGTGACTGCTAATATGCTTTTTCTAATATGCCTTTATATTACAATAGGGAATACATTACTCTCTATGTAATCAAAGACACATAATAGGTCTGTTTAAAGTGAACAGAAGGTATGCTCCATTTCCTTATTACTAATCATCAGACAATTAACAATTATACCATCACTGGGCTAAATTTAAATACGCACTGTCAACTGAAATAAGCCATTAGGGTATCTTACATTGCAGCAGCTCAAGGAAACGGAATTTATAGAATAGCATTGTGTATCCAGGATTGATCAGGCATGTTACTTTGTAATCTTAATTTACATCTGTTTATACTGTGCTAACAAAGAATTGTAAAACAACCAAAAAAGTCCTTTAACAATCCATTACAAACAACAACACATTTTTAACAGAAAATACTTTCTTTATCTGAATACAATATCATTATTAAATTATTTATTTTGCCCTTATTATAAATAAAATATTTAAAGTAAGTATTACAGATAGATAAGTATGTGTATATATGAAAAATATTATGAATTAAAGCTCTTTCTTTAAGTAAGTTGGTATTCTTAAATTTTCATTATATTTCCAGAAAGGTTTTTGTAAAATTGTAAAATCTGTCCCAGCAGTTATTTTCTTGTTGAATACAGCACTTCATAGGTCATTTACTGTTGCACTTTGAACACACTGACCTATTTTACCATAATCAAATATAATTGATTGCAAACTTTTAACTTCTAAAATAGAAAAAGGAAAAAGACGATACAAGAGCTGTGAATTTATGTGGAATTTGTATTTACACTTTTATTTATTTCATTGGCATGATCAGAATACAAGTTACAATTCTAAGTTTATTATGTGTGGTGCTGTCAGAGGGCCTATCGGCTCCCAGCGGGGAGTAGTCAGGACCAAAGAGGAAGCTTTAGGGCAGTGATCCCCAACCAGTAGCTCTTGAGCAACATGTTGCTCTCCAACCCCTTGGATGTTGCTCCCAGTGGCCTCAAAGCAGGTGCTTATTCTTGAATTTTAGGCTTGGAGGCAAGTTTTGGTTGCAAAAAAAACAGGTGTACTGCTAAAAAGAGCCTCAATGTTGGTCAACAGTCCACATAGCGGCTACCTAATAGCCAATCATAGTTTTTATTTGGCACCCCAGTAACATTTCATGCTAGTGTTGCTCCCCAACTACTTTTATTTCAGAATGTTGCTCACGGGTTCAAAAGGTTGAGGATCCCTGCTTTAGGGGTTGTCACGAACGCAGCCCAGAGCCTTTCCAGGAGCTCCGGGCGGCGCATCCTTCCTCTGCGGCGGCGCTTCCAAGATGGCAGCGCCCATAGCCGCCACGTGGTTGCGGCGCCGGCCGTGACGTCATCGCGCTGTGCCAAGCACATTCCGGCGCCAAATTCAAACTTAAAAGGACGCCGGAGACCTGGGTTCGATGCCCGAGTATAGCTCAATATTATATTGTGTTCCTGGGTCTCCCTGCTTGCCTGTTTTACCTGTTATTGATCATCTGCCTGTTTCCTGACCTTGAACCTTGCTGCCTGCCAACTTGAACCCTTTCCTGGACTTGACCTCTCTATTGGATTTCCCTTGAACTGTACTTTGCCTGGACTCACTGGAAAAGGACTTCCTCCTTGATCCTTACTACTCCCCCCTGTGGGTGCCGCAGGCCCCCGCTGATAGTGGTAGAGTCGAAAATCACAGTACAAAAGGGTTCAGGCAAGTTTGTGATCAAAAGTCCAAAGTTAAAAGGCAGGTAGAAAGGAGCCATGAATCAAAGTCCAGGCAGGATCAGAAGTCCAAGAATAAATCCAATACAGAGCACCCAGGAACATAGTAAACAGAACCTATACTTGGGCAAAATCATGGAGACTTTTAAAACTATTTTGGCCCCAAAACTGGCACGGGCGCTGCGACGAGCAGTGTGTCTGTTGTGCCATGTGGCAGCCATGGGTGCCGCCATTTTGGGAGCAACGGCGGAGGGGATAGACCCACCACCCAGTGGCATTCGGGACAATACCCCCCACTGGACCACCAAGTCTGGGTTTTTGGGGAACTTAGGGTAGAATTCCCTCACTAGGTGAGCAGTATTTCTCCCAAGAGCTTTCTTCGGGACAAAATCCCTTCCACTTGATGTGGAATTGTAAAGACCCTCTAGAGAGCCCAGAATCTAGTATCTTTTCTAACTCATACTCATGTTGACCATCCACAGAGACAGGAGAAGATGAGACTGGATCAGAGAGAAGTGATTGTAGATTGTTGGTTTCACCAGGGAGACATGAAACACATTGGGAATTCACATCTCAGGAGGAAGTTGTGGGCGAACAGCCACAGGGTTGATGATCTCAGAGATGGAATAAGGACCATTAAACTTCTTACCCAATTTGTGGAAGGAATCTTCAGACGAATTTTCCTAGGGGAGAGCCACACTTTATCACCAACTTTATATGGTAGAGAGGATTTCCTTCTGCGGTCTGAAAAAGTCTTTTGTCCCAGAGCGCTTTTTTCTATGTTGGATTTGGTTGCAGCCCAAATTGCAGACATATGGGCCACATGATCATCAGCTGCTGGGACATATGACAGTAGGAGGTCTTGTGTAAATGCCTGCAGATGTTGACCATGCACCGACAAAAAAGGAGATCTTCCAGTGGAAGTGTGACTTGCATTATTATGAGCGAATTCGACCCACAGGAGGAGATTGGACCAATCGTCTTGACAGACGGAATAATGATTCCTTAGTAATTGCTCTAAGGCTTGGTTCACTCGCTCCACTGTCCCATTAGTTTGAGGGTGATAGGCAGAGGAGAATTGGAGTGTGATACCCAAAGAATTGGAGAGTGATACCCAAAGCTTTGCATAAGGATTGCCAGAACCTGGATATTAACTGGGATCCTCTGTCAGATACTATTTCCACTGGAAAGTCATGCAGCTGGAAAATATGCTGGATGAAGAGCTGAGACAGTTCTACCGCAGAGGGTAGTTTCCGCAAGGGGATGAAGTGTGCCATCTTTATGAAACAATCAATAACTTCCCAGATGACAGTATTCCCTTTTGAGGGTGGCACCTCTAAAATAAAGTCCATACCTAAGTGAGTCCATGGACCGGAAGGAATGGATAGTGGTTGCAATCATAAACAAAGGGGGTTGTGGGAGCACTCCTATGGCGAAGTAAAAATGTATTAAAGTATATAGTCCCCTGTCTCATAAGTAATTCGGTATATAAGCAAATGCATAAGTTAACAAAGACAGGGGTTTTTAGTTACAAAGTTATAATCATAAAGTTGATAAGCCACCATACAATGTCAAGGTAAACCCCACACGGTGATCCCTAACTTGTTTACCTCTGGTCATAGTATAAAGGTCTAGTGCCTCTCTGCATAATAGCATAAATTGAATTAGATTTCTCCTGAAGTAAATGACTCCTGAACCTTGGTTTATTATAAGGGCTAGATCCTCCGCCGCCACTATCTAGCGGCTTTTAAGAGAGAGTGATTGTCCAAACCAATGCCCAGTTTTTTTTTTTTTAAATGGAAAACAATAGTAAAGGCAAAGTAAAACTGAATGTTTAAGTGAATATAAATGAGTATAAATAAATATTTAGAAAAGGTGTACATTTGTATGGTTATAGGTAAGAATGTGAAAATATAAGTTTAAGCAAAAAGAAGTAAATTAAGCTAAGTTAAGTGGAGTTATAGGTGTAGTAAGTGTAGGTATGGGGTGCTACAAACCACATGAAGCTCAGCCACAGCTTCTGGCTACATTACAAATACAAACAAAGGGGGTTGTGGGAGCACTCCTGGGGCTAAGTAAAACTAATGGTGGTCCTATGCTTTTAAAAAATGGGCATTGGTTTGGGAATCTCTCTCTCTTAAAAGCTGCAAACTGGTGGGGGAGGATTTAGTCCTCAAATTGAAACCAAGGCTCAACACACTGACTACAGGTAATGCTATTATGCAGAGAAATAAAAGTCTTTATATACTATGTAAACATGTTAGGGACCGCCATATGGGGTTTACCTTGACGTGGTATAGTGGCTTATCAACTGTATGATCATACCTTTGTACAATATAACCCCTGTTTTTAAACAATATGCACTTGCATTTATATTGATTTACTTGTGAGAAAGGGGCCCAGGGAATGTGCTTTGTAAGTAGCACTTCCATTATACTTAAATATACATTTACTTAGCCTTTAAAGTGCTCCCACAATCCCCCTTTTTGATAGTGGTTGCAATCACCCATGTGGGTGAGTGTGACTAGATTTAATAGTGGCACAAACTGTACAGGCTGCCACAAAGTCTTTGACATCTTTACAGATAGTTGGCCACCAGACTAGTTATTGTAAAAGTTCAAGAGTCTTTTCAGGACCGGGATGACCGGCCTGTCTAGAGCAATGAGTTTGTTGCAAAAGGGAGAGGCGCAACTCAGGAGGTACAAACACCATCCCAATGATTGTGTCAGCAGAGGTAGACTGATTAGAAAGGATTTGCTCAGCGAATTGGAGAAGCAATGAAGCAATTATTCTGGAGGAAGGAATTAATGGATCTTGTTCCTCAGGATGTCGATCCACTTCGATCGAAGCTCCCCTTTTTTCTATGAAGACAACCTTGTCTGATTCATTTGATGTGCAAGCCCAAGCTATAAAAATTTACAAAAGATTTATTTCACTCATAAATCTATATGTTAATGTTAATGTTTTATATCTTGCAGCCAGGGTTGACCTAAATTTTTTTAACCGGAGGAGGCAGAAGCTCTCCAAAAACTTGTGTAATAGCCAGTGCAGGAAAAAAGTGTGGTAGGTAGGACTATTGACTCCTTTCAGCCTTAATTCTGTACACTTTACATCAGGGAGAAGGGTAATGCCACCCCACAAACTGTACGGTTTATATATGCATCCATAGCACTATTGCTTATACTGAAGCAATTACAATTTGTGTAGCAAAGTCTAGTGCCAATACGGCAATTTGAAAAAAAAAGAGATATTGAGATGGAGACAGAATTAAGATACAGCCAAATACAGTTTCATAAACATATCATATTTCTGCATCCTCCCATTAAAAGATTATAGTTTTTGTAATTTATCCTCTAAAAGCTCAAATCTTCAGAAAGTATTGTTATTTTATAATCCTTTGTTGGAATGTACATAATCTGATGACTCATAACAGACTCAAAGAGAAACTATCACAAATACTGAAATAATCAAGTAATAATTCTTTCCTAGCCCCATCTCAGCATCTTTTTCTCTTCATTCTGTTTTCATGTAGGAGTTGGGTGTCAGATTTTCATTGACAGTTAGATATTAATATACTGTATCTTATAGGGGGCTTCCTTTCCTAGCTCAAATAACCAAATTCCAGTAAAAACAAAATCACTGTCATTGGCACATATCCTGGTGATTTTAATGGAGTGAGATCTAATACATCTTCTAGGCAACAAGAAGTCCCCCTAAAATATAAATTTAATTTGAAGGTCATTCAAAATCAGAACTCCAACTCCTGCATGAAGAGAGAATGAAGAGAGACAAGTGCTGAGAGGGGAATAATTAAGAGTAACTTGAGTATTTTAGAAACGGTTCAGAATTTTTAATTTATTATATTTAGAAAATTTCTTTCAGCACGATAAATTTAGGGTTTTTAACTAAAATCTGCATGTATCTCATTTTTAAAATAAAAAAAACCACGACTAAACTCCTGTAACCGATTCTACTTTATTATTTAAAAAGCTTGAATTAACCTCTTTGGTTAAAAACTTAATACAATCAAACCCATTGGACAATTTTTTATTCCATAATCACTAGATTTTTTAAGGCTTTTTGGGAATTATTTTCACCAAAAAGTGCAAAATTATCAGATTATCTGGCAAATTCCAGGGCAGACCACAGAAAATTCAAAATAGAATAGGGATCTCTACCATTAACACTGCCTCGGCAGGTCCGAGATGGTGGATTGTTGGATTCTGGCTTTTTGTAGCATCCGACTTTAATAAATCTTGAAAAAATTTTAAAAAAAACAAAACACAAAAATTAGAATTTTGCCCCAAAAAGCCAGATGGAGTTTAGTAAATAATTAAAATTTTTTGTGATAGTTTACCTTTTAATAAACTTTTTTTTTTAAATCTGTTTACATTTTGATATGTTAATAAAGACACCTGTGTTAAATGCCTTTTGTGTGTATTTCATAGTGATCTAAAAGCTATATGCAGTACCTTGTTGTATTAAAATTTAGCAGTTGGCAGTTTGTAATGTGTTCTGTTAAGTTTTTGCATGAATGGTATATCTCAACATAAAGTAAGAGCAGTCTGACAGTTGTGATGAGGAATCAAATGTAGGTTGTTCCTATTCTGCTGTTTCCAAAGTTATGAGACTGACTCCTACTGTCTAAAGTTACATCAAATAATCAGTCTTTCTAACATAAGTAAACAAGGTATCTGATTTTATTTGCAAATATCTCATATTTCCTAGAGCATTACAAAACTCACTTGTTCCAAGAAGCATGCCAAATATTAATGTAATTTACATTTCTGGCAATTGAGTATATGAATTAATCTGAATAAAAAATATTTTACATTGCATCTCAAATCTATCACATCCTTCAGTTGTGAAAAGAAAATACAAATATTTCTGCATGGCTAAGCAGACAGTCTTAGCAATAAACCTGACAGAAGGTGTTGTTAAATATGTTCAGAGTGATTTACATGTATTTTGATTGCTTCCAATTTCAATGCATTTAAATGGTGCAGAAATATTCAGTACTCAACTGTCTTAAAACCATTCACACATAAAATGTAAGGACCTGCTGTCTGACAAAATGTGATGTTTAACGTTGTAATTGTAGCTATACTTCCCTAGGGCCTTTCAACTATGGAGTGTAAACACTGAATTGTCTAATGAAACATGTTTCATCCTTTCCCTAGTGGTAAAAAACACAACTATTTTTCTGGAAACAGTTTTTGGCTTATTTTAAATAATAATTAAATTTTTGATACTTCACAAAAATATGAAAAGAAAACATGCACTGAATGCCCTTTTATAACAACATACTGTACAATTGTAATTTATAAGGAGTATGAATGATATCAAAAGGAAAAGTTAAGCTCAGTACAAAACAGATTTTACTTAATAGAATGGAGCAATGAGGACACAATTTAAAGAAATAAAAATGAGAATCTTTTTACTTGCAATTAACATTATATTAGAGGGCATAAAAACAGTGTATTTAAAATTCTGCTAAAAAATCCCTACACTTTTTTTTAGGTTCAATTTCTAAAATATTTGTAACCAAAGGGATCACTCAAACAAAAGTAACAGGCAGGGGAGATACAATAAGTTACTGTCCACTGCTGCCTTATGCAAAGGCATTTTTACTAACTTCTTAAGGGGCCCATATATTAAACCACAATTTTTTCTGGTCAAGGTTTTAGGTGGAAAACAAAAACATAGATTTTGAGAGATTTATCACTCCACAAAGCTATTAAAAATCCGAATCCAAAATTTCCCATCTCAAACCTGTCGAGTTCATGTAGAAGTCAATGGCAGATGTCCCTGAAGTTGTTTCTTGACATCATGATCTGAGCTGAAAAGTCTGGGTTTTTTTCTGATAATCTGAAAAATTTGAGTTTTTGTCTGATAATATGATTTTGCTGCAAAAACTCAATAAAACCGAATCTTTTGAGCATCAATTGAACTTGTAGTAACCAATAGCATGCAATCAGCAGGTAGTATTTACTAGTCATTTGTTAGAAAGCAAACTGACTCTGGGTTACCAACCCTTTGTAAACATTGCTTTTTTTTTTTTTTTTTTTAATTCCCCAGATGTCTCTTAGTAAATTCATTTGGTTGACTTCACAGGACATTTTGTTTGAATTCATGCCCACACCCTTGTTACATTCTTCACTTTATGATTTAAAATATTTGCAGCTTGAGCCCAACTTACAGTATACTTTGATTCTTAGTATTAATAGAATCATTGGCCACCTTGCCCCAGAACATAACTGTGGTAAGCAAAAATTAGTGCCTACAACCATTTGTGTAAGAGCAGGCATTAATGAGCAATCCTACAAACAGGCATGGAAAAATTCAAAGTAGAGATGTATCCGTGTACAAAGAGAGGCTAAATAAAACATAGATCAATAAAAATGAGATCCTATTCAAATAGATCAAAACCTATTCAAATTCTAAACTAATTATAATTGCCCACACTGGTCATGACTTTGATGCATTTAGCAAATTAAAAATATTTTGAAACTTGTTATTATTGAAGAACAGTTACTTATACATGAAATTCTACACAAGAATGAAAAATTCAGGTAACCATTGTCTTTAGCATGAATATATATTTTTTATATAAATTAATTTTTGAAAGGTTAACTTCCGCTTAAATTCTTTAGTCAATACCCCTCAACCTAATAGTTATTACAGCTAGAAACAACCCTTACTTCAGCAGAGTTTGAGCTGTTTGGACACTGTTAGGTTGAAGGAATGCTCAAACAATGTATATTTCAGCAATGATTTCTGTTACAGTTAACAAATGAGCCCTAGTGGGACTAGAATGCCTCAAAACTCAGGTTAAATTAAGTGAAACCAACTGCAAACTGAACTAGGCTATGCACTCATCTACTTGTTTGGTGAGGTTAAATATACATTATTTAGAAGTAAATGGTGCAAAAAGCAATCTTTACATCAAAAAGCCATGCATAGGTCCACCGTGAACAATATCTAGTAATGAAAACATGCTCGGCTTCATGCTAAAAACATTTATTTGTGCACAATTAACATTGTTACATTGTGCAAACACAGATTCGCAAACATTAATCACCACAGTGCAGTGTATCCCCCCTGGTCTGCCTACCTTGTGTTAGCCACTCCCTCCTGACGCATTTCGCGCTATTGGGTGCTTCATCAGAGGAGGTGTGGCTAGTACCTACCATATCCTTTAAATACCTGTGTGCTTAATATATGCAGAGTCTGGGGTTATAAATGTGAACATCTCCCTTAATTTACCTTTCCATTAAATCTACAACTCCTTACTTCACTTGGTTATCCAATAATAATCCTTTTTATTCACTCTAACAGAGGTGGAAACACCACCACCTTTTAACAAAAATATTAGTGTCAAATTTATATATATATTATATATATATAAATGTATTTATAAATATTAATTTAAAATAGTGTAAAATTTTAGAAATTTTTATCAATGAGTGGTTCCCCCATAAAAACTGCTTACATAATATCCAATTCACGTTAAAACACACATTTTATTAGTATTACAACTTTAAAACTTTTAAACTCTAATCTCAATTCCATAGCGATGTAAGAAATGGCTTCAATTCAAAATGACTATTCATTCCTTCAGGTATAATTGTCCCTAATTTGAAAATCCAATTTGATTCCAATCTCAACAATTTGGTAGTTACATTTCCCTCACTATTTTCACTGATGCTGTCAAGAACAAACATTTTAAACTCTTGAATTACTCCATCATGAAATGTTGCCTCAGTATTGGATTATTGTTATGTTTATTTTCAATACCTCTAAGGTGCTCTCCCAATCTCAACTGCAACGGTCTTATTGTGCGACCCACATACAAGGCACCACATTGGTACTGTACCACATATATCACGTATTTAGTAGAACAGGTTATCATTTTCCAAATCTTAAACTTTTGACAATTTCCTTTGTTGTTAAACTCTGTTGTTCTTTTACTATTATTTCTCTTACATACTACACATTTTTTTGCAGGGAAAAAAACCTTTTAAATCTAACCATGTCTTTTTTTGATTACTTTTTAGTCAATTTGGGGCTACCTGACTTGCTATAGACTTTGTTTTCCTACTGATCACCATTGGGGTTAGATTTAGTGCTCGAATTGTTGAGTCTGTATTTAAGATATTTCAATTGTTTACAATACTTTTAACACTTTGTATTGCGTTCCGTATTCCAAAATACATCTCACCTTTTCCTCCTGCTTACTCGATGCTCTTTTAGTGCTTTTTCTATTCATAACCTTTGTTTTTTCTAATCTTATCTTTGCTTCTTCTATATCTTTTTTACTATACCCCCTTCTTCTTAACCTTTACATTCTTCCTCCGCCTGTTGAACAAAAACCTCCTAATCTGTACAATTCCGGTGTATTTTAATCAATTGAGCATATGGGATAGATTTCACTGTATGCAGGGGATGAAATGAATCTTTCCTCAGAATGGTATTTCCAGCAATTTCTTTTCTATATAATTTCGACTTTACTTCATTATTTTCCACATAAAAAATCAAATCAAGAAAATCAATAGTATTCACATTATATTGCTTTGAAAACTTGATGTCATACGGATTGTCATTTAGATAATTTAGGAAACCTTCCTCTGGGCCACTCCATATCATGATGACATTGTCTATATAGCGGTACCAGCCCACGATGTCATCATCATATGGATTGTTTGCCTCAAAAATGTATTCCTCTTCCCATATTGCCATAAATAGGCCGGGATATGAGGGCGCAAATTTTGTCCCCCATAGTCGTGCCTGTTATCTGGCGATAAATTTGACCATTGAAGGTCATAATGTTATGCGACAAAATAAATTCACTCAAATTCTCACTTAAGCTACCAATTCCAGAGACTATCGGCCTACCGAGTGGTTTAAAGACATCTTTATGTATTTTTGGTAGCGCATAAATATGTGCCATAACTGGATATTCTCCCCATATAAAATTATATTCTGTTTTGTCTAATACTTCACAGTCCCTTGCATATAATAACATTTCCTTCATTTCTTTTTTATATGTTGGTAATGGGTTTTTCTGTAAACATTCATATGTATTTTTATCACTTAGGATTTCTTCCATCACATTTATATAATAATCTTTATCCAAAATAACAACTTTTCCTCCTGTGTCCGCCCTCTTTATACAAATTTGGTCATTTTTTTGCAATTTTTTCAACGCATTTCTACTAATATTGCCTTTAAAACTATAATTTAGTCATTTATGGGCAAAGATCTTAGCCAAATCATGTTCATTTGCCTTTCTATACATTAGAATACCACTCCCGGGGGGGACATCAGGTTGAAAAGTTGAACTTTGTTTTAGACTACTATGCACAATAGAAATATTTTTTTCACTTTCATACATTTGGTTTACTTCTCCTTCTCTTTGACATTGTTCCATAAATTCAATATCCTTTTCCTGCAAATCAAAGCCATTAGATCCAATATTATGTAAATCAGAAGTGGTATCATCATTCTTTCTACTATCCCTGTCCGCGAAAAAACTTTTTAAAGCAATTTTTCGAATGAATTTCTGTACATCTACATAAGCGTTAAATTGGCTCATTTCAGCAGTAGGGCAGAAATTTAGTCCGTTTTTTAAAACATCAATTTCATTTGGATCTAATTTATATTGAGAAAAATTTATAATCTCATCATTAATTAATTTATCTTGATTCCCTTGTATTAACAATTCCTTATGTATTAATTCATTATTCACCAATTCATTATCAATTTCATTCAAATTTCTTATATCTTGCTCCAATTAATTATGCATTATTTCAACAGTTTCCTGCATTAAGAACAAATTCATTTCATTTTATTCATTACATCATCGTCCCCGTTCGTATCAGTTCTGGTGTCATTTAATATGTTATCAATAGAGGCAAATCTTTGCAGTCCCGTGGAATCAATGACTTCTTTTCTCCAATACAAATCTATTACATCAGTGCCAACGAGTATACTTTTTCCAGATTTTTTCATTGTCAAGTCCACCACACTATTGCTGTTTATTGAATTATGTTCGTAATTATCACTGACAGGACTATACCAGTTAGTCAGCTCTGTGAGATTGGGAGCTCGTGCTTGCATCTTGCTCCCTTTCTCATTACTCACCACTTCACTCGGGGTTTGTGTGGCCGCATTGATCTGCGCGGCTCTCCGTAACTGCTTACACAATTTGTTCCTCTTTCCTCTTGATATCGTCGGCTCCAGATTGTATGTCTGTCCGATTGACGATATCCCCGATCTTGGCGGTATCTGGTCCTCTGAATAATATGCCTCCGTTTTGGCGCTGGTAGTTCCGGGTCCGCCTTGCATTCTGGGTATGAATTCCCCACTGGTGTTCTTGGGTCCCTGTTGCGTCACGGTCTCGCGATCTTTCACCCCTTCCACCATCTTGTTTGTCCGGTGGACACCGAATCCACGTAGCTTTCTAAAAAACTGGCAGAACTGAAAAAAGATGAGTCCCTTTGCACAGCAATCATATAGTCTTTCTGACTTTTACTTGTGGCATTACGATTCTTATGTATAGTTGTATTATATTTAAATTCTGTACGATAAGTTCTCCACCAATAAATATGACCTGTTTTGTAATCCATTTGATCTCTTTCGAATTTACTTTGTCTTTGTGCAATTTCTTTCCTTTCATAGGTTTGTATATATTTTTGTAACTGTTCATTCAAATCATCAAATAATTCACTGGTTTTAAATTGGGACAAATCTTTCTGTTTTGCATTCAGTCCATGCTTATATTTTTCAATTCTTTTACATGGGTGAGGTTAAATATGCCTGAATTATTTGTATTGTACAAATATTTATTCATTAAAGAGATACTGACGCCAGAAATTATTGCATGCTACTTATAATTTTTGCAAAATTGCTTTTACATTACTTATTTTGCAGTATTGCTTTTACTGACACCCTTTGTTCGTCTATAAAAAAATTTTAAATTTGTCCAAGGTAATAGTGGGAAAGTAAAATCCTTTGAATTCGACTATCGAATTCGAATGATTTTACCACAATTCGATATAGAAAATTCTAATTGAATCGAATGTTCGAATGATTTTAATCGATCGTTCAAATTTTTTATATTCGACCTCAGGGAAGGATCCCCATTTCAGTAGCTTTAATCTGGCAAAGTAGGTGGTCGAATAAAAATTTAAAGGGGAAGTATTTGACCATCGAATTTTAGAATATTCAAATAAAATTTTATTTGAATATTCGAATCATTCGAATTTGAATATTCGATGGTTGCATTTGCATATTCGAATTCGAATTTGATACAAATTCAATTGAACTTCGATTCTTCATGCGAATTTCATGTGAATTTAGTAAATCTGCCCCTTAATGTACATTCATATTTTAAAAAGTAGTTTGTTAGTGTCAGTATCGCTTTAACCATCCACCTGCCAAAGATAGGTGGGGTAAATAATTTCTCTTAGAATGCAATATTATATTTCCCTTATAGATTTGATGTTTCTAAGAAAATGAAACATTTACTCTAAAGGGCAGATTAATCAATGGTCGAAGTGAAAATTCAAATAAATTCAAATAAATTTGAATTTAAAAAAATTCTAATTTCAAATAATTTTTTGGGTACTTCGACTAAATTTTAATCTAAAATTAGATTCGAATTGAAAAAAATTTGATTTGAATAAATTCGAATTTATTATGCACTGTTTCTTTTAAAACTTTGACTAAACACTTTAGCATCTTAAACCTGCACAATTGCTGTTTTAGCCTATGGGAGACCTCCTGTAACCTATATGGGGGTAAGCACCTAACGCTAGCGCTAATTCGCCAGCGTGACGTCAAATCGTAACTTTGCAAATTTACTAACACCGACTGTGGCGAATTTTTGCTAGCAAAGTAGATAGACTAGCGCAACTTCACACCCATACGCCAGGCGAAGTTGTGCACTGATGAAGGATTGTAATTACACAAATTCACTAAGATGACCATTTTACTGAAAGTTACCTCTTACGCTAGACTTTATTTTGCCAGGTCAGACCTGGTGAAGTCTGATAGGAGTTTGAAAAAAAAATTTAAGTCCCAAAAAAACGCTGGTTTGTTCACCTTTTGTAGGGTGATAGTCTGAAAAAGAGCAAAATTTTTTTTTTGGGTTACCCTCCTTCCCCCCTACATTTCCTTACATATGGCAACACAACTAAATAGGGGGCACATGTAGGGCAATAGGACAACTTCATTTTATTTATTAAAGGTTTCCTGGGCTTGTGTAGTGTAATGTAGTGGCTGTAACATATACTTCTACTATACTTTGAAATTCGCACAGTATGCAAATTAGGCATCGCTAGCGTAAATGCGATTTGCCTGATGAAGTAACACTAGCGCAACTACGCTAACGTTTGCTGACCTTAGCGCAACTTCACACTATAGTGAAGTTGCATAGCGCTGGCGAAAATTCCCTGGCGAAGTGCGGCAAACATTAGCGAAGGCAACGCTAGCGCAATTTAGCCACTTATTGAATTTGCCCCATGGAGTCTGAAGTATTTCTGCCATAGAGCTCTGAAAATTCATCAATGTACTTCTGGGAGTTTTTAAACTATAGAAGTGAGAAATCTCCATAAATATAGCACTGTTTCTGCTATTCTGCTATTAGAGCTCTAAATCCTGTTCCAGTAGTGGAAATTTATAAAACTTGGGCAGATTTAGAAATAATAGGTTCTCCTACAAAATGTATAGTTTTCATAGGTAATCTGAAAGTTCCTTCCAGTAAATGTCCCTAGTGAAGTACAATATATGAGCAACTGTGATATCTGCAGTGCCACATATCTCTTTAACTAAAAACATAAGCACCACCATTAGTTTCTGATTTGTGCTACCTGCAGTATTTACCATTAAAATGCCTTTTGGGTCATAGCCTGTATAACACAGAAATATCAAATTCTATACATGCCTGTGGTAAACCAGGTTTTAACTCTATTATTCTTACTATAACTTTCAATGCAGACATAAGCTTTACATTGAAAGAAAACTGGCAGGCATAAACCCAATATTCAGGAATGGCCAAAGAAGAGATAGGATTCTCTTTCTTGGAATACTATTATAGTCATATAGTAATAATTGTGTAGTTCCTGCACTTCCTGCTGAAGTTTGTTGTGCTACACAGGGCCAGGCCGCGCTGCACCGGCACCCTAGGCAAGCTGGCCTGTTGCTGTGCCGGCTTACCACTCCTGCGCATGCGCAAGGGGGCTGCTCGCGTGCACATGTGCAGGAGCAAAATAAAAAAAATAGAAAATGTTGAGCATCGGCCAGAGAGCAGCCCAGAGAGTGGAGCGGACTGGGGGTAGGCGACGTAGGTGCCCCAAGCATGTGCCTACTCTGCCTACCCCTTGGACTGGCCCTGGTGCTACATCCCTAGATGCTTGGCATGCCTCAACTGGCCAACTTAAAATACAACTTTAACAGTTTTTCGATTAAAACAATGTGCTGCCACGTGTAGCCAACATTTTAAGGAACCAACAAATGTACATTAGCCAAACAAATACAGAAGTTTAGTTTTGCTATAGAGGCTAATGTATTGGTTAAATCATAGATATTGTATTTACAAAGGTGTTATATTTTACTGAGCATTAAAGAAGCACATAAAATAAATCATCAAGCAGTCACAATGACAAATTTGCAAAATATGCAAGTTCCCATGTGGCAATTTTATTTTTATGAATTTGCCTAGGCAGCGCATGTACCTTGATGTGCTCTTCAATAGGCTCTCTGTAACCCTAGTGGTCTAGCCGGGGTTAATGCCTGGCAGGGATGCCTGCATCCTTAGTGCTCTTCATTCCAGTGCCAGTAGCTCTATGGCATTCGTCTGGTGGCCCCTTTCTCAAGGGGGGACATACCCTGGTGTTTTTTTGGGGACTAGGGCATGGCCGGGATGCCGCAAGCCCTAGTCCTCTTCGTTCCAGCTCCGATAGCTATATGGCGCACGTGGCCACATGAAGTCATCACGCTGTGGTACGACATTTGAATATATTTAAAGGGGCTTTGAGCTGCAAAATCATTGCTTGTTGTTAAGTTTAATTTGTTAGTTTCTGGGTGCATTTTTCTGATTGCAATTATCTAGTTTTAATCCCTGCCTGCTTGACTCTCCTTGAAAACTGCTCGCTCCAACCCCGGCCTGCCTGACTCTCATTTACTCCTTGTGATGTTGGTACTGCCTTGCATTCTAAACACTTGGTAATGATTGTGCCCCTTTGCTTTTCCAGAATTTTTGCTTGGCTCCTCTCATATTAAGACCTGGCAGCATCTGAGTAGCTGAGGGCTCCTCCTGAAGCCAACGGTGGTTGTTAAAGGCAGAAGCTGAGCCATGACCAGGACCCTAGCACTTGTTCTAGATTTAGGTATCCAATCATAACAGTACAATGGGCCAGAAAAATGGATGCAGAAGGTCATGCTGCCGCTCTCCTCTTCCGACTGAGATGCTTCTCTCTACCCTCCTACAGCGCTTGGAGGAACAAGAAGGAAATAGTGATGGGCGAATTTATTCGCCAGGGCCGAATTCGCGGCGAATTCCCGCGATTCGCGAATCACCAGCGAAATTTTGCTTGGCGAAAATTCGCCGAAAAAACGAGTCGCGCGACGGTTTTTGACGCGACGCGATTTGACGCGACGCGACTTGACGCGACGCGATTTGACGCGACGCGCGTCAAAATCGTCCCGCGACTCGTTTCGCAAATTTTTCGGCGAAGCGAATTTCGGGAGATTCGCCCATCACTAGAAGGAAACTTTGGGGCAAATTCACTAAGATCTGAAAATTTGGCAGCATAGGCTTCGCTAGCGTTCGCCCCACTTCGACAGGCAAATTTTCGCCAACGCTATCCAAATTCACTAAAGTGCAAATTTACGCTCAGGTCAGTGAACGGTAGCGTAGTTGCGCTAGTGTTACTTCGCTAGGCAGAGCGCTGTTACGCTAGCAAAGCCTAATTTGCATACGGCGGGAACTTTAACTTATAATAGAAGTATATGTTACAGCCACTACATTCCACTACACAAGCCCAGGAAACCTTTAACAAATTATATAAAGTTGTCCCATTGCCCTACATGTGCCCCCTGTATGGTTGTGTTGCCAAATGTTAGGAAATGTAGGGGGGGAAGAAGGGTAACCCCCCCAAAAAAATTATCAATCTTTTTCAGACTATTACCCTCCTATGCTAAAATACGCCGGCGTTTTTTGACTTTGACTTTTTTTTTCAACCTCCTATCTATTGTATTGAACTTTGCCTGGTCTGACCAGGCGAAGTAACGTCTAGCGTAAGTGCTTACGTTGAGGAAAATGTTCATCTAAGTGAATTTGTGAAGTTACGATCCTTCGTCTGTGCGCAACTTCACACCCTTATCTACCTTACTAGCGAAAATTCACCAGAGTCCATGTTAGGGAATTTGCCAAGTTGCGAAATTAAGTCACACTGGCAAATTAGCGCTAGCGTTAGACGCTTCGCGCTTTAGTGAATCTGCCCCTTTATGGGTCAAGGCATGCACAATCTCTCTGCCAGGTTGGACACTGTTCAACAGATGCCAAGTTCTATAGTCCAACTGCCTGTTGCAGTTCCTGCGGGTCCTTCTCCTTCAGCTGGTTTGGATAATAGGAGTAATTCCCTCGTCTACCTTGTACCTTTCTCTGACTTCACCTTGTACCTTTCTCTGACTTCACCTTGTACCGACCTTGCCTTGCCTGTTCCTGATTTCTGCTTCCTGTTCTGCCTTGCACCCTACCCCTCTTGCTATCCAGTCATTTCACTATCCAGTCCTCTCACTATCCAGTCCTCTTGCTATCTAGTCCTCTTGCTATCCAGTCCTCTTGCTATCCAGTCCTCTTGCTATCCTACGGTCAGGTACTCATCCGTCTTCAGTACAAAGCGGATCTTCAGTGCGATGTGTTCCAGGGATGCGTTCCAGTGACATCATGATGTGTGCGCTGTGATGCTGGAGCAGGGGATTTTCTTGACGCAGTCATCCTTACTTCTTGCAGCGCAGAGTTTCCCCCAGTGCTCAGACATCATTTTTCCTGGCTACATTTGAGTAAGTGATTTTCTAAATTCTACCTAAACCTTGGTTTGACTTTGCTTTCACTTATTTGACTTTGCCAATATCTTTTCAAGTTTTTGATGTTCCTTCTTCTTCTCCAATCCGCACATAGATTGGGTATCTGGGGGGGTTATTCAGTGGGGGCCAAAATGTAAAGGTTCTTGTCTAATATCTCCCTAGAGGGGTTGCCTTCTCCTTATGTGGACTGTTCAGACGTGTTCTCTAAAAAAGCCTCTGAAAGGCTACCCACACATAGGCGGTATTACTGTCCTATTGAACTGGCTCCAGGGTCTATGCCTCCTGGAGGGAGAACATACCCTCTCTTCTTACCTGAAGCACAGGCTATGAAATAATTAATTAAGGAAATTTTATTAGGCCCTCTAATTCCCCTGCAGGGGCTGGTTCCTTTTTGTAGGTGTAAAAGATGGAGGTCTTCACCCATGCAATGATTCACCCATGCAATGATTGCCTTAATAAAATGACGGTACAAAAAAAGCTATCCCCTTCCGCTGATCTCTGAGTTATTTGATCAAGTTAAGAATGCCACAATCTACACTAAACTTGATCTTAGTGGTGCATATAACCTCATTTGTATTAGCGAAGGGGATGAGTGGAAAACAGCCTTTAATACCAGGGATGGCCTTTACTAATATTTAGTTATGCCGTTTGTGCTTTGCAATGACCCTGCAGTCTTTAAAGGGAAACTGTCATGAGAAAACATGTTTTTGCTGCAGTATACTTCTGCACTGAAATCCATTTAGTTTTGAAATCTGACATGGGGATAGCCATTTTGTCAATTTCCCAGCTGCCCCTGGTCATGTGACTTGCGCCAGCACTTTAGGAGGGAACTGCTTTCTGGCAGGCTGTTGTTTTTCCTTCTCAATGTAACTGAATAGTACGCAGTGGGACACGGGTTTTACTAATGAGTGCTGTTTAGTGATGGGCGAAACGGCCGTGTTTCGCTTCGCCGAAAAATTCGCGAATTTCCAGAGAAATTCGCGAATTTTTCGGCGTTTCGCGAAACGAGTCGCTTGTCGTTTTTGACGCGCGTCGCGTCAAACGCGACACGTCGTGTCGTTTTTGACGCGCGTCGCGTCGTTTTCGACGCGTCGCGTCAAAAACGACGCGCGACTCATTTTTGCACGGCGAATTTTTTTGGCGAATTTTTTGGGCAGTTTTGCAAATTTGTTCGCCAGCGGCGAATCGCGGGAATTAGCCGCGAATTCGCCCCTGGCGAATAAATTCCCCATCACTAGTGCTGTTCTTAGATCTACCAGGCAGCTGTTATCTTGTGTTAATGAGCTGTTATCTGGTTACCTTCTCATTGATCTTTTGTTAGGCTGCTGGGTGGGGGAAAGGGAGGGGTGATATCACTCCAACTTGCAATACAGCAGTAAAGAATGACTGAAGTTTATCAGAGCACAAGTCACATGACTTGGGGCAGCTGGGAAATTGACAAAATGTCTAGCCCCATGTCAAATTTCAAAATGAAGTATAAAAAAAATCTGTTTGCTCTTTTGAGAAATGTATTTCAGTGCAGAATTCTTCTGGAACAGCACTATTAACTGATGCATTTTGAAAAAAAAATTTTTTCCCATGACAGGATCCCTTTAAGAAATTTTTCAATGACATTTTTCAGGATTTACTTGGTCTCTGGGGGAATGTAATTAAAGTCGCAAAGAGAAAAACAATTCACACTAATAATAAAAATGCACTTCTCACAAAGTAAAATTGTTCCTTAAACTGTTATTGCATTGCAACCTTTAATTGTGCACTGCAAATTTTAGTTGCACACTCTTAAGAAGTGTTGAAGGTGAAGGTGTTGTTTGGGCAGAGGCATAACTTTTCGCATTGCAAATACTGTAGTTTATCTGTTATGTACTTTTATTACATTGCCCTGTTAATGCAGTAGTTTAGCTCAATGACATCTTGATTTTCTCCTCTAATCTGGGGACCATTAACAACATGTGCGTGAGGGCCTACGCAGATCATTGTGTCTCCTATTACAAATCTTACCAAGAAGGGTGTTGATCCTAGCATTTGGTCTCCTCAAACTACCCAAGACTTTGAATTTTAAAGAAAGTATTTGTGTCAGCCCCTGTCCTTCGTCATTCTGACACAACCCTAACTTGTAGAGGTAGATGCCTCAGAGGTTGGGGCAGAAGTATTAACTAAAATGGTACATCCCTGTGCTTTTTTTCTCTTCCTCAGAGGCCAATTATGATAATGGTAAAAGAGAATTATTAGCTATTAAATGGGCCTTTGAAAAATGGAGACACTTGTTAGAGGGCACTAAACACTCTTATCACACTTTTAATGATCGGCAAAAAGACAGGCCAGATGGGCTTTATTCTTTACTAGATTTAATTTTTCTCTTACTTGCAGGCTTGGTTAAAAAACTACTAAGGCAGACGCACTCTCTGAGTTTTTAATCAAAAGTTTCCATTATTCCCAAAGAGGTGATTGTGGCAGCCCTAGGGTCAAATCTTGCCACTCTTCTCTCTTAGGCTCAAACATTGGCTTTTAGTAATACACCCTTTGGGATACTATTTGTTCCTGAAGATCTGAGGGAACATGTACTGATTGAAACTCACAGCTCTAAAATGGCAGGTCAGCCTTGTATTACTAAGACCACTGCTTTATGATTTTTAAATGTTTGGTGGCCTTCATTTGAACAAGACATGCAATTGTCAATTCCTGTTGTGTTTGTCAAAATCCTCGAGAAATTTATCACAAGGGTTGTTAAGGTCATTGCCTATTGCTAATAGTCCCTGGTCTCATCTGTTGATGGATTTAATCTTGAACCTTCCTCCATCTCAAGGAAAAACTGTGATTTGGATGGTGGTTGATAGATTCAGCAAAAAGTAATTGTATTCCTCTTCCCCACCTTCCTTCTGCTAAAATTTCGGCTGCATTGTTTATTTCTAAAATTTTCAAATTACATGGTCAATATTGTTTGTGACAGGGGAGTACAATAAGTTTCTAAGTTTTGGCAAGCATTTTGCTCTTTGGTTGAGATCAATTTATCATTTTCCACCGCATACCATCTGCAAACCAATGGACAGAAAGCGTTAATTAGCTCCTTGAACAATTCTTAAGATTATATGTTTCTGATTATCAATCCTCATGGGCTGAGTTGTTACCTAGGACAGAATTTGTTTATCCTCTGTACCTTCTGTTAACTATATTTTAATGCATTTTTTTAAGATTTGGTCTGGGGTACGTGATTCACTGTCGGCAGCTACTTCCACTTAAAAGAGAGCTGTCAATAGGTCTCTCTTTTAAAACCATACAGCAATCTTTTCCTTCCCCAGTGTTGGTAGTAGATCAGCCCGAATTTTTAGTCCAGAGACTCCTTGACTATTGCCTTGTTCAGGGCTGACCATCTTAGGAAACAATTCAATCTCAGGTTTACTAGCAAGCCTGGGGGCTAGTGGTAATGTAACATACCCTGGTGGTTTAGTAGGGACTAGGCGCGGCGGGGAGCCCTCCGATATGGGATGCCGTTTGTCCCAAATACATTCTGTATACAAAACTATCCCTGATACACAGAAGGAATGTCTCTCATGGTATATTACTATTTCTGACCATATACACAAATAAAATATACAAAAGACTTATTTCTATTAAAGAATGAGAACAAAATATGATTAATGCACAAAAGGATGTCATTATATTACAAACTCCATTCTGTACATTTTAACAATCAATCTGTCTCACAAATTTATAACCTCCATGTAACAGACACACTTATATGCAAAGTTACTTGAATGAATTATGTTTAAAAAAAAACTTGGACAGAATTTATAATAGTGTTACTAACTAGTGCATGCCAAGCTAGATTTGAATGACAAAATAGTTATTTGTCACAGAAAGCACTATTTTACAGTACAGGATTCATTCTTTCGACAAAATGAAAGTTTTGTTTCACAAAACAGATAAAATAACCATTCTGTGAAGCAATACTGTCAGTTACTTTCTTGAACCAATAACAACAAAGCTTACTGGCCTGCTTGTGCAGACATTTTGGTTATGGGCATTCCTGCTGTTTTGCCATTGTCTTATGATTCATATTCCTGTTCTGGTTTCCCACTTCCTGTCTAAGATGAGAAGAATATAAAAAATTGTTCAATTCAAACTATTCAAACAATTTAATCGATCAATCAAAAATTTTTATATTCAATCGTTTGATTGGTCGAATTGCATTAAAAACATTCGAATTCGAATGTTTTTGCAATTCGACCACTTCCCCTTTAAATTTGAAATTCGAATTCGAGGGTTTATCAACCCTCGAATTCGATTTTTAGTAAATCTGCCCCTTGGTAAAGTTCGTGTCCCTTTGCTTGTCCAGAACTTTTGCTTGGCTCCTCTCATATTAAGACCTCATGGCATCTGAGTAGCTGAGGGCTCCCCCCAAAGCCAAAGGCAGTTGCTAAAGGTGGAAACTGAGCAATCATTGGCAGCCTAGCACTTGTTTTGGATTTAGGGAGCCTATTGTGACACTATTTTTATGTTTTCCATCATTGATTCTATTATATCTGTTGTTAACTGTTATCCAAACCAGGGAGAACATACAAACTTCTTGCAAATAGTGCTCAAGCTCGAATCAAACTCAGGACCCCAGCACTGCAAAGCAGAATAGCTACCCATAAAGCCATAATACTGCTTATTGTTTTTATATTACATATTTACAGAATTCCAAACTATAATACAATATTACAATCAGATTCAGGTTCATTGAAGAACAATTTAATAAATCCATATCTATATGGTATGTTGTTGCAAAGTAAACTGTATTGGTATTATATTCGCAAGTGCCATGTAATTAAATCAACATATTTATGCTATTTTTATAGATGGAGCCCCATTCACATAATGCCATTCCATACACTCTAATAAGTTATTTATTGCTTGTACACTGGCATCAAATATGCTGCTTCTTCTTCAGTTTCAACATTTTTATTAAATACACATATTTTATATTAAATGTATATGTCTTTAAAAGTAAGGAAAGATGACCAAAGGCAACAAAGTTGATTTTTCAAGATATTTATGAAGATCCATACAATATTGAACTGTCTCACTAAGAAAACTGTATAATATTGCTATTGAAACCCATTTTTATGACCCTTTTCATTGGTTTGCTAAAATAATACAATCCACACAATATTGACCTCATACTAGACACAAAACAAATCATTTTAATGTTCCCTTATGTTGTATTTTATACTGTGTATCTTTCATAATGTTTTTTTCACTCTATTGGTCATAATACTGATTTGGACAATATTGATTTTATGTCATAAAACACTGATGAAACTTTTCCATGCAGGTTATAGTCTATTGCTTTTACCATGGATGCATTTAATACAATTTCAAATGTACTTATGGATGAATAGGAAAAGCTTTTTTATACCATATTGTCTGTGTGCCTTACATTTTCCCTATTGACATAATTGTTTTTTGCCAGATTGGAGGCAGTTTAAAATAACATCTTAAAATATGGTGTTCATTTTTGTGTTGATGAATACGCATACTTTGTAAATAGCTTAAGGATCTCACAAGGGAAACGTAACAAAATAGTAAAAAAAAAGCAAATGCCCTGTCCCTATTTCTGTAGCTGACATAAAATTAACCCTTACAGTAATTTCCTCCAACTTCAGGATTTGAATTCCACAATAAACCATTTGAAACCGATGTCCAGTTGGCAAAGAAGTGAAGGAGTACATCTCTGTATATTTGTATATGAGATAATGTAATGAGTACCAGCATTGTGTTTGGCACTTTTTACTGCTTTTTATGCAACATTTTGCAAAAAAACAGTTAACAGTTTTCAGTTGCTTGTTCCCTGTTTAGCCTGCTATTTTTCATAGATGTTCTAAACTTTCCAAATTGTTTCACTCATCTCTAATAATAACATAACATATAAGGAGCAGTCTTAATTCACACTAGAATGATAGATAATGTGAAATGAACACAAATGTGTCATGCTGTGGAAGAGCAGAGTCTGTCAGTTTGCACAAATGTTAATAACATATACAGCAGGTGGTAAAACTATAAATAACTATACATATTCAGCTAACATTAAGGATACATTTTCAAATCTTCCTCTAGGTACTGTAACTCAAGATTAATATTAAAGTCACTTTTCAGAGGCAAAGACTATTCGTGTTTGTATCTGGAACCTATTTTATTTGAACCTTAGCAGATGACTGTGCTAAAGACCATGTTGCCTTCATAGACATGGAGGTTATTTGATTTAGGACAGTAAAGCATGGCAAAAAGCAAACATTACTAACAATTATATTTCCACCTCTACAGTATGCCAGTGACAATCATGAACCCTGTGTCCAATGCTTAATTATCTATACTGCATAATTAGTGATGGGCAACATTTTTTGCCAGGCATGGATTTGCCTCATTGATTCCATTGCATTTTTTGGTTCATACAATTGAATTCAACACATTTGCACGCAAAAAAAAGAAGTGAAAAAATGCTCAATGACTTTGTTTTACTTGAGTTTTGCAAAATTTTCCACCAACCAAAACAGAATAGAATCACAACATTGCTGTACCAAGTCTTACCCATAAACTTTGTTCTTTTAGCATAAGTTCCTCAATCCCACTGAACATATTGTTCACCTTTAATTTAACTTTTAGTATTTTATAGAATGAATAATTGTAGAATTAATAATTTTGTTTCCTTAGACATTTTTATAATAAGTGGCCCTTCCAGCAATTTCACCAACATTACTAATACATATACACATATGACCTCTAAATACCCACTGAATTTAAATTAACATAAACATAAGGTTAAAGTTTCACTAGGAAGAAAGTAATGCTAATAAATAATTTTGCTAATAAATTTTCTCAATAACAAATTAGTGCTGATGAGCATTCTTTTGCCAAGATGAAATTGCTCATTTTTATGAATATGTGTATTCGACACAAAATAATGTCTGATGCACTTGTGCAAATTATGGAGGAGCCTTGCACAAAAGTGTTTCTGAACCCAAAAGTTAATTTAAAAGTGAACAACCCCTTTAAACAATCTTTCTGCAAGTTTTCTCAGTCCAGGTCTATGCATACATTATATGTTGCATTAGTGTTTGTTGTCGCTGCAACTTGATCCTGCACAAAGTCTGCCATCTTTATTTTGGTTTATACTGACAATACTAACATAATATACTGTAACAGTACAAGCAGTTATATCAAGTTGGTATAGTCAGCATAAAGCTGCCTTCATGAGGTGACTAACTGTAATTAATGCTTTCATGCTAAGCAGAGAAACATCAATAGCACAAGCAAAGTAGAGACTTCCTACTGGGATTGATGTGGAGGAAACCCATGTGACTAGTGTATGAATATTCATACTGTACCACCACTGATTGATGTAAATGAGGTGAGCCCAATAACTTGTTTGATTCCAATCCGTTACTTTCCTTGCATAACTTGATGTTTTGGGGTCACACAGTAAATTAATATTTGGCCCCCCTTAAATTTTGGGAATAAGACATTTTTTTGTCAACATTTATTGAAACTGCATCCTGAACCCCCAACAGCCACAGGGGTTGTTTGCTTTTCTAGGTACTGTACTGTAAAGTTGGTATCAGTTTGTAAGGAGACAAAAGTTCTAGAAAAGCTCCCATATATTATCATCTAAATGAATGAAGTATCACCCAGAAATAACAAATCAGTATGTTAATCACCTGAAAGAACTGTATGTAATATTTTATTTATTCATTAATATTTGATACAGCTGCCTAGTAGTGATGGGCAAATTCCCACAATTCGTGAAATGGCAGGAAAAATTTGCTTGGCGAAAATTCGCTGATGTCTCGATTTGGACAGGGGATTCCGTTTTTGGATGCCGGCGTCTCTTTTTCCTACACCGGCAATGTGCGCCAGCATACAAAACGGACGCCTGCACCCAAAACAAGACACCGGCCGCTTTCACGAAACGCCTCAGATTCGCCTATCACTACTTCTTAGGTTTCCATGATATTTCCCATGATATTTACTTAATATGGAGCTATTCCGTTTGGCAAGTACTAAACAATTCCTGCACACTTTTATGTTTATATGAATATCTGTGACATTTACACTTTGTAATGTATGAGCCCCTCTGTGGCAAGCACAGATGTCACCCTTGTCCCAATGCATTTAATTACTTGGGTTAGGTACAGATTATGTACATGCTATTCAGAGTCCTTACTCCAGGGACATATTATTAGAGTCCAATTTCTGTCCCACTATTAAGAATGGCCAATCAAATAAACACTGCAGCTCTCGTGGCTCTGCACCATCCTCCCTTTTATTCTAGAGCTGTCCTTCTATTAGGGCAGTAACTTTTAACAGGTTGTGAACTAAACACTTAAGTGGTATGTAACCAAGGGGGACAGACAGATAAAGAGACAGTTGAACAGACGAACCAACTCACGATAGCAGAGAAAGTGACATACAATTTCATAAAAGTAATACATTGCATGGTGTAAATTAATTTTTCACTGCATTGTAAAGAATGCTGCACAAAAAATACAACATATGGTTGGCTCATCAATATTTTACAAACTCTTGTTTGCTTGGGTGAAATGCACCATGCTATTGTTATGTGTTCAGGCCACTGTAAAATATACAAGATAAAATTTATACTTGAATTTGTATTTTGTATTATGGTGTTTGTCTTTTTTAGATGTATTAAATTCAGCTCTCTCATTTCACATTCAGCAATGGTAAGCGTAAAAATATAAATTATAGAAGGATATCTTTATAAAATTTCTGTCACTTCTGTCCACTCATATTTACTGCCATGTTATACTGCTTATTAAGATTATGATTGCAATGCTCTTCCTTTATTACCAGGTGGTCCAACCTTTTGAAGTCTAAGGAGCTATCATGGATTAAACAATAAATTTACTTCTAACAACCTCATTTAATGCTTCTATAAAATTGATAAGTTTCCTGATGCTTGTTCACTGACATGTGCTATAAATACTTTACTCATAAATTTATAAATTTAATCTCCAGTGGTCCATACCAAACAACAATAAAAACTTGTGTGTGAGGAAAAAACAGTTCTGTTTTTTATCATTGTAATGTTTTATTTATTTTTTGCTGAGACTGCATAAAAGTAAAATATTATGTATATTGTATGGTATAGATGGTTTACAGAGATTTAGTTTGCATGAGTGAAGCACTGAACTGAAAAATGAAATTGTCACAAAAGTGTTTTTAAATATCAAGATGATGTCATTTTCCAGTAAAATTGTCTGTTTTGCTAATGTGCTTCCATTACGTGTTTTATTATCGGCACACAGTAACACGTGCATATTTTAAGACACAGTAAACATGATACCAGCTAAGCACATATTAAGGAAAGCGGCAGAGATAAATGAAGTAAGGAATTGTAAATAGCTTTTTTTTATTCATTGCACTTCTAAGTGTATTGCTTTGATCCCCAGACAACAGGATATGTCCTTGAATGATGGAAAACCCTTAAAGTATATAATAACCTTCTACATAAATACAGCGGTGAATTGTGATTTACAACTAGGTATGAGGATATTTACAGCTAGTTATAATACACCTATATATATATAACGACAAGCAGGGTTCATACTGCCACACAAGAAAAGCAATGATACAAATTGTCTCACTGGACACACTATAATTGGGCAAAAATTCGCGAAATGAGTCGTGTCATGGTTTTGACGCACGCTGCATCATTTTTGGCATGCGTCACATCATTTTTTTTTTTTACGAGCGTCTCATTTTTTTTTTTACGCCAGCAAATTTTCGGCAGGCGAATTTTCGCTGGCGTTTTGTGAATTTATTTGCCGGTAGCTTAATCCTGCTTTAAACTATAGAAGTATTTTTGCATTGGTTACTAGAGACAAGGTTTGCCTTTAAGAATCACAGACCCCCATACTACTGTTAACTGCCCCCCAGGGGGGGTCCAGGGATTATGCCTTTACTTGGGCCCCTAGGATGAGGGCCATTCCAATAACAACAATGGGGTTCCAATCATGCATACACAACTATTTTTTAGTATGCCAAGATCCTGCCCATGATCCACCCAAACCCTACCCACTTGGCTACAAACCATGCCCCCTTTGTGACATTCAAATCACATTTTTAAATCTCTTGGAACTCCACTTCAAGAGACTATGGCAAAGCACTAAGATATGGGCAAACTTTGTGGATTTTGAGTTGGAAGAGATGTCTTGTGGTTTAAAAAAAAATAGCTTAGAAAATCACTAAGCCTTTCTACCTTCTAAGCTATGCCTCCTTAGACCAGCTCAGCCTCCCTACTCTGCTAAATTATGGCATGTAATTTAAAGAGATTGAAGCAGTATGTGCAATAGTCTCTTTAAAAGTAAATTGTGTCCTGAATTATCAGCAGAATACATATTACGCTAAACAATAAAAATAATGTAATTATTACAATGTATATCTTTAATATGAATGTTTAATCATATGCATTCATCCATTTTATAGTTTATATGCTTCTGTTTTATGAAATATACATTGCATTTGTACAAATGTGTACAAATATACATTGCATTTGTACAAATGTGCTTTTCAAAATTCTTCAAGCATTATAAAGTGAACATGCTGATTTTCAAACATGCTATTTCAATACTAGCAACTAGTCCAAAACAACACACGGAAGGCAAATAAATCTATTTAGATCAGCAGGGTATCAATCTGTTTTTGTAGAAGTTGTAATCTTGTTCAAAACTGTGTTCCTAATACTCCAACAGGAATATGTTTAGGATGCAAATTGTTCCATAAAATGTTCTGTTCCTGTTCTCTTTTTAACAGCTAGACTAAAAAGTTGAAATTGTTTATATTTGGATGAGCCTATGTTGCTTTAAAAATTCCTGTACACAGCACACAAAGCATTTTGATCAGTTCTGCTTAAGACAGCAATCCAAATGCCACTACCTGCCTAAGATTGTTTCCAATTCAGATGGATGGAAGGCACTGCAGGTCCCCAGCACTCACTTTGGCCTGAAAGAAGCATATTAACAACCTTAAAGGCGAAGGAAAGGTTAAAGCTAAATATGCTTAATCAGAAAGCTCTATATTAATATACCAGTAAACCCTCAAAGTAATGCTGCACTGATTTGTCTCTCAAAACAAACACTCCATCTCGTTCCTTCTATTGTGTACACATGGGCTTCTTTATCAGACTTCCTTCTTTCAGCTTAAACCTCCAGTGCATGGGCTTGAGCATGCTCAGAAAGGGCAAGGAATGTGGTAAAATATATACTTCAGCATATTGCATATCTAGAGTGGTAGGTTACAAAATGAGGCATATGATTCTACAAGAAATAAAATGCTATTGCAGGGTTATCAAATTAAATATATACATTAAACAAAGTTAGATGAAGATAGGCCACTGAAAAGATGAAACATATTGCACATTGATATTCGAATTTTGTTTAGTGGGATTTGCTGGAAAACCTAAAGTGATTTGAGTTTTTTTCCACATGGAAATTTTGAGTTTTGAGGTTGTTCAACTCAAATTCAATGATTCAAGTTTTTTCCATTTTTTTTCTTAAGTCTGAAAAAAAAAATCTACTTGTGGGTTCATTTGAGATATAAAAAAACACTTTAAAGTTCAAAAATGTTACCTTTGATAAATAAACTCCCATAGTGTGCATGCATACTCATGGTTACAGACACCCAGGCTGAATGTGGGATATTCAGATAACTTTCAAAATCTCAAGCACGTCCAGTACCCAGCAATCCAGGTGTCCCGAATGAGGATATATAAATGAGGCTGGGCAGCGTATCGCCCGAAAAAACATGCTGCCCAAGGCCTGAAGTTATCTGGCCTTCCCACAAATCCAGGCTTGTAATCAACAGCATTTGTAGAAAGTGAGCCACTAATGAGCTGCACTGTAGCCATATATTTAAAGACAAATAGGACAGCCCTCATGTTTCTCGTATTAGAATTTACCTGTAGTTTTTACTGCAACTGCAGAAATATTGCACCCCTCAATTCAATAAATGGTCATAGTAACAGTCATCTTGGTTTTGCCTTGAACTTGTGTCTTTGTATAGGTTACACCTTCATGATTTCTAATGTCCTTGGAAAATACATAAGATGTAAATAAATATTGTAGGAATTAAGTTGCACAGAAACATAGCAAATTAGGTTTAAAAAATACACACATTCATCAAGTTAAACCATATATATATATATATATATATATATATAA
>CM044435.1:65230021-65246415 GCA_024363595.1 Xenopus borealis | reverse complement strand
CTTATTGGAAGCAGAACCAGCCTATTGGGTTTATTTAATGTTTAAATGATTTTCTAGTAGACTTCTGGACCCAAATTATGAAAAGATCCATTATCCGGAGAGTTCCAGGTCCTGAGCATTCTGGATAACAGGTCCCATACCTGTACATAAAAAAACTGAAAATATATGTTTTAGCAATCATTTAAATATATATTTATCTGTAGTACAGGGGTGCATATTATGGCATATTTTACATATATTTGATATTTTCCTGAAGAGGCTATGAAAATATTTCTACTACAGTACTACTGGCCTCTGAGTACTGATATCATGTCATGCCTCTGAACTGGAAGGACATACACCCTTTACCCATTCACCCTTGACATCATGTAATGCTCTGGACTCTTTTGGCTCATGATGAGTTTGTAACTCAAAGGTCTTTATAAAGGGAATATGACATTTGTTTACCTTACTAGAAAGATAATTGCTGCCTGTGCAAGGGAGTTAAAACAAAGCAAAATGAAAAAATGTATGCACCTATAGGGTGAACACTCCCTATGGATGAAAATCCCCAACAACTACAATTAACCAGTTGCTAAACAGAAGCCTCTGCATCTGTTATCTACGTATCTTTTGTTGGCACATTGAGTTAGTGACCAATTTTTGTCACACTTTAATATAGTGATTGTAAAGAGATGATTCTTCCTCTTTGGCCTCCATCTTCTGGGTGTGTCTGGGTGTGTCTGTAGGGTGTGTCTGGAGAGCCTGGTGTCATCAAGGCCCAAGGAGTTCAGTCCTCAAACAACAACAACAAAGTCTGGGGAAGATAGACTAGTGAACAAGGTTTAGTCAGATTATAGAACTGGTATTGGTCAGATTGGATTCAGCATTAGCATATTTCTATCTGAACAGATATCTCTGGAAGGGATCCAGACCATTAGCTGGTAGGAGGGTTACACAATTGCGCCTGGACTCCCTCAAGGACATTAGCATCCAGGACCACAGTTACTTGCCTCAAAAAACAGAGCAATATGTCAAACGCAAGAGACTTATTGTATATAACATTTTGAGTTGTCACACATTTTTATATACAGAAGGCACCTCTTGAGCTCATGTCCTCATTGTGGAGATCAGCAATTCAACTCTTCTAATTTGAAGGTTATACATGGCAAGTGACTTTTCCCTGTGCATATGTTATTTTTCTTATTGGCACTTTCATACTGACTGTGGGACCCTGCATCTCTGTGGTGGATAAAATATAAGACAAAGGTAAGTCTGAAGAGGAAGTTCAGGGAACCTGAAGGAGCCCACAACCCACAACTTACCGGTTTCTAATTTTAAGACTAGGTTGAAGATGTGGCAAAAATGTGAGTAAAAATTCAAGGAATATGCATATGCATATTTCTCAAAGATATCAGTGAAAACTGTTCCTCTCAGCATTTTTTTCATGCTCTTTAAAAAGTACACTGAAATTAAATACACTGCATATACTTCTTAGGGTAACAATAGATGCTTGAGATGCTTCAGTTATCTGTCTTTTGTAATATAAGATGAAAAAGTATAATACTATTTTTTCTAATGTTTTATATTTTTGCAAATGTCTGTGTGTATAAATATACAAACTTCTCATGTAACGGTATATTATTGTATGTGTATATCAGCTGTAGTTTCCTGGATTGCTTATGAACTATTTAGAACAGATCCCAAACATGAAATGGTCATTGATATTTTACTTCCCATTTCTGGCGCAGGATCATATAATTTTATCACTGGAATAGAAACTTTATTACTCATCAGTCATTACATTTCAGAATTAAATTATACATTGTAGAAAGATGTCATCATGTTTTATTGATTCAGCTATCATAGCAAAAATCTTGCATACTCAGGTAAACATAAAAATATACTCCTTATGTTTTTATTTGACTGTGCATGGTAATTTGTCATTGTGTGGGTCTGATAAATTTTATAATGTATTACAAAATATTGGCAATCAATTACCAATAAAAAAACTCAATGTATTTTCTGCTTGGTGAATCTTAATAGTTTGTACAAGAGAAAAATTGTAACTTGTTCCCAATGTCATGTTCCTGTTGTCTTTTGTAGAGATTTTTTTTTTACTTTTTCTTCTGATGGCATTGGGTACCAATGGAACAAATCAGGGCAACATTCAGAGCAAGCAGGTCAGACTAATAAAAGACAAATGTAGTTAGTGATGAGCGAATCTGAAAAATTAGCAAAACAGCAAAAATGTTTGTAAATGCATTGAATTCAACAAGCGTCAATTTTTTTTATGTGCGCAACTTTTTTTTTTTTCACTCCAAATGCATTAAAGTCAATGGGGCAAATTCACTTTTGTGCAAATTTGCCTTTTCAACACTTCGCCAGGCATAAATTCGCTGGGACAATGCTAATTCACTAAAGTTTGAAGATATGTTCAGTGCGCCGAATGCTGGTGAATTTTTTCTCGCATTACTTTGGCAGAGCGAGCAAATCAAAGTGAAGCTGTGCTCGTGTTCAATTCTGCCAGGTGCAACTTCGTACTCAGGCTAATTTGCATATGGCGGGCAATTTAAAGTGGAATTGAGCTATTTATTAGTAAAGGGCCAAATCTATCCCGTTTCGCTTCGCCGAAAAATTTGCGAATTTCCAGCGAAATTCGTGAAAATTTCACAAAACGAGTCGTGTTGCATTTTTGACGCGTCTCATTTCTTTGATGCGCGTCTTGGTTTTTTTTTTTTTTTAAGCCAGCAAATTTTCGCCAGGGAGAATTTTCGCAGGCATTTCGCGAATATATTCACGCCTGCCGAATAAATTAGCCCATCACTACTAATTATGTTACATGGTGCATCTAATTCATTACATGTACACTGATAAGTAGACATGCCAAGGGAATATTAATAAAGTCAAGAGAGTTGTTTTAATGCCCTTCACATAAGCCCACTGTAAAATAATGTGCCATATGGTAGAAAATGAATGGGGGAAACCGGGTACCAGAAAAAAATATTATGCCCTTTGCAGCCTAACACCCTGAAAAAATTAAAATACGCTAGTGTTTTTTGGAACATAGTCCACTCAAAAATTATGATTTAAGTAACTGAAGATTATGGAAGTTCTATGCAATTCAATGCCCTTCACCAGGTCAGAGCTGATGAAGGCAATTCTGGTGAAAGAGGTAACGTTCAGTAAAATCCACAGCTTAGTGAATTTGTGGAGTTACGTCCATTCGCCAGAGTGAAAATTCTCCTGGTGTTAGAGTGCAAAGCAATGCCAGCATCGATCTCCTTCGCTAGAGGGGCCTGAGCCCATTAGCAAATCGGCAAAGTAACAAAATTATGTCATGCTGGCGAAATTTGGCTAGCTTTAGTTACTTCACCCTTTAGTGGATCTGCCCCAATGGGTGTTTTCTCTTGCAATGACTTTTTGTCTTAGTGACTTTTCATCCAAATACAATCAATGGTATTTTCTTTTTTGTCATGGCAAGTTTTTTCTTTGTGGAAAAAAATTTGCAGATGGTGAAATGAACCACAAATCCATGACTGTTTAAAAAATTCACTCATCACTTGGGATTTATCAAGGGTCGAATTTCGAAGTAATGGGAGTTTTTTTTTAAGTCAAAATTTTTTACTTAAAATTTTTACTTCGACCCTTGATAAATCTGCCCCTACATGTAGTATTAAGTATTTTTTACCTTTAAATTCCAATATTTAAAATGTATTATGGTTTTAACAAATTTATTATGATTTCAACATTTATAGGCCCATTTGCTTATCATTTGTAGTGGACAATTTATATGAAGACAACACATTCACGATTTTGTTTTGGAGAACGGCATTATATTTAGTAATCAGCATTGCTTGAGGAACGACAAATTGCATTACAACTATTTAATTGTTTTTTTATATGATTAAACAAGCAGATTCTTGAACAATGTGGCTGTAGTAGATATGAACTGTTGGATTATGCCAAAACTTTGAATTCCGTGTGGAATAAACAATTGCTTTAAGGTCTGTTTGGTTTGGTAATAATGTTCACATCATGTATTTATTGATAACTTGTTGGGTATTGCAAGCAACATATTGGTGTTTTCTGATGACACAAATGCCAATTAATTCTATCCAGGATGAGGCATCATTGCATTGGATTCTGCACAAAATGGACATCTGGTCAACAAAGTGGCAGAACTTTAATTAAGCAAATATTTTATAAAGAAGAACCTGTCTGTAGAAAGTCCAAGGAAGAGCCACTAAGCTGATAAAAGTTATGGAAAGTTCCAGTTATGATGACAGGCTGGCCATGATGGTAATGTTTCCACTGGAGATCAGTTGATTTAAGAGATATGGACACCAGAAATTAAACCATTTTATGTCATCTATCATAACATTATCTTTGCATGTTATTTATATTTTTCCTGTAAAAGTATTTGACCAGTCTGATCCCCCATGTTTCTTCATGAGGGGGCTGCATTAATTGTGCTGCATTAGTCTGTAAGCATTAGAAACTCTAATTGACATGCTGAAAAGGAACAGTAAGGTTGGCAAAAGTTAGGTTTAAGAACTTCAAATCACACTTACTTACAAAAGCAGACCTTTCAGCAAAAATGATCAGGATTTCCTATAGTCAATGTTTAATGTATCTTGGGGAGGTTATTTATAAAACTCAAATTTATCTTATTTTTATTAAACCAATCTCAGCCAAACTCGCATTGCCAATTTTATCTTATTTATCACTAAAACAACTTGAAAAAGTCGGGTCAGGAAAAAACTAAAAAATCAAACAAAAACATTTTTTTTCTGAAACAAATGTAAAAAAAATCAGATTTGACACCTGGATTGCTTGATTATTTTGGGTTATTGCCAAACCCCCCCCCCCCTTCCCAAATTTTTGGGATTATTGAATGAAAACCAGAGCAGATCACAACATCTTCAAACTGTTAAAGGGACATCTGCTGTTGCCTTATACATGACCTTGACAGGTTTGAGATGGCAGATCTTCGGATTTGGACTTTTTGCAGTTTTGGGGGTATAATAAATCACAAAAAAGTTTTGCCCACAATAACCATGACAAGAAGGAAAAAAATTATGTTCAGCAAATAAACCCTTTTTTTTTAGTGTCAGTTATGCACCTGATGAAGGCTGTTGTAGCCGAAACATGTCGTGCAGGATTTTTCTGCATAATAAAATGAAGATGATTTAAAGGAAACTTTTGCTCTCCAAACAATTTTGATTTAGTGTCAGTAACACTTTAAGGACAGATATATCTATGTGCAATAAATAAGGGTTCCCATGTTATGGTACAATGAAAATGCTAAAACTCCTTATAATAAACAAGGTTTTTATAAAATAGGCTACCAAACAGGGAAAATGATGGTGCAACATCAAAACGTATAACAACTAGGAATCCGGAAGTTCGCAAACGTCGCGCGACGTTCGCCAATTTGGGTTCGCCTTAGTTGGCGCTTTTATTTTGCCATTTCTCCCCCAGACCAGCAGATACATGGCAGCCAATCAGTAAGCTCTCCCTCCTGGACCACCCCCACACCCCCTGGACCACTCCCCTTCCCTATAAAAACCTAAGCCCTGCAGCGTTTTTTCACTCTGCCTGTGTGTGCTGAAGAGATAGTGTAGGGAGAGAGCTGCCTGTTAGTGATTTCAGGGACAGTGGATAGTAAGTTTGCTGGCTAGTAATCTACTGTACTTCAAACAACTGCCATCTAGCTGTGTGAGCTTGTTCACATTCTGTCTAAATATCCATAATATTACCCTCTCCAGAAAAAGCACCTGAGTGACTTTTTTCAAGCAGCCATAATATATTTTACGTAATCCGTATCCACCGCTGTAGTAGTGTATACGTTGACCTTGTAGGCATTATTTGCCCTGTAGCCATTTTTTGCCCAGTGTTTTCTTCAAACAACTGCCATCTAGCTGTGTGAGCTTGTTCACATTCTGTCTAAATATCAATAATATTACAGTGTCCACAACCACCTGAGTGACTTTTTTCCCTTTACAGCACAAAACGCAGCGCTGTGTCAACAATGGATTTTTCAGATACATTTTTGCCCTTGATCCCCCTCTGGCATGCCACTGTCCGGGTCGTTGCACCCTTTAAACAACTTTAAAATCATTTTTCTGGCCAGAAATATCTTTTTTAGCTGTTAAAGTTCGCCTTCCCATTGAAATCTATGGGGTTCGCGAACCGTTCGCAAATTTCCGGAAGTTCGCGAACATGTTCGCGAACTTTTTTTCGGCGGTTCGCGCCATCCCTAATAACAACACATAGTAGTGAACACTGCACATGCTCCGGGAATCAAAAGTATATGTTGCGGAACTATGGGATTGGTGTAATGTTGTGGATGTGTCTAAAAGGCTGACTGCACCCACATCAAAGGGAGAGTCCAGGAGTGTGTCTGAAGACCAGAGCACAAGAAGGTAAGGGATTTGGCAGTCTCTAGTTGTACAATACAGGCTTCTTCACAGCAGAAATCTTTGGTTGAGAACCCCCTAAACTTATAGAATCAGAAAAAAAAATCAGTTTCAGAATAAAACCTACCGTATAACTCTTATTCTATCTTGTAAGTCATACTAATGCAAATAACAATCTTCCTATATTGCAGGACTTGTTTCAATTATATTACTTTATATAACATTTTGAAACAATAAATGTTTATTAAATTTGCTAATGTTTATCTTCCAAGTTACTTTTGAGGCTGTACACAGGTATAAATAAATCTATATATATGCAAACAGCTCTTTATTTCCAGTAAACTAAACAGATCTCATTCAGGAGAACAGCAGGAGATGCTGTCTTATTTGATTGTTTTGTGTAAGTAAGTTCTGTGTTTGTGTCTTATTTGAACTTCATTACCATCCTTAATAGATTCATTTCATGTTATACTTCCAACACAGTATTGACTCAAACTGTGAATACCTTCTTTGGTTCATAGAACTTAGGGGCAGAGGTATCCTGAATAGAAACTTTAGAGCTAAAAATGTATGACCTGTTATTAGTGATGGGCGAATCAGAGGTGTTTCGCAGCGAAAAATAGCAAAAAATTTGTGAAACGCAGTGTCTCGTTTTGGATGCCAGCGTCCAGTTTCGCAAATGTATTCGCCTTCGGCAAATCGCGGGAATTTGCTGCAAATTAGCCACAGGCGAATAAATTCACCCATCACTGCCTGTTATATTTTCCACTTACAGATGCAGCCACTTGGATTTGTGAGTTAAATGCGTCATGACTCAGGGTTAATTGAAGAAACTGTGTTATCTAAAGTCATCTTAACTCATTTAATGCATTTAACCTTTTCATTAGCATACCAAAGCACCATTGTTTGCTGTGACACAATATTCTGTACTAAGTGGGATAGATGAGTTAAGTTATTCTGTGTCAAATGCCAATCCAAAGTGGCTTCATCTGTACATGCTCTGACATTTACACACATAAACACACACTTGTGCACTTTATTCCAAAAAGGGCAACACTCTTTTGCTGGGACACATGTCTGTGTGCAGCAAATAAAAAAAGAGTATTATCCCCCTACCAGAGACCTGTGATAAAGGACACAAAAAGCAGAAAACGTTGTGGTTTGCATCTGTGTTTGCACTCTGCCCAGCAATTAATAAATTACTTATTTTATAATCCTATAGATTCAATTTGATGAAAGAAGCTTACCTCCTAATTCAATTCCAGATTTTCCGTATTGTCCTAGTTTAAAGGAAAAACTTGTCTCACTGTTTAAATCTATTGAATTTGAGTTATTTCCAGGGTCGAGGTATGATAAATCTCAAATCTGTTTTTTTTCCAACTAGAAAATTAGAGTTTTGGCCAAAAACATTTAGGGCTAGATTTACTAAGAGTTGAAGTGAAAATTCCAATAAAATTTGAATTTTAAAAATTCAAATTTGAAGTAATTTTGGGCTACTTCAGCTATCGAATAGCCCAAAATTTGATTTGAATTTTCGAAGGACTAACTCTTTACAATCCTTCGAATTCAACTAATTCCCACCTTAAAGCTGCTGAATATCTATTGTAGCGTATGGGGAACCTCCTGGAAGCTTTCTTGAAAAGTCGAAAACTGACCTATTCGATCGAAAATGGTCCAAAATTAGATTAATTTTTTTTTCATTCGAAATTCGACCCTTAGTAAATCTGCCCCTTACCATTCGAACTTACCATTCGAACTTTAGTACATATACGCCTAAGTCTGCTAAAAAAACTGTGAACATTAAACATAATAGGATTGTTTTGAAACCAATAAGGATCAATTATATTTTAGTTTGCATCAAGTACAAGGTACTGCTTTATTATTACAGAGAAAAAGGAAACAATTAAAAAAATTGGAATTAATTAAAATGGAGTCTATGGGAGATGGCCTTCCCAAAATGCGCAGCTTTCTGGATAATGGATTTCTGGATAATGGACCCCATACCTGTTATACAATTTTACCACTTAATATTTATTCACTTAATTTCATGATGAAGATGAAGATGTATCAGTTTCTCAGTTTATTGTAAAAAAATATTGTTGGGGAATATTGTCAAATATTTTTACATTACATTTTTAGTAAAAGTTTCATGGTCAGTCACAAACAAAAATGAAATTAACATTGTTCCAATTATTTTCAACAAGGCTGAAAATATAAACTATTTTAATAAACTTGGGAAAAAAGTTAAATAAAGATGCTTGAAATCTTTGATGTATTGCTTGAGTTTTTAATTAGCATTTTCATATTTATTTTTCTTTCATAAATCATGTCTAAAATATCATTTATAATATTCTTGTTTCTTAAATTGTGGACAAGTTTAAAAGGATATTATTATAGCGGGGATCTTGGAAATGTGATGAATGCATAGTATGCAAGAAAAATAGTTTAAAATGTGGAAGTGCTTTTTTATTCATAGTGACAATGTAGAAACAAGTTAGTAATCATTCACTATTGCAGATTTCATTTTTAGGTTACAGTAAGTTCTTCATTTTCTAGAAAGAATATGTCAACACAGATGAAATACAAACACAGAAAGTCATACAGCTAGTTATCAGCTTTGGTTTGAATACTAAAGTACTTTGTCATTAAATTTGCTTTTACTTTGTCTGGTTTTGCAAATTATTCATGAATTATTCAACTTATACAAGTAGGTTTCAGGGGAAATTCTTTTAAAAAGCAATAAGAAACATTCTTGCCTGTAAATTATTGAGTGCTCCAGAGACACAAATCTCAACTTTCCCCCCACCAAGTAAACTACTAATACAAACTGAAATCAATGAATAAATGAAATGCCACAATAAATGAAAGAGACAAATAAGGAAAGCTGTATTAAAAAAAAAATGTAAACATAGCTATAGACAGGAAAATGATGAAGCATACCTTTATATGAGTTGAAAACTGAAATAAATTTGAGAGGTTGCCCATGGTGCCTGTGGCCAACAGATCCCCGCAACAAACCCAATGGAAATTGTAAGTCCTATGTTCATATTTATTAAACATAATTTCTGTGTTTTGTTGTTATTTGTGAAAACTTTGTTGCAAAAATTTTTGTAAAGGCAATTTTTTACCACCATTAATCAAGATGAAGGGGGTTACTTATCAAAGTCTTAATGCCAAAAACTCAAGGATTTTTTTAATACAAAATCCAAAATTTTTGTGGAAAAATAACCTCTAGTTTTTCATAATTTATTATATTGAGGCTGCTCAAAGTCCAAAACTGAAATACTCCCATCTCCAAGCTATTGAGGCCCTGTAAAAGTCAATAGCAAAGTTCACATTTGAAATATGAAGATATCATGGTCTGTGATGAGTTTCGTCCAAAAATATGAAAAAAATTGGGAGTTTCAAGCTGCCATAAAACCCAAAAAATCAGGGGATTTTCACAAAAAACAAAATTTTTCGCGTTTTTTTCTGAACCGAACGAGTTTTTTCAATGATAAATAAGGTCAAATGGTGGATTCTAGTTGGTCCAACAATTTGGAAACAAAAAGTTGGATTTTGATAAATAAACCCTGGTAATTAGAATTAAAAATGATACCACCTAAAAATCTACTGAGATTCTATTGAAGCCAATGGGATATGTATTTTTGGCATTCAAGCAAGTTCATATTTACTTTTCTTTTCCTGCAAATATTTAATCCAGTCATGATTTTCAGTTTATTAAAAATAAAAATGAAATTTTGACCCAAATGTGATAGCCCTCTTTACACATTTAATCACCTTCACTATATTCAACCTTATGTTAAATCTGTTGATAAATGCCTTGCAGAACAGTTCTACATATGGCTTGAAATGATTGCAGTCTTTTTCTTTTTGGAAACTTTTTTTTTTAATCTGTCGAAAATAAATTAAATTAAATACATTGTGTGTATGAAAGTCACTTGCAGCATCTGGCATCCAGAAAGATAAATACATTACAATACATCTGAAAAACATTTTCTGTGGCAGTGAAATGCAAAAACAAAGTTGTTTATGCACAGACTTGGCATTAATGCATTGCAAAATATAATATAAGCAATACTGTATATGAGCAAATAGAATTTAACTGAGAAAGAATACCCCTTTCTCAGTTAAATTAGCTATACCAAGTGCTCTTAAAAAGTAAAATTTATTTTAATCATTTAAATCTTATTTTAGATTCATAAATTATATTGAGTTAATAATTAGAGTAAAGTAAAGTTTCCACATGACACCTTCACACTACATATCCTTTTAAATATATTTTAATTTTGATACTATTTTAGTTGTTTTTTTTTATTTTATAAAATTTTAACACACATTTAAATTGGAAACTGTCCATTACAGCTACAATGTAAAGGTCATGTTAATTAAAATTTAAATGAAAACAAATTATGTACTTTACCACTGTGAAATTAGCTACTTCACACTCATGGATTGCTGAGCTCATTTGCAGCATACCATATGTTCAGTTCCAGTTAGGCTCACTTGTAAATATTGCTTAGAACAATGCCCAGTCTCTTTATGGCAAGGGGTAAGCATAGTCTCAGCAGTGCACCTTTATTGGAATGAATGTTGGTCCTAAATACATGGATGGTCCTCATAGCAGACAGTATGCAACAGGTACTAATTGACTCCTTTCCAACCAGAGTCACTTTATTAACAAACAACCCAGCAAATTCATTACATTTGGGTTGACCCTGTAGAGAATAAACTAGATGTATTCCAAGAAATATAGACACTTGGCTTACTTACTCTATCTTAGCTGTCTCTCAGTTTATTGTAGATGCTCTTCCTATTAAACTGTATTAACAGGGAATTATAAGCATCAAACAATAACACTGCATATAAATAATAAAATGTCATATAGAGTCCCGTAAGATGGAAGATGAAGCAAAGGAGCATTCTGACAGTGATTTAAAAGAGGGACAGCTGTCTGGAGGTACAAGGTAGACCAAAAGTCTATTCTCCATGGGACAGAACTGGGTTAGTCTCTGCAGGATGAAATTAACTTGAGTTTATGATGTTGTTTATTAACCAAGAAACATAATAAAAATAAAGGTCAGTTCTAAATTTTAAGCTTCAATATTTCAAAGATCTCGGATTTGGGCATTTGCATTTTTCAATTATAGGTGTGGTAGGCGTTGGGGTATACAGTACATCAGCCCTGAAGTTGGTCTTGTTTTGATTCAGCTGGGCGGGGTGGGTGCCATACCTCGTTCTTCCCATAAATGTTAAGAAATTGTTCCATCTTATTCTGAATGTGAGCTATATTAGCCTCGAAAATCCTGTTACTGTTCAATCTATTTATAATTTCGGCTAGTGTGGGTGGTATTGGGATTTGAAATAGGTACATTTTTGATTGAAAATAGGCCCCCAAGAAATTCGAAGGTCGAAATTCGAAAGTAAAAAAAGTCGAAATTCGACCATCAAATTTTTTTTAGCAAATCTGACCCTAGTTGTTATCTAGAAGAATTCATGTACTGATTCTCACTCAAAGCAACTCCTGTTGAAATTAATGAATATATAGAAGAGGAATGTTTTGTGCAAACAAAAACCCGTGCCTTCATAATTTATGTTTTATTTACCTTGAAATAAATGGACTTTAAACCCACTTACAACTTAAATCTGTTTTTATTTAATCTACAGTATATTTAGTGCTAAATATACAGTACAACATCCCCAGAGAAGTCAGAGTCATGCCCAACACTGTGTTCATTTAGCACACTATGTGCTGTTTAGCTATGGAAGTTAACTTGTTCAGGAAGGTTAGCCATTCCCTCTTTAACCTAATTTTATTTTTGAATAAAGATAGAATACAGATCTGATGAAACCTTGTAAAGAGAGTTAAGCAGCTTTAAATGAACTGTATTCTGTTTTCTAGCTACATTAATTTTGTTGATTAAAAAGAATCACCTGCTACAATCATTATAATCTCAATAAATCTGGAATGAAATAAATAAATAAGCTGTAAAATATTCTAATGGGTAATTTATTTTGCTGATACAATTATATTTGTTCCAAAATAGCTGTAATGCTGATACATTTTCTTGTAAAAAAAAATGCATTCAGGGAAATGTGGGTAGTGAGCCAAAAAGAAGATAAAATAACTGTGGGACGGTTTTATTTTGTGTATAATATTGCATTTTTTTAAAATCACAAAAACAATCTCAAAGTCATATATTAATAGAGAGGCAGAAAAAAAGAGCTAGGATGGACCACTATATTTTCCGAATGATTAGGAACATAATATTAGGATGAATAGAATAGAATATATACTCTCTATAAAGAACTAATTATTAGACTAAACTTTGTGAGTTTGTAACTCAGTTGAGAAGGGGCATACACTGTCCTAAATAATTTTGTCTTTTTTTATGTACAGATGCAGTCACTTGGATTTGTGGGTTAAATGTGTTGTGACTTAACTCATCTATCCCATTTATCCCACTTAGCACAGTATATTGTGTCACAGCATCCCCTCCAATTAAAAAGTTCACCATTGAAAACAATGGTGCTTTGGTATGCTAATGAAAAGGTTAAATGCATTAAATGAGTTAAGATAACTTTGGATAACACAGTTTCTTCAATTAGCCCTGATTCACAACGCATTTAACTTACAAATCCAAGTGACTGCATTTGTATGTTTCTTAATTATAGTACTACCCCCTTAAAGCATCCTTAAAGAAAAACTAAACCCTAAAAATGAATATGGCTGGAAATGCTGTATTTTATTTACTAAATTTAATGTACCAACCCAAAGCTTTTTATGATGATCTGGGTAAGTTGTGCAAATTAGTTCAATATCTTGAATTATTTTAGTCAGTGACACTGCACGTGCTCAGTGTGCTTTGGGCAGCAGCTAAGATGCTAAAATTATGGGTAGTCAATTCAATTATGAAATTTTTATCTGACCATGCATTTTCATTTTCTTAAGTTATCCCATATCATTCCACTTTGAAGTGCATTTTTCAGACTGTTTTATTCAACATCCTTTCTCAAAATTTGAGGATCATTCCTTGATCGATCTATGTGAGACAATACTTCTTGAATTATTTAAGGAAAGCTATCTGTTGTGAACAAAAACAAGGTAGTATATACTGTATATTATTATTATCATTAACATGTTTTTCTATAGCACCAACATATTTTGAAGTGCTGTATATCTGATACAGACAGAATATATCTGATACAGTACTTACTAATTATTAGAATTGCAAACTCGCATAATAATAATAATAAAAAAAATAAATACTGTTATCCCCAACCAGAATGTGGGCTCTATCAGCCCGCACCTTCGGTCGGGGGTAACTTTTTTTGCAATAGGTGTCCTTTAAGATATGGAAATACAAATTATGGAAAGATCAGGAAAACAACAGGTCTCAAATATTCTAGATAATAGATGTACCTGTACTTGTATACAGGCTTACCAAATACCAATATATATATAAAAAAAAAAAACCTCTCTGAAGAGTTGCAGTGTGCCATTGTGATTGGATTGTTGGAAGAATCGTTTTGCCGAGAACTCCCCTACACCAGTCAGTTGAACTGAAGAAGCTGCTTGGATGAGCCGCGCACAGAAAACGACGCGACGCGCGTCGGAAATTACGCGACGCGCCAAAGTTGACACGACGCGCGTCAAAAGCGTCCCGCGACTCGTTTCGCGAATTATTCGCCAATTTGCGAATTTCTCTGGAAATTCGCTAAATTTTTCGGCAAAGCGAATCTCGGGAGATTCGCCCATCACTAATGGTAATTACATTAGGAATCAATTTTTCAGGACTGGGAAGAAAAAAATTAAAATTTTAAAAAATTTGGCACTTAACTATGTTTACATTTTGAGGATCATTAATCAAGGTCCGATTTGATCTCAATATTTTATGAAAAAAACTCCAATCAAATCCGCATGGGTTTTTTCGGCTTATTTATTAATACATTTTCCCGAAAAAAAATTGGCAGGAAAAAATCCTGTTTTTATGAATATTTTGGATTTTCCACCTGAAAACTCTTTTTTCTGGTTTTTGCCTGAAAACCTCAAAATCTTTGGGTTATTGCATGAAACCCAGAGTAGATCAAAAAATCTTTGGGACTTCTCCCACTGACTTATATGCAACCACGGCAGATCTGAGATGCCGGATTTTCAGATTCTGACTTTTTTCCATCCTCGGGGTATAATAAACTCCAAAGAATTTGTGTTTTTATAAAATTCTGAAGAAAACAATAATGTTTTTGTATTTTCTGCATTCAGAGTTTAGTACATAACCCACTAAATGTATGAGTTATAAAAGGACATTATTTTCATTATCCACACTCTAATGATCGACTTTTGTGATTTATATCATAAAATGTCCTTGTGACCTGCTTCACATTGGTGAAATTACTCAAAAATTTGGGACAGAATTTCTAAGTATAGGTTCACTATGCATACGTAAGCAACTATTGGCAAATTAAAACAAATTATCTCTATGGATAAAATAAGAAGATGGGGGTAGCTATTTATGCTACTTAAGAAACATGAAGTGTATTGAATCTACAAATTAGATACCATGGGGCAAATTTACTACAACCAACTCCTTGTTGTAGCTCCCACCCCTTCCAGTTATAGCCAGGTGAACCCACTGGTGTCTAATAAAAGGCCAACCAAGTTTGGGAGTTTTACTTTGAAAGCAGCAAGTTAGTTGCAGTTAAAACTTAGTCCCTTTGTAAAATGTGCAAGGAAGCAATAGAATTCTTAGGGCAGAACCACAGGAGATTTTGATCAGATTTTGTGGGACAGATTTATTGGATCATGTCATGCAACAGCATGCAACAGCACAAGCTGACAAAAACGATATGTTCCAGAATCCTTTTTGGTTCCCACAATTCCATTTCTTTTGTTCCTCAAGTCCCATAATGCATTATGTTATCTGTAGTTACATATTGAAGGTATGTTAGTGCTAGTTGCCATTATGATTAATAATTTGTTTTGATTGTTTGGTTCTTTCTGCTTGTAAAGAAAAGGAAGAAATGCAGGAGAAGCAGACTGACCAAACAACATATGTGGGTGCATCCTTTGTGCTATCAGCGTTTCACTAAAGGGCAATTTCATCTTCTATATGAATTTATCAGACAATACCCTGATTCATTCTTCAACTACTAACAGATGTCTCTGGCTTCCTTTGATGAGCTGCTAACTTTGACAGAGCCTTTTCTTCATCAGATGGACACCAAGATGCATCAAGCTATATCCCCTACAGAGTGTTTGGTTTACATTAAGGTAAGTTTTTATTGTAATTTCACTGAAATGTTAGTTTTAAGCATGTAATTAATGTCCTGTTTCTTTTTACATTTTGTAGGTTTCTGCATTTTGCATTACCAATTTCTAATTGGAAAATCAACAATTCAATTCTTCATTAGAGACATGATTTAAAGAATATTGTGATGAATGAACCAAACCTAGAAATCAAAAATAGCCCAGGATTTTTATGAAAAAACCCATTTCCCAAACTGCATTGGTGCTTTTGATGGTAAGCACATACGTGTGAGGCAACCCCATCATTCTGGCTCCAATTTTTTCAATTACAAAAAATACTTTTCTATCATTTTGTTAGCGTTAGAGGACAGTAATTATTGTTTCACTATAATCGATGTTGGTACTTATGGAAGCGGCGCAGATTCCTGTGTTTTCACGTCCTCCCATTTGTTTGAAAGAATACATAAATCTCAACTTAAAATTCCTGGAAATAAACTTTTGCCAGGTACAGATCCTCTAGCACTTACACATGTTATAGTGGCAGATGAAGCATTTGCCATCTCCAACCATGTCATTTATATATATGACATGTATGTATGTATATATTTATATATATATATATATATATATATAGCTTGTCTTATGCAACCGCACTCTGATCCGGAATCCTTTCTCCAGTCAATCTTGGGTGCAGGATCCAAATGTTTGCATATACTAATATAGAAAAGATCCGCACTCCATTCTTG
>CM044435.1:65105828-65229252 GCA_024363595.1 Xenopus borealis | reverse complement strand
CCATGTCTCGTGAAGAATCAATGTGTTTATTATCGCTCATCCGATGTTTCGACCCTCATTAGGGTCTTTTTCGAGGATCCCTGAACAAGCTTCAGCCTTTCTCCCTTCCAAAATCATTGCTTATTTGTCGCTCCACTTCTCTGTATTGCCTGTCTCCCAGCTGGTTTCTACCCCCAGACCAGCCAACCCTTAGCAACTGGGTCTTCAGCGGTCTCCACTGCCTTCTGCTCCAGAGGGGCTTCCCCAGCAGCCTCCACTGCCTACAGCTCCAGAGGGGCTTCCCCAACAGCCTCCGCTGCCTACAGCTCCAGAGGGGCTTCCCCAGCAGCCTCTGCTGCCCACAGCTCCAGAGAGGCTTCCCCAGCAGTTTCCGCGACCTACTGTTCCAGCTGGACTTTCCCTGCAGCCTTTGCAGCCAACGGCTCCTGTGGACTTTCCCCAAAAGCATCCGCTATCTATAGTCTCCAAGGGCTCTCATTTACTGCTTTTGCTGCCTATTCCCTTTAATGTTCTTGTTCCTGCCTGTGTCCCTATGTTTGTTTCTTGTTTTATTGTTAATCATTGTTCTAAGTTTTTCCACAGTCCCAGTCCTGGTAGTCCTGAGGCCCCCCATGAGGAGGTACTGTCAGGATCGTGCCACCCGGAGGCTTACATGCAGCTCTAGGCGGCGCGTCCTCTCTTCTCCGGCATCGCTCCCACAATGGCGGGGCCCATAGCCGCCACGTGGGTAGCGGCGCCGGTGTAATGACGTTATGGCACCAAATTTAAATATTTAAAGGCGCATTGGACGCCATTATGGCTCCCAATTATAGGAATTGTTTTCCTTTTTTTTCATTTCTGGGTGTTTTTTTGATCCTGTTTCCTGTATTTTGACCTTTTGCTTGGACTTTGAATTGCTTTTGCCTGCTAATATAAACCTTTTACCTGGACTTTACCTTGATTCCTGCCTGAGCCTTGCCTGTACCACGCTATTGGAACCTTAACCCCTAAGCTTCCTCCTTGGTCCCTACTACTTCCCTAGGGTGCCTACTAGGTCTACCCTGACACTGTAACAGTAAGAAGTGTTGAAGCAAAAGACAGAACTCTGTCTGTTAATTGGCTTGTGTGACCTAACTTTATAGTTTGCTTGGTATGTTATGTCCTTATTTTTTAAAATGGCTATTTTCTATTTACAATTGCCCAAACGGCGCATGCTATAAAGTATATTATGAAAATAGTTTATTTACACGAAGCAAGGTTTTACATATGAGATGTTTTATGCAATATCTGTTTATAGAGACCTTCAGGGGTATAGTTTTCCTTTAAAGGCTTTGGTAGCCAGGTCCTGGAAGCTGGAGCATTCCAAGCCAGAAGTCCAGCTCACAGGTTAGAGCTCACCTTCCACAGGAAGGCTGTCCTATGTAAAGGTATTTAGTTATAGTGAGGCTGTTAGGAAGCTCTCTTAGAGCAGGACAATTTATGCTCTCTCTTTGTAACTAAATAGGAAATACAAGTGGTATATAAAGATTAAAAAAATGAGACATGCCATTGCTGTTATAGTGTTAAACTGATTCTTAAATATTGTAACTAAAGCATAATAATGCTTCCTTTCATTTGTGAAAGAAAAAAATCAGATAGGGAATAAATGAGACATTTCACTGCTGGAGACAATATAAACTACAGGAAAATAGATTCTAAGATGTTATATGCTCATTGCGGATATGCTGTGTGAGAAAAGATTGAATTCATTACGGTGTGAATTACCTTAGTTTAGTAATTACATTTATGAACAAAGCTCAGAGCTACTAGTTGGATACAGTAATTTTATATTAAACCTCTCTTAACAGACGTATTGTAAAACTGAAGTAACACTCAAGAATATCTATAAAAAATCTGAGAAAATGTATTTCAAAGGAAGTCTGGGAATGAAACATACATTGTTTATGAGCTAAAGATAAAAAATATATAATCTTATTTAATGAAAGAAAAGATCTACCAATCTAAAACAATAACTATATATAAATTACACTATTTTGAAATATATACCAATACCTTTAAGAAATACTCTATTAGTCTAAAGCTCCTCTAATCAATATTATAATAAATGGTAATAATGTTATAATATATGGTTATCGCCTGTGAATTAACTATTGGTTGGTGAGTGCTGGTGCTTGCAAACATAAAAATTATCCATTCAAAACATTTTCATACAAAATTCAGCCCAATGTGCCTCATGCATTCTTCATGTTATCCATAATCCCTACAAAACTATGCTGCATGTCTTCCTCAGTCCCTAGTATTTCACATGACCAGCAACTTTGCTATCACCCATCTGGTACCTTTATTTCTTATTAAAAGACAAATGACAAAAATATAAAAGTTGCCAAAGGTAACTGATGATGTATTGTATTATTTATTATATACAGGGAAAATAGGCAGAACTATATGTAAGGCATGTGGATGAAAGACTATGGTGTAGTTCACATATGGGTGATCAGTATAGAGAGAGCCACTACCATCACTATTTGGTGCTCCAGATAATCAATAAAAATTTAAATTTGCCAGTCTGTTGATTTAGAACAAATATGGTTGCAAAGCTAAAGGAAAAGGACGTTTTATCATGCCCCGCTTATCAAGCTTGAAGGTGGAAAGATAGAGAGTTGGCTGGGGGTTAGGTAGTTTAGTTCACTGTATTGTGTTTTCTTATCCCCACAGTCAGTCCCTGTATATTCAAATGCAGACATTAAAAAAAAAATGGTTAAGCTATACCATGCTTGAAACACAGGACAAAACTGTCATTATAAAGAGGATGACTTATAAAGAGAGTAAAATTGAATTGAATTGATATTTAAATTTTAGTAATAATGTCAAGAGAATTTTCCTTTAAATGTTAGTAATAATGTCTACAGAATTTACCTTTAAGTGAGCAAGGGGGCAAACTGGGGGTATAAAGAGGAAGCATATGTCAGATAAACTATGTTTATGGTATAACAGAATGCAGTTACTAACAATAAGCTCAATTTAGAGAACATCTTACATATCAATTATGTCCAATTATGGTATCAGTTGAATTTGGAATACAATAATGAACAAGAATGGCATGGTATTGATATGCTAAACAAATTCCCCAATGAAATTATTAAAAAAATAAATAAACATGTATGTAACACAGAAAGCTAATGTTGAAAATGTAATTTGTCTTCCATGAACCAAACCAAAAGTTTGAGTTCCATTTTAAACATTCAAATACTTACATTTTCAATGTATTTCAAGTGTCTCTGTGATGCTGTTGCATTGACAGTGTATGAGAACATACTCTACTCTATAGATATATAGAATGAAATAATTCAAGCTTATTTATTTTTGATTTACTCTCTTTAAAGTATATTTTATCAACAGCATATTCAAACCAAATGGTTATTTTCTAAAACGTCAAACTGTGTTTTGCTTCAGGCATTCAACTTCCTATCTAAAAGACAAATGTTCCTGCTCACAGATTTGAAAAACTCACTTATTGACGCTTTCATCTTGTGTAAACAAATAATCAGTTCTTCACCGCAGTAGGGGAGGTAGAATTAGTTTTTCAGAGTGCTGCAAAGCATTGCATCGCTTGGACTGAAAACATGTTTTCTGTTAATAATATTAGCTTCAATTAGCATGTAATATTACTATAACAGCAAATGCTAGTGCTTAACAAATTTATTCAGCTATTACCATCTCAATGTCCTTCATTAGGATCCAGAGATGGAGATGGGCCCATTGATAGATCCGGACTAAAACTGTAGGAATACTTGGCTTGAGTGGTTTTGTCATGTCCTTTTACTATTAATTACAGTGTTATTTCCTCACTTTACTTACTGGGAGCAGAAGCGCCAGCTACAATTTTTAATTATAATAATAATAATAATACAATTATGTTGGCATATTGCACATCAGCAGAGTGTTGGGAATGTGTCATAGATCAGAATCAGAAAATGTAAAATGTGAGAATTTGGGACTACTTAGGTCCCTGCCTCAAGCGGGTATATAAAGCAAATGAAATATCAGTACATTTATACAATGAGCATAGGGTAAAAAAATGTTATCAATTTGAAAAGTATTTGTGGAATTCATTCCAGTTCAGATATTGATCAGCCGCTCAGTTAGAAGCCCTCTGAATAAGTAAATATAATTGGCAACTAATTGTGAGGTGAGAGTAAACCTGAGGGAAGTGTAAAAAAATCAACCCCCTAGCAGCATTGGGGTGATAATAGCAATATTCATATTGGAACATAGAGCTTCTAATCACGTTGAGTCCACATTGAAGATTATTTAATTTTTGCATTTATTTATATTCCCACACCTTGTGACCCTGTTGTGTTTTAAAGTTTTCCTGTGGTCACTGCTGCACTGCTACTGGGACATTAATTTTTCCACAATTGATATTGGATTTGTCAACAATTGCTGGTGTAGTGTAAATTGGGTATAGGTTTTACACTTTGTTTGAAGGCAGATGTGCAGTTTTTACGCTGGGTCACATGTGGAGCTTTTTTAAGGCAGCATTACTTAAAAGTTTTTTTATGGTTTGGCTCTTTTCTGTATGCCAGCAGAGTAGGAACATTTTCCCAGTTATGGGTTGCCGTTTTTTCCTAATTTTGCATTAGTTCAAATGTGTGGCTTATGAGTGACAACAAGGGGATTATTAGACAGATGTCTATGTGCTTTCATTATTACTGCTGCTCCACCTTGTCTGATGGTTTTATACAGGTAAAGTATGGGACCTGCTATTTAAATCTTTTTGCCTGGATATGAATCCCTGGAGTGCTATTATCTTCTATTACTCTGTCTATAATCCTCAACTAGCACCCGGGTTTGTTTCAGTTGGGCTTATGGAGTGCAGCAGAAGCTAAATATATGTAAATTAAGATAAAAGACTGATTAATAATTAATTCATATTCTCTTTACATGTCAGTTCAGAAACCAAGGAAAATTCAGCCCTGTAACATCAGCTTCTAGTACAGACAATCCTCATTTTTTGCTTGATGAGGAAAATGAGAAAACAGCATGGGCCTTCTGAGGTCCTGGGGCCCAGGCATGATAGCATGCTATTCATTCAAACTCAAGTTTGTAAAACTAAGGTCAATGAAAATACCCATCAGTGCTAGCACAAATACATTTGTATATCTGTGGAATGCATATGATAAGCTTATGAAAAATGCTTTGGTTCTGTTAACTGTTTTTCATGATCGGTCTACAAGAATTAGTTATGACAAGCCTGTTGAAACAATGGGGCATCCATCATAATCCTCACAGTAAGCAGAGAAACAATCTAGGAAAAATAGGGATACTGACAGTCATATTCAAACACTTACAGATGCAACCACTGGGATTGGTGAGTTAAATGCGTCATGACTCAGGGTTAATTGAAGAAACTGTGTTATCTAAAGTTATCTTAACTCATTTAATGCATTTAACCTTTTCATTAGCATACCAAAGCACCATTGTTTTCAATGGTGAACTCTTTAATTGGATGGGAGGCTGTGACACAATATTCTGTGCTAAGTGAGTTAAATAGGATAGATGAGTTAAGTTATTCTGTGTCAAATGCACAATCCAAAGTGGCTTCATCTGTATGTAATGAATAATAACTTCTGCATTTTCAGAAGTGCCTGAAAAGTGTAACAATCCATCAGAAAAAAGTATATAGTAAGTATAACTGACATCAGTGCTAAATGAAAGCCATCTTGGTGCAGCCCATATCAGTTTTATCATCTGGGCCTCCATCCAAAAAGCAGGCATTGGGCTGTAATGGCCTTTACTAGAATCCACTTTGAAGTCAGACTGGCATCTGCCTAGGACACAAGAATGTCCTGTTACACTACACATTTTGTATATTTATGCTTTTGTATAGAAGTATATTCTATATAAGTAAATGATTGAGGAGCTAATCATTACCTGGTTTTCTGAATTTAAACTGACAAATTATTGGTATAAAATAAACTAATCAGGAAATATTCAGTTAAATTCTTCATGTTCTATGTGTTATGGCAAAAGGTGGATTAAAATTTATACGCAGTACCAGAATTGCTCCTCACAAACCTGCAGTGAAAATGCCGGCAAATTCTTGTGCCAGCTGTCAGCTAATAGTTGCCTAAAAACAAGGCAGTCCAATCTAAATTAGTATGACATATATAATATACACACACATATATGCATGTATTCCTAAAAGTTTTTAATGGAGACAATACTGCCATTCCATGTATACAATAACATAGAAAGTATGTGTATATAGAAATAACCTTTGTTTAAGCTTTTACAATCTAATACATTTGTGTTTATAAATTCACGTTAAACGTGCATATATCATTAAATCTACAACTACAACAAAGAAACATAATATACCAACATCATTAGTGCATCATTAGTGCAACCAACTATGGATCCACTTGAACAGATCATGGATTCTTAAAGATGTTGTGCTTCTATTTCTGAACCTATTTTATTAATATGCAGCATTTAATAAAGACTAAAACAGAAGTATATAGTGTATATTTTACATTTTTAGAATATGAAGTAGATTTTGTAAATAATGAAAGCTGCAGATACTACACACGTTTCAACATTAAATATTCATTTTACTAACCTTATTTTGCTAACTAGCACAGTGAAAAATGCAGTCTGTCAAATGAAAACATGTTGAAAAATTGAAAAATTTGACTTAGCCTCAAGCAACAAAAGTAGCAAATATGCAAAGCTAGAATAATGAATCAGTATTTCCCATTTGTCAACAAAGAGAAGATGTGTGAGAGACTAAAAAAAACAATAATCAAGAAATAGAGTATGTCAGTTTAATGTTTCATGCAGCATTAAAATCAATATGTTTATACAGTATCTGGAGAAAACTACAGTATATGGTTTGGGATTCCTGTGTTCCAATATTTGGAATGGTTCTGTTGCTACTGCATTTAAAATTGCATGTCAATTATTCTACTTAAATGAACTATTTATTCAACTATTTATTAATAATTTAAGTGCCAGTGTTATTACACCTGTTATTAATACACTGAGATATATGTGCAGTAAATACTGAGTGATTTAAATAATTTAAATGTCAGGTGACAACCCTCACATATAACCACACATTTTCATTTAATCTAAAATTACACACTATAACGTTACAAATATTACTATATAATATCGCAACCCAATTTCAACACTTTTTTTCGTATTTTGGATATGTTCCTTAGGTGGAAGTGACATGACTTAACAAGTGACTGGAGTGACTGTGAGTGAAGATGTTTTGTGATAGCTGTAGTGCCCCAAATATATCAGTTTCTTGACCATAATACAGATTATAAAAAGAATAAGTTATCTTGCTTATACGATATAAGCTGTAAATATGCAACAGCAAGGGACTGATTTACTAAGTGAATATTCAAATGCAAAAAGTTTGAATTTGGTTTGAAATGGCTACTTTGACCATTCGACCATTCGATTCAAATGTTTTTTTTAAACCAGCCTAATGGTTTTAAAAATGAGTGATGAGCACAACTTTCCCTTGTTTGTTATAGTTCATATAGGAACAGATCCTTGTTGTAGTTCCCGCCCCTTCCAGCTACATAATCAGGTAATCCCACTGGTGTCTAATAAAAGGGCAACCAAGTTTGGGAGTTTTACTTTGAAAGCAGCAAGTAAACTGCAGGTAAAACTTAGTCCCTTTGTAAAATGTATACTGAAGCAATAGGATTCTTAAAGGAAAACTATACCCCCCCCCCCCGGAACAATGTAGGTCTCCCTAAAAAGTTATTGCATGAAACCTTGCTTCGTGTAAATAAACCATTTTCATAATAATATACTTTTTCAGTAGCATGTGCCATTGGGTAATCCTAAATAGAAGATTGCCATTTAAAAAAAAAAAACAGCCTCCTGGGATCGTATGATTCAACGGTGCACACAAACATGGCAAACAAACTATAAAGTTAAGTCACATGAGCCAATTAACAGATTTTGTCTTTTGCTTCCACACTTCTTCCTGTTACAGTTAGGGGCAGATTTACTAAATTTGTGTGAAGGATTAGAAATTCGATTGAATTGTAAATTACGATTTCTCGAATTTTCAAATATATGCAAATGAAGCCACTTCGACCATAGAATTTGCAAAATTCAGTCATATCGAATAGATCGAATAAAAGTCTATTCGATCATTTGACCATTCGATGGTCAAAGTACTTCCCCTTTAAAATTTTATTCGATGGCCTACTTCGCCAGATTTAACCTGCCGAATTGCAATAGAACCCTATGGGAAACCCCAATCCGCTTTTCTTCTAAGTTTTATGTTTGAATTGAAATCCTATGATCAAACGCTTCCGTTCAAAGCATTCGATTTGTACGATTTTTTCAAACAATTTAACTTTTTTTTATGATTTTTTGTAAAATCGTTCTATAGTATGATTTTTCCTAAAAATCGAAAACTGGTAAAATCCTTCAAATTCGATGTTCGATTTTGTCGGATTTTACATAAAAAATCTTAGAAGGGTCAAATTCGAGGGCAAAAAGCCCTCGATAATTGAACCCATAGTAAATCTACCCCTTAGAGTTGAAATATTTCTGGTCATCACAAAATGGTTGTTCAAGGCAAGAGATATAAAAGGGCAATATTTACTTAAATATATATTCCAGTTTGGTAATATTCTTTAATATGCCCCTTAATTTGATATTAACTTAATATCTGTTGCTCAAGTATTCAAGGCAATTTATTCGGACACAAGATCGATCACTTCAGCAAACAAAACATAAATCATAAAAATAACTCCTGCCCACTGGATGCTACCTTCATACATTTGAAGAGTTCCTTACTAAACTGGGTCCCTTGTGGAGTACCACCAAAAACAAACACACGTTGGGGTCCCCAATTACTCATGATACCTCTTTGGGGGAGACTGCTCAACCTCCTGGCTTTCTTTTCAGTTCCTTAGTCACCCAGGTTCCCAGTCTCCCAGTCATGGCTCCCAGGACCCCCATCCCCTCTTGGAGCTAGCCCTCAGAGAGTCCTTCCTAATATTTACTACAATTAATAAACTTTCCACAGGAAGGTTATCCTGTGGAAAGGGAACTCCAATATGTCAGCTGGACCACTGAAATGGATTGCCTGGCTTGCCTGTTCTTTTCAGACCACTATAGCTTTCAGGGACAGACATCAAAAGCGTTAAGCATTTAAACATTCTCTGTTTAGTAACAATTCTCTTGAAGTTTGCAACTCCCACTACAGAGCACTTACAACAAAAACTCCAGTTTCTGCAAAATGTAGACAGGCTTTACCATCCTTGAGTGACTGGTCCCATGTAAAAACAATGTGTTGTGTGGTTGTCTATATTACCAGTCAGCTTTTAGAGATGCCAGCCTCTATATAATATAAAGCAAGAGACACAATAGAACTTCATCCACAGAAAGCCACATTAAAAAGCCTAATAGGGGGGTGGACATGCCCGAGAGTGGCCCGATTCTGGGTACGAATATATAACCTCATATTTTCTGTTCTACACCTTAATCTAGCAAAGGCCCCCCAGGAAGCCCTGTTAGGGGTACCCCCTAAAGAAATCCAGAAACCAAAGCTAAAACTGCTTAACCACATATTCCTTGCCGCCAAGCAAACCATCGCAAAAGCTTGGAAATCCCCTACCATCAACTTTGTAGAATTTAAAAACAAATTGGACTGGATATTTATAAATGAAAGGCTAACCAGGCTAACCACCGAAAACACCCAAGGGATTTTAAAAACCTGGCACCCTTGGCTACGATATAGACATAATAGTAACCCTGGAATAACAGACAACCCTTAGCCCTCCAGCCCTACAAATTGAGATATCCATCTCCGAAACAGAACAACGGTCCACCACCACAAATGTTTGACCTAATTTTGCCTCCATGTACTTCACCCGTACCATGTTATTTTTTGATATTTACAATAACGTTGTTAATTTGGGTTTAGCAAAGTTCTAGTAACACTCCTACAACTGCCTAAGCTCTCTCCAGAAATGGAACTGTTTATAAAGTACTAGGCATATACACAGTCAGGAATCTCTGAACCTCCTGCAAATGTCCGATTTACAGTATGAATCTTAATGTTGTACCATATCACCTCTGTAAAGTACAAGCGATTATGTCTCCATGTTTGCCAGCTTTGTACAACTGTTTATTTGTCAAACTTCACAAATAAAAACATAAAAAAAAAAAAGCCTAATAGGGGGAATGTACTATAGATCGGTAATGCAAAAACTATTCGCAATGCGAAAAGTTAAGCCTTTGCATGAATGCAATATACGTTTTGCGAACCTGGAAACTGTTTAGCGGAAGGCTGCTTGCGAATTTTATACTTTGCACAAATGTCAATATAATAAAACTTCAAGCACTTCTTAAGAGTGCGCAATTACAATCTGCAATAACGATTCGCAATGCAATAACTGTTTAAGGAACAATATTACATTGCGAGATGTGGATTTTTACTCTTATTCTCTTATTCTCTTTGCAACTTTAATTACATTCCCCCCTAAGACTCCTTTAAGCGGAGGGCCCCCTCCCACCTGTGGCACATGCAATTATATTACAAAATAATAATGTTATCACAATACTGTAAATAATAACTCCTATTAATATTGAACTAATAAGTCTGCCAAAAATTAACACAATGGTGTCCCAGGTGCGGAAAATTTGACTATAAGTTTCCGCATGTGATCGCTACGAATATTTTTCTGCCAGAATATTCGCGCGACTAAGTTTACTAAACAGAGATGCGCTCTTAAGTCATTGCGATCATTTGTAGTAGCTACGATAGCGAACCAGCTTACATTAGCAGTAATTTTAGTGAGTGAGTCGAATTTTCTTTCGACTATTTACGTTTGCGAATATTTATGCTATAAAATAGTCTTGTTTTATTGCGTTAATTATTGCAGTTTTTACTGTGACATTTATGGCTAAAAATGCATCTTCAAAACTCATAAAACTTTATTGACTGATGTTTATAACATCCAGCAACATTACCAGAGTAACATAGTAAGTTAGGCTGAAAAAAGACTCACGTCCATCAAGTTCAACCATTTTTTTTTTAACTGCCTAACTGCTAGTTGATCCAGAGGAAGGCAAAAAAAAACCCATTCTAAGCCTCTCCAATTTGCCTCAGAGGGGGAAAATATTCTTTCCTGACTCCAAAAAGGCAATCGGACTAGTCCCTGGAGTAACACCAATCAAACATGTATACATCATATAAACTGATACTTCAACCATCCAGTCACAAAACCTTCTGCCAATAGAATCATATGAACAAGAAATCACACCAGTTATCTCTTTGCATCATATAAATGCACAGTTTAATGTATCCAATCACAATGAAACCGAACCCCCTACCAATAGGATCATAAAGTTACAGAAATCAAATAAATACAACCAATAGACACCTGTCATTTTACACAAGACATCACACTGATTGATTGGTTATAAGTAGTATTGGCATGCATTGAATCTTTGACAACACTTATCTGCCATAGCAGATGTGATATAGACACTTGTTATTAAATGCCAACTGTTCCATACACCGCTATAACTTCCGTTAAGACCTCTATCTAATTACATCCAAAGAGCAGCATATCTTGCAAATTCACACAGTATGCACATGGGGAGAGACTATATTTGGGAGACTTCTGTGCACAGGACTAGAGAGGGTGCCTTCTTCAGTAGGGGTCCTCACTTGTCAACAGCTGTTTCACTACCCAGTGTAACTTTTCAAAGTGGAGGAAGTGACAGTTACTTAAAGGGGAAGCTCTGTGATGTCATATTGGTTACTGTGCTAACTAAAGTTTGAAAATAGACCATACATCTTTGCCACATTACTTTATACTATTCTACAGACAGTCTTGTAACTAAATAATTATATTAGTAAATAATATAACCAAACACAACTAAAGTAGAATGGAATATATCATATATATGGTGCTGGAGTTGGCACGGTAGAACCCAAATATGGTCATTATATCCCAATTCTATTACATAGCATAATAATAATGTGAGTTATAGGTCACAAAAAAAACACACTTCAATAATAAACAATTATTACTGTCCTTATTTTGGGACCATTGTAGCTTAAGAAGTAATTTCCTTGAAAATAAATATAGAGCTTTGATTATTAAAGAGTGATCTATTGATTTAGAGGGTGCAAAAGAAAAAAAACCTTTTAAGTGTATTAATCAATAATAAATTCAGTGACTGGTTAGTTTTAATTATTAACAATCCATCCTGACTACCATTGTGATGTGCATCTTAATCTGTATGCAAGACCCAAGGGTAAAGGATCCTAATTAACTTGTCAGGCTATGACTCCACAATATTGAAAAGGTTAAATAAAAATGGAGTCCTGTGGTTCTGTTCAGAAGCATTTTACAACATACTTGTTATTTATGTGTGACCACATTCGGCGTATGTGGTTTAAAGTCAAAGTCCTAACGTGAGAACAAAATGAGTCAGAACCACCCCTATCATCATCATAGGAGCTCTACTCCTCTGTGTAAAGTGTAATCTCTATACCTCTTTTATTGTTCCTTATTTTGAGGTGTATGCAATTCAATCTTCTTTCTGCCCTTGTGGCTGATGTTTACAGACCTCCTTCTGCTACATTCCTCTCTTAGAATCCTGGCCCTCTTTTTCCCCTATGTTCTGACAGCCCTACAAATTTTTGGGGTGACTTCAATTGTCATTTTGATGACCCCTCTCAGTACTGGTTATTTTGATTTCTTCATGTAACCTCCTTTGATCTCCAGCAATGTGATAAGGATGACTACTTTTTAGATTTGGTCTTTACAGACCAACCTGAACCTTTACAGAAAATCTAAACCTTTCTGCCTTTAACAGTGAACTTTTTCCTCTTTCAGATCATCTTATCTCTTTTTCTATCATACACATAGTGCTGTTTTGGCTCTTAAAGGTACCAGGAGCATCTTTTTGCCACGACAGGTAGCCTACATGGTTCTGCTGTCTGAGTGGGTTTTTCAACTCACCTCATTAGCAAAGCACCCCTGCTTACACACTTCCTCCTTCTGATACCCTCAGTTGAAATGCTGATTTTTAAAACACACACTGCTGATATAAATGCTTTTTCTAATTCTCATAATTTTATCCTAACCTCTAAATGTCTAGAATATCTTTTCTCCTATTACTGATTTTCTCAGTATCCATATTCTGCTGGACCCTATGCAGTCTTGCTTTTGACCTGCACACTCCACTGTGGCCTTATGTATAGTCACAAACAATCTCCAGACTGCCAAGTAAAAAGGACCTTATTATTAACACAGGCTTGGTGGATGGCAGCAATGCTTCTTTGATCTGGTGAGGAATAAACCACCTCTGAAAGCTAAGCCTAGAAGATAACCAGAATCTCTGTTCTGATGTACAGATTTCACACTTGTCCCACAATGGTGCTTTGGTATGCTAATGAAAAGGTAAATGCATTAAATGAGTTAAGATAACTTTAGATAACACAGTTTCTTCAATTAAGACTGAGTCAAGTGGCTGCATCTGTACCTTCCTTCCCCAAGAAGTGTGTTGCAACACAACCTTGCAGCTACATGGCGACACTGAAGCATAGCTGCATGGATGCTTTGGTGGGGCATGTCATATTTTGGTATGGGGGTGGGGCAACAAAGGAGGAGTTTTAAGTGGAGATAGCCCCTTTCTGGGGGTTTCCCTTTCACCACATGAGGAGGTAGCTCCAAATTCATAAGGGTGGTGACACACACTAAGATTCCAGGAGATTTAGTTGCCCAGTGACAAATCGCTTCTTCTTCGAGTGACTAATCTTCCAGGCCCATTTTAATGAAGTCACCTGAAGTTTCCGTGAGGCAACTTTGGGCAACTTCAGAAGACAAAGCGTTCCAAGTGCCATCCCGAGGGATTAGATTCTAGCCGGCAGGAAGGCTTTTCGGGGAGATTAGTCTCCCAAAGAAGAAGCAATTTGTCACTCAGCAACTAAATCACCCTGAATTTTGGTGTGTGGCACCATCCTAAGAATACCTCTGGTTTTACCACCCTGGAGCTCAGCAGAAAGGCCCAGTGGGTGGTAAAGAACACATACTGAAATGGTCAGCTGGTTCACATTTCAGTGGTGCAATGTACCCTGCCACTGACAATTTATTTGAGTGATAGTGACACATTATCCACAAGAACACCTGGGGGCAGATTTACTAAAGGTCGAATTTCGAAGTAGAAAATACTCTGCAATTCAAATTTGGCATTGGTGTGATCAAAGAACAATTGAACGATAAAATCTTTAGAATAGAACAATTCGTAGGATTTTGCATAGGATTTTAGCATAGGAAGGCTTGTTCTTCAATAAAATTAAAACTTAGAAAAATGATCAAGAAGGTACCCATATGCTAACATAGCACTTTGGCATCTTTTATTTGTCAAAGTAAAAAACTCAAGTTTTTTAAAGAGACAGTACTTCGAATTTCGAAGTCGAAGGATTTTACTATTCAAGCATTTGAAATGGTTGATTGGTTGAAGTAGCCTATTCAATGGTCAAAGTTTTCAAAAATTTACTTTGAATATCGAATTTTTTGCATTCGAATATTCACTTCGACCCTTAGTAAATCTGCCCACTAGAGTAAGAAATGGAGACCACACACAAAAATTTTTAGCTGGGTAGCTTACCTCATTTATTCTGCCACACAGACTCAATGTTTTGGGAGACACTCCCTACCTTTGTCTGTTTTGAATACATAAAGAACGCCACCAAAGTGCAAGCCACCACCTTGTCTGCCTTGGTTGGCTCAAGAACCAAACTCTAGCTGTTAACCTTCTGTGATGGTATCAAAATGCTACAGCACAGAAGCCTACTGCCCTGCCTTTCAGGGACCCTGACAGACATCAACTGACAATGTACTGGGGCATGACACATCCTCCTTCTCTTCCTACAGGTCCAACTCATACTCCAGGTCTACTCTGAAAAAGTAGCTGAACTCTAGAAAGTCCTCCAGCACTGAGGTGGCAGTAAAAACAGCAGAAGTGTGACTGGTGACCCCTCAATGAACATGCTCATTGCTGCCTGTAGCAGAAAAGGTGGCCTAGGTCAGCCAGTCCATCACTTCCTGCTTTGGCACTATGGGTCATCCACATGTGTAGGCAAACTAATCTGGCACAGCTTGCAGCTGCCCCACTGCAAGCAGATGCCTGCTGCTGCATACTGCACACAACTGCATGTAACCTGGGGTGGGCGCACCTTTTCTCCCTCTTCCTCAGCCCCTCATGCTGGAGTGGACCAGTATTCATAGTTTATTACAAGAAGAAGGGAAAAATATAATAAGATAAAAGATATGTTGGGCAATTTGTATTAGAAATGGAAGCAGTGTAGAAGGGGTTAGCATTACTTAGATCCCTAACTAGTACTAATCCAAAATAATAATAAAATAAATAAACAGAAAACTCAGCAGTGGAGTTTGGCTGCCAAGGGCTTCTCACACTTCACAGATTCTACTTGCATTGACTAAATTATCTCCAACAAACTCCTTCATTACACTAGCTAAATTCTCTCACAGATGCTCTCGCTTACTCTATCCACTAACTACAGTATAATGAACTGAGCAAAGGCCAACTGGACAACTCCTTATAGAGACAATAGGACAATGTGGAAGGTAAGGGGTGAATAATAATGATTGATGTTTTTTTCCTACAGAATGCATGGGGAAATCCTAGAGTAGATTTGCAAAAAAACTTTGAAGCAGGCTAAAGTTACAGAAAAAAACTGAGCATGAGCAATTTTTTTCAAATAGGAACTAAAGCCTAACTAATGGAGTAGGGCAGAAATGTTATACATTATGTTTTGGGCTTCTGCAATCTGCACCAGCCTAAGGCAATCACAACCCTTTAGCAGGGAAAATATGTGCCTTAAAAGATGCCCCTGTAGCTCCCCATCTTCTTTTCTGCTGATTCACTGCACATGCTCTGTGCTGCTGTCAGTTACCTGAACTTAGAGACCAGCTCACAATAGACTGTCAGCTCAGAAACCAGTGTAACTAATATCAGAATTTAGTAACCAGCCTTGTAGCATCAGCTTATATCAAAGTAATTTCGACAACCCCTAAGCTTAGCTTCTCAACAGCTGCTAGGAGCCCACTGAGCATGTGAGTGTCACATACACGTTTGAAGTCCTGGATCATTGCTGCTATTGCAATTCTGAAATGTTAGGCTGGTACAATAGGTTCAATATGTAAAATATAGCATTTATAACTAAATGAATTTAATATTTAATTCTCCTTTAATGTTTACATTGTTAGTAATTTTAAGGCAAGGTGCTCCAAATTATAGAAACGCCCCTTACATGGAAAATCTCAGGCACTAGCAATTTGGGATAGATTCAATACATTTAAAATCATCCATGCATGGTGCCTATAGTAACTGTTTCCCAACAGTCATATAACTGAATTATAAGTTCATCACATATAATACTTTAATGTAATAAATATTTCATTTGGAATAACCAACCACACTGTGTTTGCAAGGTATTGCATTGCAAATTGTCTATATTTTAAGAATTGTGGTAAAACTTTTTCCAGTTTTGTCTGAAAAGAGAAAAAAAAATGATACTGACTCTTCAGGGGATAACACAAAAAAAAAACATTTAAAGCAGGACTAATAACTCAAAGCAACCAATAAATAGACAGATTGGTTCTATGGGTTCTGAGATTTTGTGCATTTACTCAATTGAAAGGAATATTCTATACTAAACAGTTCTGCTGCTGATGTATAACTTGTTGTGTGTGTTAACATTGCACAGCAGTAGACTAGTGTCCCTGACGAAGGAGAAACACAGCTGCAACTCAGAAGCACTTATCATCCATGTGCCATAAACTGACAGCATATTAAATATGCACATGAATATCCCAGTGTGCAATTATCTGTCAGTTAGTTTCACTTATGTATTTGAATAGATTTTGTATGTATTTATATATGTTTAAAATCACTCCATAGCTTCCTCACCGTCTGTACCGGTATTTATTGAGATGTATGTAACTCCATATGTTCTATATATGTAATTCATGTGATTTAGTTGTATAATCAGATTCACTTTACAGTGCTATGAAATATGTTGGCGCTATAGAAATACGTTACTAATAAAATAATAATAATAATAATAATAATAATTACAAAATATACCTTGCTAATGTAACAACTAAAACTCTCCTCTACAAATGATTTAGTTCTCCTGTAGTCCTATCTACAACTTTTCCTGTACCATTTATAAAAAGTATTTTGCTTGTTAAGCAGCTCTTGCAACATGAGGCAGTTTTACAAGGATTTTTGTTTGTCCAGTGACCCTTGTATTTTTGGCATTTTCCCCAGAACATCAATTTGGTTATTACTTGATATTTATGCAATACAACTATTTCTTACCTGAAAATAACTCTTCTCCTTTACTATATACAAAACAGTAAAGACCTAGAATGTTTTTAAGTACAACAAATGCCATTTCCATCAGTTTGATAATACAACATATCCTAGACTTTTTGAGCAACTATCTTCTATGGAGAAATATTTCTGTACACTGTCTCTGTATACTACTCCATAAAACACCAGAGTGCAGAGTTGGTAAAGATGAGTTACTTTTGTTATTAAAATGGATTAAGGGGCAGATTTATCAAGGCTCGAAAAAACTTTGAATTCAAATTCAAAAAGACCAACGAAAATGAATTTGAATTTTTTTATCGAATAGGTCCGTTTTCGATCAAATAGGTTTGATTAGAATTTTTAGCACATTCAATTCGAAGTTTTTCCCAAAAAAAAGTAGAAATTTCAAAGTTCACCAATCGACTCCATATGGGCAGGTTTTAGATGGGGAATGGTCGAATTAAAATTTTTGAAGAGAGAGTACATGATAAATTTTGAAATTCAAATTTTTTAATTTTTTTTTGCAAATTTTAATTGAATTTGAACTATTCCCTAGTCGAAGTACACAAAAATACCTTGAAATTCAATTTTTTTAAATTCGAAGTGTAAGCTTGTGGTCTGCTTGGTACCAATGGCATAAACAATTGTGAGCAGATTCAAGAAAATGGGGAGATAGTTATGTCTAGTATACATGACAAACCAGACACATGACAAAAGAGACACCTATGATTAACAGATGCAAATGTACTATATATAGGGTTACTGATTATATACAGTATATATAGGTGTGCAATGCGGCTGTGCCTAACAGGCATCATCATTTTATGCATCAAAAGAGTTAAACTTAGTTATAGTTTATAGTTATAGTTTACTGGGTGTAAGAGCTGGCTTAAACATATGTAACTTCAACAGCCTTAAAACCAACCCGTGTTCCATGTGTTTAAAGCAAGCTGGTCATACTGTACATAGCTCTGGATACTACCGATCAGTCAACCACCGGTAAAACCAGTACTGTTGAGGGGGAACTGGCTATTCCACCCGGATAGTTAGTTAGGTACAGGGTTATATAACACAACCTGTCCATGTCAAGCTACAATAGATTAGATATATTAAGTCTCAAAATTACCAATAGGAGGACTCAAAACTAATCTCTGAAATGAGAGGCATAGCATCAGACCCAGTGAGTGTCCCCTTTTTAAAATGGTCAGGTACAGTCAAAAAAGAGAATTCTACAGAAGTGAGTTTAATTTTGATGCTGGCTAAATGCTGATATTATGGCACTCAGGATAGAGAATAAAGCAAGCATAGTATGTGCATCTTTAGAGGATGAACAATAAACTGCTGTCAATAAATTAAGCTAAAAATAGTGATGCATCAGGTAGACCAGGAGTGCCCAAAAAGTTGGTCGGTAGATCTACCAGTAGACCTTTAGTTTGTGATCAAGACAATGTCAACAAACAGCTTGACTAAATCACCCTTCTGTTTTATTCTTTTCATTCAGATATTTATTCTGTTGAAGTTACACAAGAAATAGTTAAATATAACAATAAATAGTTAATATAATATAATATAATACAATTTCTCTTATAAATCATAATATTTAAGTAATATTTTCCTTGGAACAGAATGCTAGCAGTGATATTATAGATGTAAATCATAATGCAACAACATTGCTTAAAGTAGACTTAGCATTAGTAGCATTAGTAAAGTATGTGCACACCTGAAGTACCGAAAAAATGGAGTGTAGCAGACTAGTTAATTCAGGCCAAAAGAGTTTCTGGTTTAAAATCTGTGAAAACAGGAGCCTTTCACAATCACCACCATAGGAGAGGTTGTGTTGTAACTGTAAAAAATGTGAGGAACCTGAAGTACTGCCCACTCCTGAGGACAATGCTATTTGTATGGCAGGCCGGTGATTGCTCATTCTGTCTCTGAAGTTAGTACAAGCTTTCCCAATGTAAATGAGTCCACAGAGGCATTTGATTAAAGGAAAACTATACCCCCAAATTGAATACTTGAGCAACAGATAGTTTATATCACATTAAAGGGCACCTATTGGGGTAAAATGATACCCCCAACCAAAAGTGCGGGTTGATATAGCCCGCATTCCGATTGGGGGTTTCACTGTTTTTTTTTTAAAAATATGCCCCTCGCAAAGCGCTAGCGGCCCCGCTCCGGGAGGGAGCTCCCGGAGCGAGCAGCCGTCTCTCCATAGGCGCGCATGCGCAGAATGAAAAAGCGCCCTCAATTCTGGCAGGTTTTCATTCTGCGCATGCGCGTGACGTCATTAAGACGCACGCCTATGGAGATACGGCTGCTCGCTCCGGGAGCTCCCTCCCGGAGCTGGGCCGCTAGCGCTTGCGAGGGGCATATTTTTTTTAAAAAACAGTGAAACCCCCAACCGGAATGCAGGCTCTATCAGCACGCACTTTTGGTTGGGGGTATCATTTTACCCCAATAGGTGCCCTTTAAGTGAAATATTAAAGAATCTTACCCAACTGGTGTATATATTTAAGTGAATATTGCCCTTTTACATCTCTTGCCTTGAACCACCATTTCTTGATGGTCTGTGTGCTGCCTCAGTGATCACCTGATCAGAAATATTTCAACTCTATGGGGCAGATTTATTATTGGTCGAATTGCGAATTTTGAAATACGACCGTGTGAATAGTGAGGGAAGTAAAATTGAATTTGAAGGATTTTACCACTATTCAAATATTCTAATGATTGAATGATTAGAATAATTTTAACCCTTCAAATTCGGTAGGTTTGGTAGCAATTCGGTAGGTTCAATCTGGCGAACTGGCTTATCGAATTTTTTTTTTAAAGGGGAAGTACTTCGACCATCGAATATTTGAATATTTGAATACAATTAAATTTGAATATTAAAATTATTCGAATCGGTCGAATATTGAAAATTTGATTGTCGAAGTTGTCTCATTTGCATATTTGGGAATTCAAATCTTTTTGAAATTTGATCAGACTTCGAGTCCTTCATGTGAATTTAGTAAATCTGCCCCTAACTGTAACAGAAAGAAATGTGGAAGAAAAAGACAAAACTCTGTCTGTTAATTAGCTCATGTGACCTAACTTTATAGTTTGTTTGGTATGTTTGTGTGCACCATTGAATCATACGATCCCAGGAGGCTATCCTTATTTTTTAAAATGGCAATTTTCTATTTAAGATTACCTAATGGCATTTATTACTTTATGTCTCTAGTATCCTAAAAAACATTTGTTGTCATGTTTTCTCATTAGAACATTAATGGATTTGACAGTCCCTCTGCAGAAATTAAAGAATATTCAAGCTATTTTCAAAATATGGACAGTTTTTGGAAATATATACAAGGGGAAATTTATGAGGTTCTCTAGTGTGATTAAATGCCAATATGCCAATGCTCATCTTAACTATCTTCTAGATCTTACATGTCTTTTCATCTAGAAAGGTTCCCAGGGATTCTATAAAGGAGAACAGTGACAGAAGGGATATTACACAGCAAGTGAAATCCTTCATACAGAAAGTGTGCTCTTGTATACAGCAATATCTACATTCTGTGTATTTATGCTCGAAATTGCTTTCTAGTGAAATTTTGGTTATATAAGACGATTAAATTCATATTCTCCAATTTGCAACAACCCAATTAAAGTAGAATTCTGCTGGAGAACCACATACCCGCTTTTGCCTGTAATGAGAGAGTCTGTAATTGCTCTTGTTCTTTTGTGTAGTTTAGCATTATTGATTATACTGCATGTTTAAAAAGGAGTTCCAAAACTATTAACCTGATGTTAACGAAACACTTTGTTGGAGTGAATTGCTATTTACTTACTTAGTATACTGAAAAAACAAGTGTTGCATTTAGTAATATAAATGGAGAACATAAGAAAACCAAGGTAAGGCACATATATATATTTCTTGTTCTTGGAACAGCATTTAATCTTATAAACAAGACCAGTACGTATCAGTCTCCCTGTCAGAAGCTACTGGCTATAAACTTTTGCCCAAAGAAAAAAAAAGAATGAATTTGATGAGAAACACAGTATAATGTATGGAGATGTCTCCATAAATGCAAATTGATTAATAACTAGATAACCATATTTCCTTCAAAGAAAAAGTATCCTCTAAGGGTGTAGTTTAACCGATTTCCAGTTTTCAGTGTCTTTTTCCACATCCAACGTGTTTCCCATAGTTTTGACGTTTGAATATACTTCTATGAAGCTGAGTTATATCCCAATTGCAAAGCACTAAAACTGATACAAAATTCTACATACTTTGAAACTATGCACAAGGATACTTTGCACGGATACCCACTCCTTAAAACTAGCACATATGTTTAACTTTATAAAAACTATCAATATTGAAAATGTACAGCTGCAACAATTATTATTAACATATATTTATAAAGCACAGCCATTTTGTTCAGAGCTGTAAAGCAAATGTGTTTATACAACTAAATCACATGAATTACATACATAGAACATATGGTGTTCAATAAATCACAACCAATACCGGTACAAATGGTGAGGAAGGCCCTGTGCAAAATATCTTACAATCTAAAGGAAAGGGAATAAGATACAAGGTGTGGGAGTGGGCAAGATCATAATTAAGTGGGTAAGAGATGTAGTACTGTATGTAATATTGCATTTGGTAGTGAAGCAAAGTGAGGGTAGGCTTCTCTAAGTGAGGGTAGGCTTCAAATGGTTAAATAGGAACTACATTCATGATCCAAACTTTATACCAATTATAATCAATTCATAAATTAATTGTGGCTAAATTAATTGTATGTAAAAATGTGAGGTAGATTTGAGATAAATTAATTAGATAGATTCACTGTGGTGAAATAAATAAATAAATACGTTTAAAAGGACTATTAGCTCAGGTGCAATTCAAATGATTAATAATTAATAATTAATCTTGCTATCTGATTGAAGAACTAAGCTTCCCTAAAAAACCACAAATCTCACAAAGCCATGTAGATAAAAGGAGAATGCGGAGAAACCGCATTTATTTCTCCGCATTCTCTTTTTATCTACATGGCTTTGTGAGATTTGTGGTTTTTTAGGGAAGCTTAGTTCTTCAATCAGATAGCAAGATTAATATTTGAGACCACAGTCCACATTGCAGTTTTCTTTGGGACTTCTCCACCCTCCTTCTATTTTCCTTTTCCTCGCCTTGTGATTTTTCTAAATGCTGGTTGATGAATTATTTGAATTGCACCTGAGCTAATAGTCCTTTTAAAAGTATTTATTTATTTATTTCACCACAGTGAATCTATCTAATTAATTTATCTCAAATCTACCTCACATTTTTATATACAATTAATTTAGCCACAATTAATTTATGAATTGATTATAATTGGAATAAATTTTGGATCATGAATGTAGTTCCTATTTAACCATTTGAGTATTTAATGACTGGTAGTGGCTTTTGTAATATTTTTTAAACAATCTATTTAATACCGTTGTTGTGAATTAAGCACTTAGCACTTTATTATTCAATTATATCAATTATGAGGATTCTGGGATATCTTTTTAATAATTGATTTTCTGTATTTATATTGTATGAATTGGCTAAAGAATTTTCTCTGAGCCCTTAGCCAAACTGTTTAAGTAGTACTTTATTCACTCTCTTTTTTTGTATTAGAGCAAGTGATTGGGGGTTTCTGTTACTTCTTTACATTTAATTAACAGTAGTCTAGACATGATAAGATGAGAGAGTGAATAAGAATGTTGGCGTCATATTGGGTGATAAATGATAGTATTTTGGATATGCTCCTTAGGTGGAAGTGACAGAGGTTGAATTTAAGGTAGCATTGTGACATCCAAGTAGAGATATTGTACAGGCAGAAGAAGACCCGAGTTAGGAGTTCTGGGTTGAGATCAGGAGAGGAGAGATAGAACTGAGTATCATCAGCATATTGGTGGTAGTAGAAACCATACAAGTTGATTAATTTGCCAAGGAAGGAAGTAAAGAGGGAGAATAATAAGGGGCCCAGAGCCTTAACGAACCCCAACAGAAAGAGATAGGGAAGAAAAAGGGGAGAAGATGCTACTCCACTGTAGGAGACACTGAAGGAATGATTAGTGAGGTAAGAAGAAAACTAGGACAGGGCCGTGTCACAAAGGCCAAGCGAATGAAGGGACTAGAGGAAGAGATGGTGAGCCACAGTGTCAAATGCAGCTAAGAGATCAGGCAGTATTAGTAGTGAGAAACAGTTGTTGGCTTTACCTGTTAAAAGGTCATTAGTTAGTCTGGCTAGAGCTGTCTCAGTGGAGTGTTATTGCTTAAAACCAGATTGCAGGGAGCCCAGCTGGACTGCCATTAGTCCGTTGTAGACTAGGTGCTCAAGTAGTTTATAGATAAAAGGTGGCAGTAGATAAGTTGAGCGTGAGAGTTTAAATAAAAGAGTTAGGGCTTTGATTAGACAAGGACTGGTATTGTGCAGATGTTTTGAAGGAATTGGATCAAGCCCCAGGTAGTAAGTTGAGAAGAGGCCAAATGTTTTGCACCTTCCTCATTGGTCGCAGAGGGTGAAGGAGCACAGGAGAGACTGGGGAGTGTGGAGGGAGGGTGGTGGAAGTTTAGGGGGTTGAGTAGTGTAATGTCACTTCTTCTGATCAAACAATTTTGTTTATGAAGTGCTCAGCAATATCTTGAGCAGAGAAAGATGTACACAGCGGGGGTGGAGGAGGGGAAAGGAAGAGTTAAAAAAAATTTGTACCTTTATTAATGAGTGAAGTAAAGCACGTTTATTTGGCTTGAGAAAGGCTGGTGTTATAGGAGCACAGGGCACAGTTTTAGCTCCAAAAGTCTGATTCTAAGTGGGATTTGTGCCAGTGACATTCAAGTGCACATGAGTGTCTTTGCAGAGCTTTTGTATGAGCAGTATGCCAAGGTTGAAGTGGTTTGGGTCTAGCATGTTTTTTTTTCACAGGAGCAAACTCATTAAGAGCAGTGGTGAGAGTAGACAGAGGTAGCCATATTAGGAAAAGAGATGGAAAAGGTGCTTGCTTGCAAATAACAGTAGGTACGTATTTGTGGAATAGCAGGGGGTGAGGAGGGCATTAGTGAGAGTTGAAATGTGAAAATATTGTGATCTGAGAGGGTGAGCAGTGAGTTAGTAAAATTGGTGATTGAACAGAGTCTGGTTAATAGAAGATCTAGACTAGAGCGAAAAAAGTTTTGCGAACATTATAGAAAGAAGTTTAGAGATAGAAGGATTTTTAATATTGTTAACAAGTACATTAAAGTCACCTAATATAATGGATGGGGTGTTAGATGAAAGAAAGTAAGGAAGTCAGGCAGTAAAGTTGTCCAAAAATTGTGTTGTCGGTCCAGGAGGTCAATATATGACAGCAATGCAAAGTCAAACATGAAAAAAGAACCTAATGCAGTGAGCCTCAAATTAGGAGAATGATAGGGAAGGGACAGGTGGATGAACTTTAAAAGTACAGTAGGGAGAATCAATCTTACCCCACCCCCAGGTCTGTTTCCAAGCCTGGGAGTATGAGTAAGTGTGGGCCCCCATAGGACAGGGCAGCAGGTTAAGCAGTATAAGTAGGAGAAAGCCAGGTTTCAGTAAATGCAAGTACTGTAGGTTCAAGAAATTGGCGATGTTCTATTATTTTGTGAACATGCGCCAGAAATTGCCATCAGGCAGAATATAATGTAATCAATTAGGTAATCCATTTAGGTGTGCTCAAATCTGCGTCTTAAATAAACTATATATCAAACACAAACAAATGGCAATGTTTTTAAGGAGTCCTGAAAAACAATGAAGACAATCTGGACTTTTACAATATATTTTTAATACTTTTATTTGTTGATCGGGTAGGTAGTTCACATTTGTCAGTTTATCAAAAATGATTAAATCCTTCAAATTGTTAGATTAGAAGGATTTTAGCGATTGATCGAAAGATTTTTCTTGGATGTGAAAACACTTGCAAAACATTGCAATTTGGCAGGTTTAATTTGGCGAAGTAAAAAAAAAAAGTTTTTTTAAAGAGACAGTACTTGGAAATTCAAAGTCGAAGGATTTTACTATTCGACCATTTGAATTGAATGATCAAATCATTGGTTGCGGGGTTGCGCTGAATTTTTGCGCAAATATCTAGAAATTTGTGGAACGCCGGTGAAATTTCGTCTGGCAAAAATTCACCAGCATCTCATTTTGGGAATTTGCCGTGAAGTCGCAGCAGGCGAACAAATACACCCATCAATAGATTGTGTACAAAAAATTACGAAGTGTACAAAAAGTTTTTAGCTAATTCACTCAAACCTTAGTAAAGCTGCCCATTAATGATGTCTCCAGTGCATACAGCACAATCTAGGCACGTTCTTGCCTAGTATAATTTTGAAGTGTTGTTTCTTCTGGTACATGTGGATTCAGTGATTCCCTGAAAGGTCAAAAGGCATTGACACATGAATTAAACTAGAGTCAGTGTCCAGGAACTTAAGCACTGAGCCAGACCTTCTCTAATTATCCCAATGATTAAGCATGGCATATTGTGAAGAAGGTTTCTTTCTGAATCATACATGCCTGGTATGGTAAAGGTTATACAGCTTTTTTAGGATAATAAAAAAAAGAGATTTTGCTTTAGAGCAATCATTTCTACACAGTAGAACATGTCAAATTAAATATAGTATTGTTTTGCTTTTTGTCATGCTGTCTTCCTGTTTAATACCACATTTATGGATCTTTTACAGTCCAGAGATCAGAATGGATTTTATCAGAAATATTACAGCATTTTACAGCTCAAAAGGCTACAGTTCCAAGGAACTCCTCCAACGAGGAGACACTATATTTATTGTATTTTTAGTTTCAAGAGTGAGTGAATGCAAGTAACAAATATTAAAGGATAGACAAAGAACCAACTGGTGTCAGCTGAGAATTAGTGATGGGCGAATTTATTCGCCTTGGTCGAATTCGCGGCGAATTCCCGCGATTCGCCGCTGGCGAATAAATTCGCGAATTACCAGCGAAATTTCGCTTGGCGAAAATTCGCTGAAAACGAGTCGCGCGTCAGTCGCGCGTCGTTTTTGACGCGACGAAAATGACGCGACGCGCACCGAAAACGACGCGACACGCGCCGAAAACGACGCGACGCGTCAAAGTTGACGCGACACGCGACAGACGCGCGACAAAATTGACGCGACGAGCGACAAAATCGTCCCGCGACTCGTTTCGCGAATTTTTCGCCGTTTCGCGAATTTCTCTAGAAATTCGGCGAAAAATTCGGCGAAGCGAATCTCGGGAGATTCGCCCATCACTACTGAGAATCAATTAAATATTTTGTACCGTTTCAGAAATCATCAAGCTCACTATTCACAATTCCTCTCTCAGCATCTGTTTCTCTTCATTCTGTCTTCATACAGCAGTTGGGTATCAGATATTCATTGAAAGTTAGGGTTGAAGTGAATATTCGAATTAAATAAAAAAAATTTAAAATTTTTGAATTCCTAGTAAATCAAAGAATTTTGCACAAAATCGTTCGAATCGAACCATGCTTGACAGGTTTTAGCTGGAGTATTTTTGGATTAGAGCTATTTTCAGGTTAGGGGTATAATAAATAATTTACCAAAAAATTGAAAACTTAAATATTTTGGGTAAAAATCAACTTAATCTTTGATAAATAACCCCCTAAGAATACAATGGTTGGAGTAGGAATTTTCATTTATTACATTTGCATTTTATCTAGTCACTAGATATTGCACTTGATATGAATATACTGTAGATGTTGTGTTGTAAACTAAATTTCACTCATTAGGCAAATAGCATGACAAAATTGTAACCAAATAAGAACATTTCCATTATCTTACATATTCCATTCCACTAAGTCAAAGTCATCCCATATCTGGCCAGTCTTACACTCAACTTGCATCTGATTCATTAAAAATTCTATTGCTTCATTATACATTTTACAAAGGGAATAACTTTTAATGTAACTTACTTGCTGCTTTCAAAGTAAAACTCCCAAACTTGGTTGCCCTTTTATTAGACACCAGTGGGATCACCTGACTATAGCTGGGAAGGGTGGGAGCTACAACTTGGAGCTGGTCACTGCTCCTGCATAAATGTACGTCAGTCATCCCATATCTGGCCAGTCCTAAACTCAACTTGCATCAAGTTTAGGAGTTTTACTTTGAAAGCAGCAAATAAGTTGTAGGTAAAATGTATAATGAAGCAATAGAATTCTTAATGAATCAGATGCAAGTTGAGTGTAGGACTGGCCGGATATGGGAAGACTTTGATGTAGTTGCTAGTTTAAATATATTGCAATATATGGACAAACAATCCCTGTTTTGTTTAAAGGGTAAGGCATTTTTAGTAGCTGTATGCACAAAATGTCTCAATGTCTTAAATAAATTGATAATGGGCTGAGTGCAGAGGACCTTTTCTATTTGTCTATTTGTATTTTGTGGTCACAGCCTCGTCACCTCAGGGTGTAAGGCTGCAAATGGTTTAAAACATTTTTCAGATACCCAGTTTCCCCCATACATTTTCTTTCATAAGGCAAATTAGTTAGTGGGATTGTGCGTAGGGCATTAAAACAGCTTTATTAACTTTATTAAGGGTCCGTCGGCATGTCTAGTCATCAGTGTAAATGTAATGTATTAGATGCACCATGTAACATAAATAGCTCCATTCCTCTTTAAATTTCCTGCTGTATGCAATTAGCCCGGGAGCAAGAATTCTAGCACAGTTGCACTAGGCAGAATTTAACACTAGCGCAGCTTCACTTTGATTTTCTCGCTCTGCTGAAGTAACACTAGAGAAAATTTTCCAGTGTTCGGCGCCCTGGACGCAACTTCGCACTAGTAAATTAGCGTTGCACCAGCGAAGTTACGCCTAGCGAAGTGTTGCAATGGCTGTGAAGCTGTCTCTGGTGAATTTGCACTCTTTAGTTAATTGGTCCCATGGAGTAGCTTTGATGATTTCATACATCATTGTAAGGAACTTACCCTGGTGGTCTAGTGGGGGGATGACAGGGACACCTGCCGCCCCATCGGCGGGGACGCCCGCCGCATCCTGCTCCAGCGCTGGCTTCTCTCTAAGCTCACGTGGCACACTTCCGCATTCATTTAAAGGTGCAGGCGCGCTGACGTCATCACGTCAGCGCACAATGGCGCCAAACTCGAAAATATTCAAAGGGATTTTTTCTGCAAATGCACTGCCCGTTATAGGTTTTGTTCCTGGTGCCTTGTGCTGTAAAGCTTCTAGTCTGTTTGATACCTTTGTTTGACCCTGCCTGGCTGTTTTGACTACTCTCATCTCTGGAACCTGAACCTTGCCTGAAACCGACCTTGATTTTGCTTAACCCTCCTGATTGACATTCTGGTTTGACCTCTGCCTGTTATCAGATTCTGCCTCTTCCCATCTGATTGATTACCAGTATTTGACCTTGCCTGCCTGACGAACCTAGTTATCCGCCTGCCTCGACCCAGCCTGCCTGACTATGCTTTTGCCTTATCCTATTGTACCGTGATCTTCAGCCTAACTGACTTTTATAACTGTCGTGCCCCTTTGTTTGCCAGAACTCCTTGCCTTGCTCCTCTTGATAAATCCAGGTGACATCTGAGTAGCTGAGGGCTCCTCCCGAAGACAAAGGCGGTCAGACTACTGGTGAAGCCGAGCCGAGACCAGGGAACTTGGCATCAGTTCTCTTTTAGGGTGCCGACCGTGACAATCATATATCAAAAAGCTGCTTTTGAAGTGTTTTTATAAACATTAATTATTCATGATTACCTTTTGAATTCTATATATGCCATGGGTGAAAAATGAATCTACAGACTTGAAACATGCAAATGTTTTGTCATGATCCCTCACATAAGAAACAATTTCTAATTGTATGTATTGATAATATACAGTACATTGTTAAATAAAAAATAATGGCACTCTGTTCCCAACCATGTTATATGCCACTTATGTTGTAGTAGAAGGTGCCAAAATAACATGGTTATAATGTCATTTCAATGTGCATCCTCGGATACACAATACAATAAGAGATGTTATTTCATTGTGATATCTAGGTTTCAGTTTAGATGATTTACAACACATTGGGGAGAATGTAATTAAAGTCGCAAAGAACAAAACATTCCGCACCAATAAGAGTAAAAATCCACATCTCGCAATGTAATATTGTTCCTTAAACAGTTATTACATTGTGAATCATGCTTGAAGATGTCATAATCTTTTGGAGCAAACATAGGAACTTTTTCAGTAAGAAGTTTTGTTATATTGACAGCGCATTAGTGCAAACTATAAAATTCGCAAACGGCCTTCCACTGGCGGAAGTGGCCGCTAAACAGCTTCCGGGATCGCAAAAAGGTATTTTACATTCACAAAAAAGCAAAATTTGTTTGTGCAAAAGCTTAAAGTGGACCCGTCACCCAGACACAAAAATATGTATAATAAAAGTCCTTTTAAAATTTTTATTAAAGCATTCATAGCTGTTTTAAATTCATTTTAAAATCTCAGCTGTCAATCAAATATTGTCTGCCACTCCTCTATGCCTTAGGCATAGAGGTGGGGCAGACAATTACTTTCACTTTCCATTCAGCACTTCCTAGATGTCACTGCTCCCAACACATTCCCCCAGTTCTCTTAACCATTTAATTGTGTAGCCAGGACATGGGGATAGACATCGGGTCCCCCATTCTGGTGCACAAACAAGATTCTGAGATGATACAAGGCTTGCCTTAATAACAGTGTCCACAAAATGGCTCCTGTCTGCTTGCTATAATTATGAATTCCCAGACTGAAGAAAACAAGATTAAAATAATTTATATATTGTAATTAATATTCATTTTGCTTGACTAATGTGATAAAATATGATTTTGAATATTTTTTTGGGTGACGGGTCCACTTTAACTTTTACCATTTCAAATAGTTTTTGTGTTACTGACATATTATATTCCCCAAATTATAATTTACTGGTATGCTTACATTATCTATTATATTATTGCTTCAGAGAAAAATATTTTTATTCATGATATATAATTCTTATTTAGACACAAAATTAATAATGTAAAAAATATAAAAGGACAAAAAGTTATGTGGAGTATAAAAATAGCACACAACATTAATTTTCTTGAGCCGTGGCTGACTGCACATCTGTCAGAGGTATAAAAAACCAAAGCCAAAAGTCTACATTGAGTAATCATCACCAAGTGAACTGAAATGCTTCATTATATCATCCCTGTGAAACAATTTATTTAATATTAATCACATTTGGTGACACAGGTTAATTACAGATCTAAATACTAATGCTAATTAATGTGGAATATTAGACACTAGATAACCTTTAAAAACTTTTAGTATGTTGAATGCTTAATGAGAAAGCTATAATACTATCTAGCATACTGTAAAAAGTATACAATATCATATACAGGTATGGGACCTGTGAACCTGAATGCTCCAGATAATGAATCCTTCCGTAGTTGGGATCTTCATACCTTCAGTCTACTAGAAAATCATGTAAAGGTTAAATAAACCCAACAGGCTGGTTTAGCTTCAAATAAGTAATAATTATATCTTATTTTGGATCAAGTACATGGTTCTGTTTTATTATTAAAGAGTAAAAGCAAATCCTTTATAAAAAAATTGGATTATTTGGATATAATGGAGTCTATGGGAGACAGCGTTTCTGTAATTTGAAGTTTTCTGGATAATGGTTTCCAGATAACAGATCCCATACCTGTATAGAAAAACATGCAAAATTTTTAATTTCAAGATTTGTCTATATACAATGCCAATACTCCAAGGGAAAAAATATACAATGATATGCATCCTAAATTAGTGCTGTATTTAACATGTCCTGGAGCTCTTCTTTTCCTGAAGATACCATTAGCACTATGAATCGTCAAGGCAGAAAGGTTAAAGGATTCCCATAGTGTAACTGGTATCCACATGAAGATATCTTCTCAGTCAAAGCAATTAACAACCAACAAATAGAATTTTAAGGATTTATATCATGACCTTAACCAGAACTATGATCAGTCTGGGAATAAGATACATTAATGTCATCATTTTTCCCCAGTTACTTTTGGTATAACGGTTGTTATTTTCCACGAACTTAATGCTTGTTTTGCTTCTATTTTATCATCTGATTAGGCCACATGAGTTTTCTGCTAAATCCTTTTATAAGCTCCTGATTTCTACAACCTGATGACCTCTGGCAGTGAGCTCACTGGCATGCCTGTAATATTGATATTATGGTTTTGGCCTTGTTTATACACACCACAAGGTACCATTGTGACTGCTCTGTTATATTACTGCCACCCTTGTAGGAAAGTAATTGTTGCTTTGTATGACTGTGTTCATTAGGTTCATCAGTACCTGTCATGTTGAAGGCCTGGGGCTAACCTTGGGATCATATCATATTACATGAGACACACACAGGCTTCTTCAACCAAGATTGCCTTGGCTACCCTGTATATTTGCCAATGTTACAACTTACAAGTCGATTGCCTGATATGCTCCTCATAAAAATGTTGCAGAAGGCCAGTGGCAAAGTCCTGTGGATGGTGGGGTCTTTAGTAATTGTAGATAAAAGGTGCGACTCTCTTAAAATGTGGCATACATCCAAACTGTCACTCCTTTGTTGTGGGTGAGGCAAACTAAGGGGAACAACTGAGAACACAAACAAAAGAACAAACCCTAATGTTTGGAGGAACCCCTTTAATGAGAATACAATGTGAACCACACAAAAGTGCAAGTGTAAGAACTGTTCAACCTAGAAAAGTTTTTGAAGAAATGGACTGCCACTGTACTTCTACCTGCAAATTCAAAGGGGGAAAAAAAGTGTTTCTTTTGCAATTACAACACTTTGACAAAAATGTATCATTTAAATATTAAAAATATTGTTAACCACTGAAGCAGCTGCTTACCCTTTAAGGCTTCCTATCTGGAGATAGTGAATCCCAGACACCCTCCTGGACTACTGAGAATTGTATAGAGATGGGCAGCAGGTAGAAATCATCAATGAGGATATATCCCACATACATGGCCAATCACTCATTTGTATACCATTTATCCTATTGGCAGCCAGGATTAATTATTTGGAAGAGAATATGTAGAGCTGGGGATTGGGCAGAAATGTCTAAAGCAAAAGGAGTGATTTTTGCTCAGCTCTAAAGCTGGCCATAGATCGTTTAAATGTCCGATGTGTCCATCAACTAAAAAGACCATTTCAGGCGATATTGCCAGCAAAACTGAAGGGTCACTGCCTGCTTGGCCCTGCAAACATAGGTAGATTGCATGGGGACTGATAAAGATTTTCTAACCTGGCCAATAAATTTTCAGACCGATGTCGTAAGATGTATGATCGTTTGTATCCCACTAACTGCATGATAATTTGACAGATTGGTTGGATTTACCTAAGATTGGTCATTCGGCAGAGAAAGATCTTTGCGTCTATGGGGACCTTAACTGTAAATATATTTCTTTTGCAAAGGGAAGATAACCCCCCTTGATCATTATTCCTGACAAAAGAAGGGTTTCATCCCAACAACCTAAGGTTCATCCCAAGCTAATCTGTGACTTAATAAATTGGCTAACCCCTTTAAATGCATATGAGTGCTATTCCTTTCATTAATCCAAATAATGCTACATAGTGATGCCTAGCCAAACATGTGGAAACCCAGAGTTCCACTAAACCTTTGTCTAATTGTAGTGCAGGTGATTTTCTTCTTTAAAGGCGTCTTTAAAGTTTATCCTACCAAGAAGATACGGTATGTTAGAGATACTTGTTGCTTATCCATTTAAATAACATTGTTTTCCTCAGTGTTTGTTGCTCACATACTAGAATTCATATTTTAATTGCTAATAGCATATTATTAAGCTGCACTGTAGTGTATGCAGCAGCCAGAAGTATATTATAAAAACTCCATGCTGATCTTCAAAAAGATATAATCTTGCATCTATGCTTACTGCAATTTACTAACCCATATGCCTATTCTCGCTGAAGTCTCTCTAAATCTAAAAAACAGTCAAATTAATTGCAGTCATTATCTGGAAAATTTTATTCTTTTTGGCAGACTGAAAAAGACACTTCCACTTCTATATTTTTAACCACCAATAAAATAAAAAATATATCCTCTTTTTCTCTACCAAATAAATAAAAAAATACAGAAAAAGCAGCAAATCCACCCTTTTTATTTAGGTTTGTTTCCCAAAAAAAATTACTAATCCCTGTGATAATTGCATTTTAATGAAATGGCATTTTGACCCAAGTCTTGATTAGGGAGCTCATGTAGGGAGCTCATGTAGAGAGCTCAAGTATCAAAAATCATTCCAAATAAAGCAATAGTGAATTACCTATAATGATTTGGAGATTTATCAATATATCTTGCCAAACATGGAATCCAGTCAATTATATTGATGCATAATTATGAATTAATCTAATTGTGCTTTATCTTCCAGGACAGGAAAGTGTTATGTATTTAATGTTGTGCAATAGGTATTAATTTAGTATCCTTGCCCATTGACTGATGGAATATTTAGGAATCAGACCTAAATCTGATCAAATCATATAGACTAATGGGTTCTATTTAAAAAAAAAAAATCAAAGTTCAAGTGTCTGCATGATTCCTATGCCAAACTGGATTTAAACCAATAAAGATAAGTGCAGACACTCAATTATATAGGCACCCAATTATACAGAAAACAAAAGAAAACACAATAAAAAAAGAAAAGCCTCTTTCAAATGGGTGTCATACAAGCAATATGGACAAACAATACATACTGATAGGTGAATGCAGATGATTTCTTGTTGTCATCAGTATTACTTTTGTGATAATTGCATCCCCACCTAATAATTTAAGTTTGTTTAGCATAGCTACCCCATTTGATTTAGGTTTGAAGGCAACATAGAAAAGTGTGGGTTCTGTTAACACATGCATTCCTGTGCAACAGATTGTTTATTAAAATGTCTGTGTGCAAGAGCTGTAATAAAATGAAGAATTTTAGTGTACCTTAACAGCCCATTGACTCATTGCAACATGCTGTTCTCTCTTGCAACAAAAGCATTTTAAAACATCTATATGCAGTAGTTCATATTTTTTATTTTTCAGTTGTTTCTACATAAAATCAAAGTAGGTTTGACATGACCTGCTTTTCATAAAACATTCAGTCACAGCTAGAAGTTTATCGTGAACAATAAATTGGTTACTGCAGTCTCCAAGCAATTTTGCAAAGAGCATATGGTTAAATAATTCTGAGACAAAAAAACCTATGACATTTTAAATACTGGCACCAGGACTGCTTTATGCAATGGCACCAACCTATAACTAGAATTTTTAAGAACTGAAAAGAAGGGATGTGCCTTGACAGAATACCATGTAACACTCAAACCTTTTTAATTTAAAATAACTTAATTTCTTAGGATTTCTTTAATTTGTTACCAATTGGGATTTCTATGTAAAATAAACTGTTAACAATGCTGATTATATCATTTCTGCATGCATATCCATTTGTAGTGTGTCTTCTTGTATCAGCATAGCTTTTATAACGCATACTGCAGATTTCTTTGGTAATAACCTATGTGTGATACAATTAATTTGCCCTGGAAATGCAATGTATCAAGATGTTTAATTGCTCACTGAGCAAGTCTGTTAGATGTGTGGCATCTGAATGTTCATGGTTATTGATCTATAATGCTTTATGGCTACTAAAATCATACTATAGGATTAATAAAAATGTTGCATTTTTAGTTATCATAAAGTGCAAGACTGTCTTAATATTACAGAGAAAGAGAAAAAGCTAATTCATTAAAAATATTTGTTTGGTTTGATAGGACACTGGGAAATGTCATTGCTGGATTTTTTGGCTTTCTGGAAAACAGCTTTCCAGGTGATAATAAATAACAAGTAGGAAAAATATGAAATGTGCAAGTAACATATTTACATAGTTAAGTTGGGTTGAAAAAGACCAAAGCCCATCAAGAACAACCCCTCCAAATGAAACCCAGCATCCATACACTCACAACAACCCCTCCATACACTCAACTATATATATATATATATATATATATATTTATATTTATACACACATATATATTTGTATACTGTATATATATATTTGTATACTGGTGCACTCTTAAAGGGCACCTATGGCCCAAAAAAGTTGCCCCAAACCAAAGGTGTGGGGTGATAGAGCCCACATTCTGGTTTGGGGTTCTAGTACCCCTGCAGGTGCTGGCTTATTCACACTGGGAAAGGACAGAAGGAGAGCAGTCAGGAGTAGACAAATAGAGTTGGTTGTCATCAGCATAGAGGCGATACTGAAGTCCAAATGACTGAATAAGTTTTCCTAGCAAGTAGTATAGAGCATGAACAGCAGAGGGCCTAAAACAATGGGGTCAAGGGAGCAGGTTGTGGGATTTGAGCAGGTTGGAAGTTTGCTAACTTAATCTAGTGTTGCGGGGGTGAAGGAGTGCAAAGTGGATCTGAGTGGACTACACATTAGTCCGTACTGAGATCAATTTTTTCATTAGGGGGCATAGTTATGAGTTAAATGTGGCAAAAAGTCACCTAAAAGGAGACCAGGTGTCTTGCTGGAGAGAAAGCAGGGAAGCCAAGTAGCAAGGTGATCCAAGTAGAGTAGGGACCAGGGGGCAATATATGATCGCAACACGCAGAGAGTTTGAAGAAAATAGACGTTTGCTATGGACTTCAAAAGAAGTGAACGAAGGAAAAGTTGGTGTGATTAGATTTTGAAACCTACATTTGGGTTAGAGAAGAAATCTACGGCTGACGGCTAAGTGTCATGATGTCAGCGCACAATGGCGCAAAATTTAAAAAAGTTTAAAAAAGCTTTCTGCTGATTGCCTGTTATAGGTTATCCTGGTGCCTTGTACCCATGCTTTGAGCTTGTATTTGATTCTGATTTCCGTGTTTGACCTTGCCTGACTCCTGATTACTCTGATATCTGTATCCTGACCTGTGCCTGTTATCCGACTACCGATTCTGTCTCTCTTCTGATTGATTACCCGGTTCTGATCCTTTGCCTGACTGACTTCGCTTACTATCTGCCTGCCTCGACCCAGCCTGTTTACGAATACAATTTCGTCTTACGCCTCTGTACTTTCGACCTTCTGCCCAAAAGACTTTGCCTACAGTCGTGCCCCTTAGCCTGCTCAGAACCTCTCGTCTTGCACCTCTCGTTCTAAGACCTGGCAGCATCCGATTAGCCGAGGGCTCCTCCCGAGGTGAAAGGCGGCTGTTATAGGCAGAAGCACGATACGAGACCAGGGTGCTTGACACTGGTTCTAAGTTTAGGGTGCCAACTGTTACAATGTCCTTTCTTATGCAAGCAACACTTTGCTTTAGTAATCGCAGAATGACATTGCCTGGAATTAGGCAACTTTTTATCTACAAATATGTATCAAAGGTGGAATGTTATAGTTTTTTTTACCTTGAATTGAAACTCACATATCAATTGGTATCTGATTTAAGAAAAAACTCTATTCAGCGAGTTCGAGTTGTGAAACCCAATAACTTGAATTGATCAGTTTTTAGCAAAACAAAATAGAATGGTTTGAACCATTTGATTTTTATATAAGATAAACCCTCAAAAGTTATGCAGGCTATTATTATCATCAAATGGTTATGATCATCGGAAAAAATAGAAACAGTACTTTCAATGTCTACCTCCACACCATTAATAAAAAGTTTTAAAAAGCTAAGGACCAAGGACAAATCTAGATAAAGTTCATGTTTTGGAGATAAAGTAAACAATTGCTGGACAAAACATTCTCTCAAATTTCACAAGACAATTATAAGAGGGAGAAGAAAATGGATGAGATGGAATTATTCCCAAATAGAGAAATATTACAAGAGAAATCCAAAATACAGTAAAAAATAAGTAATTAACCTACACAGACGTTCTCTCTAAGGAGCATATTTTATAACATAGTAAGGGTCTCATATTTTATCCCAACAAGTTTGAGACCATTGAGGAGGTCAACCTTTTTAGTTAGAAGCTCTCACTTTAAAAGATGTATATAACAAAAATAAAGGAAATGAAAGTTTAGGTGAAGGCAGTTGGTATGAAGAAGAACCAGCTGCAGTTAAGAACATTAATTGGGGGTGCTACTAAAATAACTGACAAGTCAACCTTAAAAAATCCACATTCACTGCAAAAAAACAGCCATTGAATTCAGTGCATTTAGTGAATTTTTAGCAGGTCATATTCGCTCATCACTTGAGGTGATACTATTTATTAAAAAGAGGATATAGATGTAGGCTACTGCTGCTTGTTTGACAGTTGTTACACAACTCTAATAAGCCACCCTTCTGAAAGTGAAAGGAGTACTAAATCCCCATTAAGTGAAAATCACCATCCCTGTCCCTCAATTGGCCCTCCTCCCTGCTTTCTCCCTCCAAAGTACTTTACTTAAGAAAGTGTCTCTAGCATTAATTTTGGAATTCATGCAAAGTAGAGCAGTGGAGCACATGGGTGGCATCTTCAGTATCTTTGCATCCTCTTGTTTTCCTTTGGCAGTGTTCAGAGCTTTCCAGCACATTTGCAGTAGGCACAAATACAGACAGGCCTCAACTGTGCATGCACAAAAAAGCTCCATGTCTGAAGATACTAATGATGGTGCTCATGAGCACCACCTTAGCCCAAAGCAGTAAGGATGGTGAAGCATGTTCTCTAAGGGATAGCATAGCAATGTAGGCAGGTGCATGAATCTAGTATTGTATATTTTATCTGGAAACTCAATATTCAGAAGCTCCAGATTACAAGAAAACTCAATTTTAAGCAGATAATTATGTTTTTAAATTATTTCCTTTTTCTCAGTAATAATAAAAGAGTGCATTGTATTTGATGGTAACTAAAATGCATCAATCCATATTGATGGCAAAACAATCCTTTTGGGTTTATTTAATGTTTAATTGTTTTTAGTAGACTCAAGATCTAACTTAAAGAGAAGTACTTCATCCAGAAAGCACCATGTGTATAGCATTCTGGTTAATAAATCTCATACATGTACAACACTCAGAACTATGACAAAAAAAGGACATCTGATCATAGGCTAGGGAATAAAAACATATAATATAGTAATAAATATTATGTTACAAAAGTTAATGTTAAGAAGTGTATGGTCACTTCATTTCATGCATGTCACTGGCCCTTTACTTAATGCCCTTTAATTAATGCTGCCTGTACTAGAAAACAAGACAGTTGTTACTGAGTTGACAACTATTAATTGCTGTATAATTTCAACAAAACATTGTTTCCTATGCAAGCCATGTTTTATTTCAGTTTTCATACAGTAGACTATTAATTTTATAAATATATATGTACTTACATTTACTGTATGCTTTTTATCTGACCTATTTGCCATTGTTCTCATTTGATTACTATTCTTTTTATTCCTGCTATCTGGAAACTGTACCATTATATTTCACCTGACTTTCTAAGCTATCTATAGCCTTGCTTGACAAATTATCAGCATTAGTTCTCTCTAGATATTTTGGGTAATATATCACCCATGACATTAACTAACTGCTCTTCCATCAAGATAATTTAACTTTACAACATTGTCTGACAGAGGAAAAATTATGTTTTAGTAATAGTATGCTAAACATGTGGAGTAAGGTACCGTATATTTATAACAGTGAGGCACAGATTTTTAAACCTATTCAAAGTCAATCAAGAATGTACAAACCCCACACTAATATCTATATATTTTATATTAGAATAAATATTTATATATCAATATAAAAAAAATGGTTGCACACCATGCATTTGGACAAAATAGTTGTGCGTATCAAAATTTTGAGAGTCAAACTTATTTTGACAACCTTTGACAATGTATTTTGTAAACTTTTCAATGTTTTTATATTTTTTCAGTAAATTCGTGAATTTTTTGCCACAGATTTGTGCATCACTATTTATTCCAATATAAATTTGCATTATTGCTAAATATTTTTGATCAGTCTACTGTAAGTTAAAAAAAAATAAAACAAACACTTGAACCTGTGTTAGATTGTTAGCACTAGCATGTGTCAACCCATAATATGGTTTATAGATTATTAAATGTTTTTTTACAGATATGAACGTTCATCCTACCACACCATACAGGTTAGTATGTTTAGTCTAAAATTAATTCCATCCTCTTATGCATAGTTGACACTGTTTAAAATCTGTGTGGGGAGCACAACAGACAATAGTTTAATCTATTTTATGCTTACAAACATTATGGGGCAGATTTACTATGGGTTGAATTTCGAAGTTAAAAAACTTCGAAATTCAACCATCTAATTTTTTTAGTGTTTATAAATTGTCAATTTTTGGATCGAATAAAAAGCGTTCGAATCATTTGAATGCATTTGTTAGATTTGAACGATTTTAACCAAAACATCGAATTTCAAAAATTTCCTAAAACACTCCCTAAAGGTTCCAGGAGGTCCAGTATATGCTAAAATAGCAATGCGGCGGGTTTAATGTGGCAAAGGTGCAAAAACTTTCGGATCTGAATTCAAAAAGACCAACCAAATTGAATTTAAAATTTTTTTCCCATAAAATAGGTCTGTTTTCGATTGAATATGTCCATTTTTGATTGCATATGTCCGTATTAGATCAAATTCAAATCATTTGAATCGAAGTAATAGCGCATTTAATCAAATTTGTTTACCCTCCAAAAAAACAACTAGGTTCTAGGAGGTCCCCTATAGGCTAAAACAGCAATTCAGCAGGTTTTAGATAGTGAATGATCTAATTTGATTTTTTTAAAGAGACAGTACATGATAAATTTCAAATTCGAATTTTAAAATCGAATTCCATAGTCAAAGTACACACAAATAACTCAAAATTGTAATTTTTTTAATTCAAATTTTCACTTAGACCCTTGATAAATCTGCCCCTATGTATCAGTTTGTTTGTAAATGATGCACCTTTATGTACAGCCATGTGGAAAGGTTGGTACTCTATAACATGAATACAGATTATAATACAGAGGCAGTAAAGGAAGCTGTTCAAGCAATCCAGTGGTGGCACAATCTACTGAATAAATAATTTCAGTTCCTAAATGTAGGAGTTGTTATACAGAACAAAATGCCCTCAATTAAAATACAGGATAAACCTTGATTTCCTGGTCACATAATAAGGCTGTGTTATTTTATGTACACAACAATAAAATAAATATGTTCACATAAATAGGTTTATGGAACTAGAAGAGGTTGAGGTTCATAGTTTGAAACATAGCTGTCCATATCCATTTAAGTGATATTTGTGGCTATTATATTTTACATTTTCACATACACATATACTTACATTTAACTACAGTAGGGGAATGTCAGTTTGTCCTTTTGGTTAAAAACATTTGCATGACTTTTCTTATATACAGGGTTTATTCTGTAATAAATAAAAACAGGGTCACATTATTGTCTCAGATAAAGTAGGTTGACAAGGCTAAAAGCAGAATTAATATCATGTGTCAGGGGAACGTATTCCCTTGAGTTTTATTCTTTTACAATCCAGATAGTACATTTGTTCACCCAATCTCTTTTGCTCACTAATTAGATTATTTCTGTTTTGAGCCCTCTTTTGACATTCCATCTATCCCTCTTACTATATTTTATTCTGTTACTTCATCACATTGCCCCCATTCTTTCAGCATTGGTTCAAAGAGCTTAGTTTTTAATATTAGACAGTGCAAGTGCCTCTTGGGGTTTGACTTTCCTGAGGGTATCCAACAGCTTTCAAATGTGACACAGAATTCATTGAATTCACATTAGTTAAAACATAAGGTTTGTAACTCTGCTGGATAGAGCGGGATTGATGAAACTTGGTCTGCATTATGCTAAAACAAAGGGCCACATGGGGTATTGCCACTATTTTCTTGGGGAAACAAATCACAGAAAATGCCCAGAAATGTGACCAATCACTTCTAATTACTGTTAGCCTGAAACTTTTGGCACATGACACAAGGATGATGTTATTATATTGAAAGGAAAGCTAGCCACATGCATGTGTTTAGGTTTTATCACTCTATCAAAAGCAAAGTGCTTCCAATTTAAAATAATGGGAAATCAATACTTACCTTTCTGGACAATACATTTCATTTTTTTAGAGCAATAGGCCTTTGTCCTCAAGGCATCCTAGATAACTAAATACAACAAAAACCAAGAGTAAACTTACTTAATTTTCATATACCTAAAGGCAATATAGGGGCAAATTCACTAAAGCGTGAAGCGTGTAACGCTAGCGCTAATTCACCAGCGTGACGTCAATTCGTAACTTCGCAAATTCAAACACCGACTCTGGTGAATTTTCGGTAGCGAAGTAGAGAGACTAACGCAATATCACACCCTAATGCCAGGCGAAGTTGCTCACTGACGAAGGATCGTAATTACGCAAATTCACTAAGATTACCATTTTACAGAACGTTACCACTTATGCTAGACATTAGATTTCTGTAGCAATTGAGGCAGAAATGCTAACCTTTGCTACATAAGTGGGATTTCTAGCAGGGCTAATACATACAAATAGTGATGGGCGAATTTATTCGCCAGGGGCGAATTCGCTGCGAATTCCCGCGATTCGCCGCTGGCGAATAAATTCGCGAAACTGCCCAAAAAATCCGGCCAAAAAAATTTGCCGCTCAAAAACGAGTCGCGCATCGTTTTTGCCGCGACGCGGCGAAAACGCCGCGACGCGCACTGAAAATGACGCGACGAAATTTTTCGGCGAAGCGAAAGGCGCCCGTTTCGCCCATCACTACATACAAATATATAATATATACAAATCTCCCCAGAATTTGTTTGTGTCTCTATGTGAGCGATAATTAAAGCACCTATGGGATCTTTTTCTTGGGCTCAACAGCTGCCCTGATTTGGGCTTGAGAGTGAAACTATGTTTGCTTTAAAGACACACATTTCTATTTGCAATGCTTAATTTTTTATAAGAAGGGAAGGATGAAGAATACAGTTTGTTGGAATCCTATTACAAAACACTATGTACATTTTACAGTAATCTAATTGTTTCAAAATGTGTTCATGAAAGGGTCTAGCATATTGGTTCTACATTTTTTGTGTTAGGACTATGAAAGAAACTAATTATGGCTTCATTCATATCATACAAAAACGGTATGAAAACACTGTAAACATTTGCATGAAAAAAAATACAATTCAGAAGTGAATTTATTTGAAGATATATTTGATTTACTCTCTTCCATAGCTAATATGAATGCTTGGAATCGCCCTGAAAGAACCACAATATTCTTGTTTGGAAGAATACTGTGTTGCAGTATCATAAAATGTACTGCATCAAAATTCTCTTCTTTATTGCAGTTGAGTAATGGTACTGCATTTTCCCTGAGGTTCTGCATAGTAAACCAGAATATAATAAGATCAGACAGTCAGAAAACAGATCTGTGAAAACCTGCATGTGATGTACAATATTGGAAAATATATATTAATATATTAAGCGAATAGTTTATTTTATCACTCAGTTATAAATCACAAATTAGAAACTATAAAACAATCCGCAACATTTAGTGAATGTCAAATTTGTTGTCATTGTGCTGTCTGTATGAAAAAATATAAAACTAACCACTAATATGCTGCTGTGTTTTACTGGCCAGTTAAATGTGCCCTGATATATTTATCATCTACCTTTTAGCACACTACTTACAAAAGGGCGCAAGGCAACCAGAGCATAATATTCTTTTTTTAGTCAAAGTATGGTCTCATCAACCAGTGCAATGTGGAATTTTATTGCCACAGTCCTTTCAGTGACAATTGAGAGGACTGTAACGGATGGGGGCATTCAACAACACTGATTCCACGTTACAGGGTGATCTCTGTCAGACAGCACAGGCATTAAAATAGGCAATCCCATTCACATTATACAAAAGAACTGCAAGAAGTGTGGTGTGATCACCACAACAGTCCCCCTGCACTACAGGACCTTAGAATTGCCAACAAACTTGGTTATCTTGGTTGCAAATCACCCAGAGCTAAATTTGAAAAATAGGTCTACATTTCTATGCAATTCTATTCCTGTAACAGGATTTAATAAGAATATAATAAAGCCATTAACAGTAAGTTTACCGCAGAAGATCATACAGCTCTTAAATGTTACCATGAAATTAAAATGGCTAAATAAGTCCTCTGAGTCTATGCCAAACCTCAAAACTTTGCTAAATTTATCAGTATCTCATATCCTTACACACTTAAATAAAACCTCAAATTTAAAAACACCAAACTGAACAGTCTGATGTACTGTATGGACCATATTATATGCACATTAAATTATATACTGTTAATGATTGTAGGTAGCTATATTTCGTCCTTGGGAAATTCGTTAATCAAGAGCACTTTTCATGCTCTGGAGTGACAATGGATCTGTGTGTAGGATAAACAAGGCACTTGTGCCCTTCTTTTGCCAAATCAGCAGTGCACAATATGACTACACACAACAACTTTTACCTTTTATTTTAACTGTGAAAAAATGTGATTTTATTTTCATAACTAATTAATTTCATAATAGCAGGTTTTCTTGATGACTGTTTTTTACAGCATGAAATGGACATTAATTGTTCTTGCTGGTATGTATGGGGTTCAGAAATACTCAGGCTGGCATCAGTTATGATTCCAGAATATTACCGTATGTGACTTTTAAACTGATAGTGCTCATGGTGTTGGAGCAGGTCCCAGAAATATTTAGCATGGCAAACGGATACATTCGGAATTCCTGGAAATTGTCAGTGCTTGATCCCTGAAAGTTCAATATAATATCTGTTATTAAATATACACTGCTACAGTATGTCCAAGTCGGATACTGCATGCAAATTGTAATATTTTGCACAGAGAAGTGAAACATATTTTTTTATATCCAACAGTGTGTTTATTTAAAACACACACACACTGCTGTTTATGCAATCAATTTCATTTGTATGGTCTATGGTTTTGGTGCAGCATTAAGGTTACACAAGTAATGCATATTATACTGTATCTGATTGTGTTCATGGATAAAATAAGTGTAATTGCCCTCAATATAAAAGGACAACCGCAGAGAATTGTGTACATGTAGAACTACCTCTTGCCATTTCCAGCGCAATATTTCTTCCTGTAATGTGTTGAGTGCACTTTCTGTCTCTAATCTGTTATGTTTCTGCATGGTATGCTTTTTATTAACGTTAATGTGTGCCTGGCATTCAACACAGAGCTTGTCACAACGAGATGTAATAAGTGCAGACAATGATGAAAAAAAGGAATGGATTCAGATTTTAAGGAAGGTGCCTAGAGCAGTATATCACCCTCCATTCAGTTAACTCTAGCCTTGTCAAATTTACCATCGCTCAGCATTGGCTTAAATGTGATTGCATTTGCAGACAAGACTTAACTTCATTGATCTTAAAAGTAGCAAATCTCATTCTCATTAATCCTAAGTAAATGAAACCTGTATTTGTTGTATTCAAGTATTATTTGATTTACACTAGGCCTAAATGAATGCTAATGTGATACTTATACATAAGTAAAGAGTTAAGATGGTTTCAGAAAAACCTGATATATAGGTACCTAGGTTGACAATATTAATGGGGAGGAGCAGCCCTATGTAAACAAAATTATTTCCTTACTTGGGTTACCCTGCCCTTTCTGGCATTAAATGTATGACACAATCTGCAGCAATGCTAGTGCACAAGACAGCAGCCCAGATCAAAGTGGTGCACAAATGCATTATTCTTGTGAAGGTGATAAGCCCAACCTTTAATTTGGGCTTTAATTGACATATAATGGGTGTAAGCATCTGGACACCAGCATCATGATGACATCATGTCCATTTTGGAGCCAAAGGATGCCTGGAGCCTGAACACTTTGCCCGATTATAGGTTCCACTTTTCCTGGGTGTGTTTATCTTTCTACTTTTGAATTCTCATTTATTGACCTGGGCCTGTTTTCTGAATACTGAACCTTGCTGCCTGGACTGTCCTCTTTTGGTTGGACTTTGACCACTCTTTTGCCTAATCCTATTGTACCACAAACTGTGTTGGACTAATTGTTTCCTCCTTGTACTGCACCTTCGGGCTCTTACAATGGGATATAGGAATATGTTTTCAGACATGTACTTGGGCATCACATCAGCCAAGTTATGCAGAAATTATTAAGCAAAACACTAAATCCACTTGGCTAAATCACCTTTAATGTGATTTTCAAGTTATTTAGCCTCAAGTGGGGCAGTTTCAAGATGAACAGATTATTAAAAATTTGAGCCAAGACAAGCTTTACACAGGCAGGTCACTGAAACTTGTTAGTTATCAACTTTGTCCACAACACATTGGCATCCTCAGCCATCAAGCATTAGGGATGGCGCGAACTGTTCGCCGGCGAACTTGTTCGCGCGAACATCGGCTGTTCGCGCTCGCCGGAAGTTCGCGAACGTCGCGCGACGTTCGCCAATTTGGGTTCGCCTTAGTTGGCGCTTTTTTTTTGCCATTTCTCCCCCAGACCAGCAGATACATGGCAGCCAATCAGTAAGCTCTCCCTCCTGGACCACCCCCACACCCCCTGGACCACTCCCCTTCCCTATAAAAACCGAAGCCCTGCAGCATTTTTTCATTCTGCCTGTGTGTGCTTGGAAGAGATAGTGTAGGTAGAGAGCTGTTAGTGATTTCAGGGACAGTGGATAGTAAGTTTGCTGGCTAGTAATCTACTGTACTTCAAACAACTGCCATCTAGCTGTGTGAGCTTGTTCACATTCTGTCTAAATATCCATAATATTACCCTCTCCAGAAAAAGCACCTGAGTGACTTTTTTCAAGCAGCCATAATATATTTTACGTAATCCGTATCCACCGCTGTAGTAGTGTATACGTTGACCTTGTAGCCATTATTTGCCCTGTATGCATTTTTTGCCCAGTGTGTTCTTCAAACAACTGCCATCTAGCTGTGTGAGCTTGTTCACATTCTGTCTAAATATCAATAATATTACAGTGTCCACAACCACCACCTGAGTGACTTTTTTCCCTTTACAGCACAAAACGCAGCACTGTGTCAACAATGGATTTTTCAGATACATTTTTGCCCTTGATCCCCCTCTGGCATGCCACTGTCCAGGTCGTTGCACCCTTTAAACAACTTTAAAATCATTTTTCTGGCCAGAAATGTCTTTTTTAGCTGTTAAAGTTCGCCTTCCCATTGAAGTCTATGGGGTTCGTGAACCGTTCGCAATTTTCCGGAAGTTCGCGAACATGTTCGCGAACTTTTTTTCCGCGGTTCGCGCCATCCCTATCAAGCATCCTCCAACTGGTTGCAAGAGTGGCCAAGGCACTAAAGTCCAGGTAATTTAGGTACCCTCGTAGAGTACATTGTAATACCAAACTTACAGAAACTGTAAAAGTTATTAATGCCCACAGATGGTGGGGCTGATTTTCTACAACCTGCACTAAAGTAAACCCGTGCCATTCCCTATAATAACCAGTCAAATATTGATTTAATTTTCTATCTCTTAGTAGTTGATTGGTTGCCACCAGTAGATGCACTTGCACAGTTCTGAACCATTAGTAAAGAATGGCAACACATTGAGATATAGCCTTTCATAGATATTGGATATTAACGGCATTAACAGAAATTTGTTTCCAAATGTTAAATCACATTCTCATCTTTATGTCAGGTCTGACAAAGTGTAAAAATGTCTAGTGATGTCTGCAGTTTTAGCTTTCTTCAGATGAAGCGTTTATGTAATAAAGGAGTTAAGCAAGTTAAAATGACATTTTGGAAGATGTGAGTATTAGGAGTATTAGAAGTCTTTCTTAGCAAATGTCACTGTATCGTGCTTCGTATCTATTTTGTTTGTTTATTTGGAAGACAGACTGTCCCAAGCTGCTGAATGAATTTTGAAAGACCAAGCAAAACCCTTTATATTTACATAGCTCTATTTGTTAGGGATTGTCAGACCTTATGCTTTGTTTGCAAAGACTGGGCATGCCAAGTGGTTAATAGTTTTAGAAGTTTATTTGCCAGGAATGTTGGACAAAGTTCAAAATCAGACAAAATGATTTAAAACATCCTTGGCACATCTAGAATATAGCTATGGAATAACATTTTTACAATTTTAAGGACAACTGAAATTCCATATTAAACAGGTCTCCTGTTGATTAACTTGTTATTTCTCCTAAAGACCACCTTTATATCCCTTCAAGATGTAAAGTCCAGGGGAAGCCAGGCTGGAGGCAGAAAAAGAGAGGGATGTGATGTCAAGGAAGAATCAGGTCACTTCCTTATAATCTGAGCAGGTAGAAGCATCTCACCCACCCTTTTATATATTTTATCCATTAATAACTGGATGTGGATGTTTTTCCTGAATGCAATGTTATATTGTGGTTTCCTTATCTTCATGCTGTATAAATATGAGAGTCTGCACTTTATATTTACATATTTATGTTAAATAAATGTCAAATGTTTGATCCAGGGAACGTTTCTGGGGTCAGGAAGGCATAATTGGCACTGGCTTCAGGCTGGGTTTCCTTCCTCTGGGTCAAAACAGTGAATATATATATCATTAGGCATGAATTTGTGGTGAATTTCAGTATATCACCCCCACTGAAATGCCCCAGCTAAAAATCGGGCGTGACAAAAACTGTCATTCGTCAGAATAGTCGCGCACATAAAATTGTCACTCATCAAAATTATTCAGACGCCCATTGATTTTAATGCATTTGGACAAAATAGCTGTGGGTATAAAAATTGTTGCTCATGGCAAAATTGTTGCGTTTCAAAATAATTTCGACACCCATTGACTTCAATGCATTTTGCGAAACAGCACAGATTCACTCATCACTGTATCTCATGTTCTAAGTTTTTTTTGTCACAACAATGGTAGGACATTACCAGAGTACTGCAAAGGTAAGGTTAAAAGAGGGAGAAACTGCAGAGTCAGCAGAGCTGCTGACCTTCTCTTATGGTGGGAGATGCAGCTCCTGCTGTGAAGCACAGCAGTTTTTATATAATTGATTTCCTAATGATTTAGAATATTATATAAATATCTGCTTTAATATGCTGTATGATTTAGGATTAGTCAAGTGAAATTAATTTAGCTAATTCTAAAAACCTACTGAAGATAAGGGGAGTCCATTGTCCTTGTGTGTGCCTTGCTGGGTAAACAGCCATAGGTATTGTTATCTATCAAAATATCCTAATAATAAAACAAGTGGACAGCAGGCAATAGCCTCATAAACCCAAATTATTATTATTACAATGTAAATTTGATGATTTGCAGTTATTGAAACAATATTCAGCAGTTGGGTTTGGTTTTTTTCCCAACTATTTTGGGCATAAAAGAACCTTTGATTTGGGTCAGTAGTTTCACCCCAGACTCCTGAAGGAGTGCCAGGACATTTGGATCATCATTTCATTATCGGGAACCTGAAGGTCATGCACCAGCGGTTGTGGGGCTCCCTGAATTGTGTGGAATTAATACTGAACTGGCTATTCTTGTAACTACAATCATACAAAGATGAGTTAATCCATTTGATTATATTATTACTTGAGTGTGTGTAAGTTATTGCTCACTAACATTTCTTTAGTGTGTGTAAGTTATTGCTCACTAACACTTCATCAGAAGGCTTACTAATTGATCTTGCATATGTTATTAGTTGGCGCTATAGAAATACATGTTAATAATACATGTTAATAATATTTGTTATTAATGTTAAATACACATAATTTATATGAATAAAGGCGTTCACCCCTTTATTACATGCTGCTAGCAAAGTTTGGGGCTATTTCTGTAGGTAGAGGAAGTTTAATTGTTGGTGGATATAATGACATTATACTGTCTTCAAGTCTTCAGTGAGAACTGGAAGAACATACAGTACTGTAGTAGCAATCTCTTATGGAATTCAGGCTTTAGTATATTGCCTTGGATTAGGCTGGCAAGGTCTTATTTATATGATAAAATATGAATAAATGCTGTGGCCATTTTACCAATCTCTGTCTCCTGGTGTTTCATTTTGATATGTAACAATGGGGTTCAGTGGGATGGCTCAAATGGTAAAATTCAGGAGTCCGCCTGTCCTGCACAGTACAACAAAGATTAGTAGTGTCTGGCTTGAGTGATTTAAGGTGAGACATAGAAAATGGCAAGGGGGGCTCCTAGGACTGGATTTAGAAGGGCAGCCTCTGTTGAGAGACATCAGATAATAAGCTATGCCTACCGCATAATTCATTGTAACTGAAAGTGAGGAGCAGACCTTGGAATACAGATGTAAGAATGTTTTGGAGAAATATACCCTTAACCTGCAGACTGCCTGCCTAACTTGGAGCTAATGCTGCCAGGCTTTTTTAACCTTTGTTTTTGCTATTGCATTCTGTTCTCTGCTAACAATTTTGGCAGTGACCCAGTGCTTTTAAAAGAATACACCAAATCACCACCTTATTGCATATGGAAAGTCAATTGTAATTCAGGTTCCAGCCCAATGTGTGAACGTGTGCAAGTCTGCTATTTGTGATTTTTTTAAAGGAATTCTTCTGTGTAAAGATACTGGGTAAATCAAATAGGCTGTGCAAAATAAATAAAAAATGTTTCTAATATAGTTAGCCAAAAATGTAATGTATGAAGGTTGGAGTGACTGAAAGTTGAACATACTGTAATAGCCAGAATATTACTTCCTGCTTTGGAGCTCTCTCGGTTTGCACGGATGTAACCGATCAGTAACTTGATGCAGTGCCATATGGCTTGTTTTTGAATCTGAGCTGAATGATAAGGATCAATTGTAAACTCACTGAACAGTTATGTCCCATGTGGCCCCCTCTTAAATTTGCTGAATAACTCTGAAAAACAGGAAGTTTGGTTCTGTTCAACATCTGATTACTTCAGCCTTTATAGATTACATTTGTATTTAGCTAACTATATTAGCATGTGCAAAATTAAAAATCTATTTACCAAGTTTTGACCCAGTGAATCTGCCACTAGTAACATTTTTGTAGCATCATTTAAGTGGTCTACATTTTGTAATGCTAGTTTTAATATTTAAAACTAGGCTTTACATTTACACACACGATCATGGTGTAATGCTATAGTAAAATGTGTGCACTGTTCTAACTATGAGCTCCACTCACAATATTGTGTTCTGGATGAGACCTTAAATCTTAGAGAGTAACCATGCAAAGGTGTGGAGGCAGGATGTAGTGCAACTTTAACTTGGTTCAGGGTGCAATAATTGGGCACCAGTGGTTCTTATAACTTAATCAATGAACATATTTATTGAACAAATACAATCCTCAATGGAGTGTACATAACAGCAGACAGGATCATTTATCAACAGTAGATATGCATATACTCACAGCACGTTTGGTCATTATTATTCCCCACAGGGAAGAGACCAAACACAGCAGCAATGAAGGTACACCAAGCTTTCAGCCTTTTCCCTAAGTGGAACCCAGGGGAAATCACTACATCCCTAAGTCTGTACACTTAGTCCCTACTTCTGGGAAATAAGTACCCATGAGCTTAATCCCTCTGACTCTCCTTGTCAGAGCTTTGAGCTGCTCTGATAAATAGTCTTTCTATCTGTCACTCCTAGACTGACCTCTTAGGATAAGTAGCCTATCCTTACTAGACCTGGCCTGTCTAGGTTCCACTCAAGCTCTGTCTGCCTGCTCAAGCTAGAGCCAGCACAAGATGGACCCAGATCACATGGTTATACAAGGTTTTATACTGTAAACACATCTACTGGTCACTGTGTAAACACCAAGAGCATAGCTTAAGACATAATAATGAAATAGGTCCCCTGTTAGGAACCATTTAGGCATCCATAATACTCGGGATTTGCCTGCCAATATTATTAGGGGTGTTTAATTTACCAGACCCCTACATTCTCCCCCTGGTGAAATCCTTATGTCCTGCAGCAACATACTAAAAATATCAGGCACATAAAATACACTGCAGTATTACAATTATATTGCATACACTGTATGGTTAACATCCTCTTCAGTAGCCTCTCCACAGGCCTACCAAGGAGCAATGGATAACCTGAAAATAAAGCAGTTAAGGCACATTATGCAAGCAATCGTTTGAGAAACAAGCAGTTAAGACACATCTTGCTAGAAGCCAAACAGTTAAGGCACATTATGCTAAAAACCCTCAAGAAATCTATTTCTATACCATAGAACATTGGTCTAAACCTTTTCAATAGCTGAGGCTTAGTACCAAAAAGTGATACTTAGCCATTAACTTGTAACCTCTTTGATGTCACTCTCCTGAGTGTACCCAGGTACAATGGCATATCTGAAAGGCAAATCAAATAGTGACATAGAAAAACAGTTTTCTTAAAATGTGCCTATATTAACACCACATTGCATATCATTATTGCAATACCATAACATTCATCCATTTACCTTAGACACAAGTTAGACATACTGTACTGCATTTTTGATACTTTAGCATACCAGTCCATTTCAAACCCACAGTTCTTTTTTTATACGCACTTACCAACGGGTATGTGTTAACTGAAAAGTTATTAGTCTTTGGACTTAACTCCAATGTGAGAATGGAAAGAAAATCCTTCCCTTGAGAAAGTCAGTTACTTTAAAGGGACAGGTATCAAACAGTTCGGATTAGCTGCAAACTCACTCCCAATAGTGTATTAGCAAAGGGCAGGCAATTCCTCCAGAACCTCAACCATGTGGAGGAAACAGCTTTGGTGTCCTCATAGGGAAGGTAATATTTGGGGTGGGGTTTGTCCACCCACTGTCCATCTCCCTCATAGACTCCAAATGAGAAATATTTGGTGGGATTGTACTTCCCACAACTCTTGACTGCATTCTTTAAGATGGCACGGCCATACCACCACTCCTTTTCTTCTTTATCAGAATCTAATAAATAAAATACAGCCACTTTTTCATACACCCACAATGGAGTATAGGGCATGAAATAACCCCAGGCTCTGTAAACTTGGAAGTTGGAAGATTGTAACTTCGCAAATTCACTAAGATGAACATTTTCCTTAATGTTAGCACTTACGCTAGACGTTACTTCGCCTGGTCAGACCAGGCGAAGTTCAATACATTAGATAGGAGGTTGAATGTCAAATTTTTTCTAAGTCCCCAAAAAACGCTGGCGTATTTTAGAATAGGAGGGTGATAGTCTGAATAAGATCGATAATTTTTTTGGGGGGTTACCCTTCTTCCCCCCTACATTTCCTAACATATGTCAACTCAACTATACAGGGGGCACATGTAGGGCAATAGGACAACTTTATATAATTTATTAAAGGTTTCCTGGGCTTGTGTAGTGGAATGTAGTGACTGTAACATATACTTCTATTATAAGTTAAAGTTCCCGCCGTATGCAAATTAGGCTTTGCTAGCGTAACAGCACTCTGCCTAGCGAAGTAACACTAGCGCAACTATGCTACCGTTTGCCGACTTGAGCGTAAATTCGTACTTTAGTGGATTTGCTTAGCGCTGGCAAAAATCCGCCTGGCGAAGTGCGGCAAACGCTAGCGAAGCCTACGCTGGTGAATTTTTGGATCTTAGTGAATCTGCCCCTAAGTCTGTCCAAAAAATCATCCAAGCCCCTTTTGAAAGCATCAATAGAATCAGCCATCACAACATCATCCGGCAGTGCATTCCACAACCTCACTGTCCTCACTGTGAAGAACCACCTACGCTGCTTCAAATGAAAATCCTTTTCTTCTAGTCTGAAGGGGTGGCCTTTGGTGCGGTGATCCTCTTTATGGGTACAAAGGTCCCCTAATGTATTTGTAAAGTGTAATCATGTCCCCTCGCAAGCGCCTTTTTTCCAGAGAAAACAACCCCAACTTCGACAGTCTACCCTCATAATTTAAGTCTTCTATCCCTCTAACCAGTTTAGTTGCACGTCTCTGCACTCTCTCCAGCTCATTTACATCCCTCCTAAGGACTGGAGTCCAAAACTGCACTGCATATTCCAGATGAGGTCTTACTAGGGATCTATAAAGAGGTATAATTATGTTTTCATCCCTTGAGTTTATGCCCCTTTTTATGCAGGACAGAACCCTATTTGCTTTAGTAGCTACAGAATGACACTGCCCAGAATTAGACAACTTGTTATCTATAAAAACCCCAAGATCCTTCTCACTTAAGGAAACTCCCAACACACTGCCATTTAGTGTATAACTTGCATTTGCATTTATCAACATTGAACCTCATTTTCCAGTTTGCTGCCCAGTTTCCCAACTTAGACAAATCACTCTACAAAGTGGCAGCATCCTGCATGGAACCTATAGTTCTGCACAATTTAGTATCATCTGCAAAAATAGAAACCGTACTTTCAATGCCCACATCCAAGTCATTAATAAACAAGCTGAAAAGCAAGGGACCCAGTACAGAGCCCTACGGTACCCCACTAACAACACTGGTCCAATTAGAAAATGTTCCATTTACCACCACTCTTTGTAGTCTATCTTTTAGCCAGTTCTTTATCCAGTTACAAATGCTATGTTCCAGGCCAACATTCCTTAATTTAACCAGTAACCTTCTGTGTGGCACTGTATCAAATGCTTTAGCAAAGTCTAGGTAAATCACATCCACAGCCATCCCAGAATCGAGGTCCCTGCTTACCTTCTCATAAAATGAAATTAAGTTAGTCTGGCAAGATCTATTACACATAAAACCATGCTGGCACAGACTCATAGTATTGTTATTTACTATGAAGTCCAGTATCCTATCCTTTATTAATCCTTCGAAAAGCTTTCCTACCACCAACGTCAGACTGACTGACCTATAGTTTTGAGGCAGAGAATGGGATCCCTTTTTGAATAGCAGCACCACATTAGCAATTCACCAGTCTCTCAGCACCATGCCAGACCTCAATGAATAATGAAAAATTAAATAGAGAGGTTTGGCAATCACAGAGCTAAGCTCGTTAATTACCCTGGGATGAATCCCATTTGGCCTTGGACCTTTGTTTATCTTAACATGTTCTAGACTCTTTTGAATTTCAGCCTGTATGAACCATGCATCATTAGATGTATTATTAGAATTGGGACTATTAATAAGGAAACCTTCATTAGCTGGTTCCTCATTTGTGTAGACAGACGAAAAGTATGCATTCAGAATCTGAGCTTTTTGCTTGTTCACATCATTGGTAATTTATTTGAGTGTGCAAGCCCAATATATATATATATATATATATATATATATATATATATATATATATATATATATAAAATGTTAGCTTCATTGGTGTAATTACACAGTACCCTGACTGGAATTAAACTTATGTGCTGCAAGGTTACAATTCTAACCACTTTGCTGCCAATTATGGTTGCCACCTTGGCTCCAGGTCTAAATTGGGCAAGAGGGGCAGCTGAATGTAGTGGTGGGTGGGCTTGATGATGTGGGAGGGTAGGCTTATTGCATCACCTAGATGCAATTCATTGGATTTTTGCCCTCTTTTAAAAATGTTGAAAACCAGACAGAAAGTTTAGAACTGGACAGGTGGCAATCCTACTGCCAATGAGCTTTATGTGGATATAGCCAGCTAACAATAATATAACAATATATGGGGATGCTTATGCATTACAATACATATGAATGGTGAAAATTCTGCAAGAGATGTTCTCTGTAATTTACTTGCAACCAGCCAGGATTTAAGCAAGCAGGCATAGCAACAACAGAGGAGCTAAGCCTAGCTAACTGAAATGGATTTTTTTCTTCAAGTTATATTTTCAGCAATTTCTCAGGACAAAATAAGAACCCCTTTTTTCCTGGGCTTAGGAAAACATTTTCATGTTTATTGTAGTATCCCTACTCAGTCTCCTAGAGTGATGGTCTTAATCCTCTTGAACTGGTGGATGTGTTAATTCATTCAAAATGCCATTATTCTTCCTAGTTTTTCTGCAAAAGAACTGTTGCAAGAAAAACATTATAATATCAGTACAAATATATCAAGTAAAAACTAAATAAAAAAACATTTGTCCTGCTAGCCTACTGTATAAAGGGTTTTTGGTTTTCAAGCCTTACAATGTCACTATTTTTCCCTACTTGACATGACACAGGCAGGGTACTTAAAGGGGTCTATGGTTGAACTTCAAACTCCTTACAAAGGTAAGTGGACCAATTTAAAAATGTGGTAATTTGAGGGACCCTTCATAATTTTTTATGCAGACACTTACAAAACTTGTGAGATTGAAAACCAGCCACTTTGATTGTAGTGTTAGAGCAACTATTAGCTGGCAAATATAAGCCGACGTCTCAGAAATCATTGTGATGTGCAGCAGAAATTTGTTTATAGCTTATTCTCTTTAAGGCTCTACCTGAAAATGTGGCAGAATGTTTTATTTGTTGTAGACCTGCAAGGCAGATATAGTACATGAGAAGCTGCCATGCTGTGATTCACAGTTCAACAGACAGTTATTATGAACCTGCTCAGGATATCAGCAGTGATGCTACAGGGGCTTGTCTGCTGACTTCCACTGCCCTTTTTGCATTGAGGATAATCACTTTGTTTACTGCTTATGCTACTTTAGTATTTATTTAAATGCAACATTCAACTATTATAGCATTACAACATATTCATATATAGAACAGTGATGTGAATCCCCCATTTTTATATAGATAGATAGATATAGTGGATACATCTACGTCAATGTACCACAGTGTGAAATAATGTCACATAAGTGTCCCTATCCTTATTGTAAGCATATGTAAATGTTTAAGGTTTTGCGTAAATTCTCTCACTTATTAGTTACCATAGCAACGGTTTATTGGAGCTATTTACAACATAATATGCATGAAGTAACGACAGAGAAGAACTGTTTCATGCAATTTTTGTGTGATACAATGAAAGCAGTGGACTTTAACATTGAAAATTATATTCAGGGGTATTGGCTCCATCCTATGGTTAAAGGAAGATATGCACTGTACCAATTAGGTCCGTTGCTATAGTGACACTGACTTGTATTTCTGCAATTTCACAAAATGAACACTTTCTGTTCTGTATTCAGGCTGATAATAGGATGGAAAAACTACATTGATATAAAGTAGTGATATACAGACTAGCTGGTTTGGCACTGTAAGATCAACATATCATAAAGATTTAGAAAATGTATTTATTCAGCTGTGAGTGAGTATATGTAATGTAAATATTTAAATCTCTTTTCATGATTGCATCATGTTTTTTTTTTAGTGCAATCTTTTATAAGGCTCTGAAAATGGCAAATTACTCAATACTGTTTCATATAAAAAAGTTAAACAAATGGTTGCAATTTCATTTGTGCAGTATTAACATGCAGCAAACCCCACTAAACAGATCATACGTATTAGCTTATAAACAGTATAAAGGAGGTGCTATGAATATGAAACAAGTAGAAAACGCTCACCGTTGCCATCCTTAAATATTTGTCATTCTTGAAAAATAACTGGGTGCTAATGCATAAATAGTCCCCCAGTCCCATTATAGCAATATCACATAGTATACAGGTGTACTCTTGCACATTAATCCTCAGTACAGGTGCACCTTCCCTGTTATTTATCAGTTTCACTATCTTGCATTCGCTTTTTAAAAAAAAATAAAGGAAATTTTGGGTCAGCGAAACACAGAATAAGTAAGGATTCCTTTTAAAACAGAGCAAACAGAATTCATATTCTGCATGACTGGATAGCAGTTGTTTAAAATGCATGCTACGGCCTGAACTGGTTTCTTTGCCACCTCTGTTTAAATTAATTGTAATAAATATGGTATTTAAAGATCCCCTTACAGTTTTATGCAGATACATACATATGTGATATATGATACAAATGTTCTGTGGTTATGCACAGATATAATCAAGTATGCCAACAATAAAGCTTCACAGCTACAGTCCATAAACAGAAGGGTATTCAACAACTCTGTATATTTAATAATAAACACAAATGCAGAAGCAGCATAGATTTCATGCACAAGCCAGATTTGAGGTAGTAGGCAAACCTATGCTATAAGTACACAAGACCATAAAAGGGGCGTTTAAACATAGGCATATCAGATCAGAAAACATTCAGGAACAATTTTTGACAAATACGTACCGTAATTTTCCTTTTATGAGACGTAACATGGCAGTGGTCACTAATAGGTTAATGCTCCATTGTCATGTGAGAATAGGAAACACTAATTATAAAGCTTCCCACCCCCCAGCTCTCCCACCTTGTCTTTGTTATCCTGTGAACTAGTCGATCTACCATATACCAGAGGAGGTAAATGTTTTCTAAATTTTGTATTCCTTTCCCTTTCATTAAAGCTTGGGTATGTCCCATAAGTGACCACTGCCATGTTATGTCTCAGGAAAGGAAGATTACGGTATTTGTCAAAATGTTTTCCCTTTTCCTGATCCTAACATGGCAGTGGTCACTAATGGGACATACCCAAGCTTTTATGAAATGCGAGGGAATACAATATTTATTTAGAAAACACAAATTCCAACACTTTACGGCCAAAATTTAATTGAGTCGCAGAATTTATTGAGTCACATCAATTTCGTAATGAAAAATAAACGTATTCAGAGATGACCAGGCAGCTGCTTTGCAGCTTTCCTCAGCAGAAGCTTGGGCCCAGAATGCCCAAGATGCTGCTAATGCTCTCGTGGAGTGTACCCTTAAGTTTAGGGGGTTGGCCCGGGAGCTCAATGCATACGCTTTCTTCATACACTCCATAAGCCAACCAGCAATCATATTCTTGGAAGCCTTACATCCTTTAATAGAACCTTCTAGACAAACAAACAATGCATATGATTTTCTCAGACTTTTGGTCCTGGACATCAAAAAATATAGGTAACACCAGAGGTTAGTTAATGTGAAACTCTGGATAAATGGATAATGCATGCAATTCACTGATTCTCCTGGCTGAAGTTATAGCCACAATCTTGAGTGTAAGCATCTTGATAGGAATATCCTGAATAGGCTCAAAGTGAGTATCCATTAAACACTTTAAGACTAATGGTAAGTCCCAAGGAGGCACCTTGGGGTAAATTTATCAAAGAGTGAAGTTCTGCCACTAGAGTGAAATTCCAATGCTCTCCATTAATTTCTATGGGATTTTGAAAGGTGTATTTATCAATGGGTGAAAATGAAATTTCACCCTTTGATAAATACACCTGTAAAAATCCCATAGAAATGACTGGAGAGCAGTGGAATTTTACTCTAGTGGCAGATCTTCACTCTTAACTTCACTTTTTGATAAATAAAGATCTCTAATTTTGGGTTTTATATGGTTAACTGTCTGACACAATCTGATAATAAGTAGTGATGGGCTAATTTATTCGCCAGGCGCGAATTCATGGCGAATTCCCGCGATTCGCCGCCAGCGAAAATTTGGCTGCCGAAAATTCGCTGGCGTTAAAAAAAAAACGTGACATGCATAAAAAAAATGCGACTCATGGCTAAAATGATGTGACGCATTTTTTTACGTGCATCTCATTTTTGTCATGGACGCCGCCCGGAGCCTCTCCGGGAGCTACGGGTGGCGCGTCTTGTCTTGGCGGCGGCGCTTCCAAGATGGCGGTGCCCATGGCTGCCACGTGGTTGCGTCGCTGGCCGTGACGTCATTGTGCCTCTCCAAGCTCATTCCGGCGCCAAATTCAAATATAAAAGGACGCTGGAGACACGGGTTTGATGCCCGAGTATAGCTCAATCTTGCATTGTGTGTCCTGACCTTGAATCTGTGCTGCCTGCCTGTTTAATCCTTTTTCTGTTTAATACCTTTGAAGGCGGATAAAGCCGAGACTTGACTTTTCAAAGTACTGAGACTAAACTGTTTATCCAATCCTTGTTGCAAAAACTCCACAATATGCTATGAAGTGGGTGTAAAGAAGGATACATGATGCTCTGTACACCTCTCCTGAAAAATTTGCCAAGTCTTGTAACAGTTTCTAGAGTGTATTCTTTTCTGGAAGCCAGTTAAGTGTTAGTCTTCTGAGAGACCCTTATTCCTTATTATCTTCCTCTCAATCTACATGCCGTTAAAGCTAGCTTCTGTAACTGAGGGTAGAAGAGTGGACCCTGATGTAAAAGGTGAGGAAATAATGGTGTCCAGAAAGGTTTGCCTAAGGCCATCAGAAATAACTGGGGAAACCACGGTCTCCTTGGCCACCACAGTAATACAATTATTACATCCACAGCATCCAATACCTTCTGCATAACTGAAATGGGAGGAAACACATAAGCCAGTGGAAAGTCCCATTTCCTTGAGAAGGCATCCACAAATAGGGCTCCCCTCTGTGGGACCCTCAAGCAGAATGTTGGTAACTTCACATTCATTGCGTTCGACATGAGATCTATGTGAGGTGTCCCCCACTTTCTGACAAAAGTTTAAATATATCCTGATCCAATTCCCATTCTCCTGGGTGAATCTGCCTTCGGCTTAAGAAATCCGCTATGTTTGATTGACCTGGAATATACATGACCGTGTGATTGTCCAGGTGATGTTCTGCACAATATAAAATCTTCTGAGTCAACTTAAGAAGCACTTGACTCCTTGGTCCCCCTTGTTTGGATAAGTATTTTACTACTGTTAGGTTATCTGAAGTGATCTTGACTGCCTGTAGTAGATCTTGGAACCGAAGAGCCATCCATACCACCATTAACTCCTTTCTGTTGGATGACCAATTCTTTGTGTCTTCTGGCCAGGCTCCAGAAATTCATAATCAAGAACTCCCTGTGAGATCAATGTGACCGTCTGGATCTCATTCTCAAACAAAAAAATGTTGGCAGTATTAGGTAAGCTCAAGTAAGTTGTTCAAAAGGAAGCCTATTCAGGGTACTTACTATGGGCTTATTTAGGCAGCATGTCCTCACATGACAATGGGGTATTAACCCATTAGTGACCACTGCCATGTTAGGATCAGGAAAAGGTATGTTGCTGTGGTAGCAAGTAATAGAGAGTTCATTTTTGATGGTAGGATACCCAGATCACTCCTTTTTCCAGGGATTGGGTATTAGAGAGATATAGGCAATCCATTGTTGCCTTGCAGAATGCCGTTATTTATGTATAATACATTAAAAAACACAGAAATCCATATTTAATATCTTCTAAAGGTATAGGATCTATTATCCAGAATGCCTAGGAACTGGGGTTTTTAAGGGCAAGGGATCTTTCCCTAATTTGGCTCTCCATACCTAAAGTATGCTAGCATTTTAAATATTAAATAAACCCAAATAGGATTCATACAGCTTATTTACCATCAAGTACAATTTTATTATAACAAAGAAAAAATGTAATTATCTTTTTTCAGGATAATGGGCCATTATTGTACAAAGGAGCAGGGTGACTAATGAGGTACACCTGATGCAGGCTGCACCTGAAGCAGGCTGCACAGGCTGTAGAAACTTTAATGTTCCACTTGAGCATGCAAAATTAAGGCAGTTTAAATTGAGAGTGCTGTTTAATTTCATGGTTCAATCAAGTGATTGAAGGCAATATGGGACAAGAAGCATGAATGGGATACAGTGCCCTGACTCTCTGTATTGGCCTGCTTGGTAATATACATAAAGTTGTCTGGACAGATTGTAGCCTAGCTTTGCACCATGCATTTCATTAACATTCCAATTTAAATGGGGTGGGGATAAAACATTCCACTGTGAGTGAACCCGACATCCATACATTTTTTAAATGCTATCTACAAGTATGGGATCCCTTTTCTGGAAGCCTGTTATCCACAAACTCTTCCACAATAAGTGAAGACCATCTCCCAAAGACTCTGTTTTAAGCAAATTCTTTTAAATTATTTAATTTTTCTCAGTAATAATAAAACCTTACCTGGTACATGATTCTAACCAAGCTGAATGAAATTTAGGAGCTACACGGTATGGTAATCCAAATTATGAAAAGATCTTTAATATAAAAAAATAACCCAGGCCCAAATGCATAACAGATCCTATACTCACAAAATGCATTACACATGCAGAGTGTTTATAGTAAACACTTAAATGGCAATAACTATGGATTTCACTAATGACCAGCAATGCAGATCAAGTAATAGTGCCTGTATTTTTCATTTGTGACACTTGTGAAAGGGAAGCTACTAAAATGAATGCTATATATTAGTATATGTAATCATGTTACTTTAGTAAGGCAGAATTTCTTTTAATTTTACTGTTCCTCGGTGTAGTAATCATTATCTACAGAAAATGTGTTTTAAAATGTTTTTAAAGTGCCCAGGTCATGCCATTAGTAGTGATGGGAGAATCTACCCAGTTTCGGTTCGCCAGAAAAATTTGCGAAACAAATTACGGCACGCTTTTGACGCGTTGCGTCGTTTTCGACGCACGTCACGTCGTTTTCGTCGCCCGTTTTCATTGAGTTGCGTCAAAAACGACGTGCAACTCGTTTTTAAAAGCGAATTTTCACTGGCATTTCGCAAATCTTTTTCACCATCGGCGAATCGCGGGGATTCGTCCCTGGCGAATAAATTCACCCATCACTACTCAGGGGCACTTACTAACAATACTGATGCATCAGATCAGCATTCACCTGCTTGGCCTATATTTTATGTCCTATAAATAGCATTCAATAATATGTTTTCATGTCAGAATATTATAAATTCTACTCACCCAGAGAAGCATTAGTTTGCATGTTGTAGCTGACATTATTCACAGACAGCCCATAGGACATTACATGTTTGGGGCAGAAAGGAGCACTTATGAATACTGTGCTGAACTGCAGGGTGGAGGGAACAGTGTATGTTCATTTAACTGTTTCCCTTCCCTCTTTTTATATAGAGTGTACATCAACTCCCAGAGTCCTTCAATAGTTGGAGGATTCTAAGACCTATATTTCCAGTACATTGAAATAGTTCACTGATGTATATTTTTCATTTGTAAAATTGCACTTATTTTTATAGTTTGACCCATCATCCCCTAATAACCAAATTGTGTGGAAAATGTAACATGTTAAAAGAAGAGATAGTAAAGCCACATTGCTCACATTCATATGAGCAATGGAATCCAGTAGTGACTTATAGTGACAGGCACCCAAAGGAGACATGGAACATTATTTCATAGCTCACATTTTCTTTCAGGTATGTTATTTGTTATCCAGAAACCTCTAAATATTGGGCAGCCCATCACCCAAGGGCTCCATTTTAATCAAATGATTTGATTTTTAAACGTGATTTTCTTTTTCTCTGTAATAATAAAACAGTACCATGTACTTGATTCAAATTGAGATATAATTCATTATTATTGCACCCAAAATAATCCTATTGGGTTTATTAAATGTTTAATGTTATGTGATGCAAATTATGGAAAGACCCCAGATCCTGAGAATTCTGGATAATAGGTCCCATATCTGTATTCTATGTGTGTCTGCAAATGCATAAAATAATAACCCAAGTAAAAGTTCCTTACTAGGCTCCTAGTATTGAGCACATTTTACCACACCTGAACTCAATAATATTATGTGTCAGTCCTCCTCTGCCAGAAGCACAAATGCAGAGTTCCATATTGCAGAATTATTAATGGAAATCAAGTTATACTCAGGCAGCACTCTGAGGCAAGCCATAGACATACAGCAGTTGAGTGCAGAACCCATACATTTCCCAGAAATACAATTAAATATTTCAATAGTATAAATATAGCACCCATACCTCCAAGCAGAATGACATTGGGACTGAATAAATTATAATAGTTTACAACTTGGTGGGTCCTGAGAGTATGAACAGCATGAACAGCATGTGGAGCAGTGTTGATATTTATCTGATGGTGCGACAATTCTGTAACTTCGCCAGCATCCATTTGCAGCCATCACAACAATTTGCCAGGTGAAAATTCGCTCAGACAACATTAATTCACTAAAGTGCAAAGTTTTGTCTAGGGTGGTGAACGGTGGCGAAGTTGCGCTAGCGTTACTTTGTCAAGGGAAGTGAAGTTGTGCTAGCGTTGTCTAATTTGCACACGGCGGCAAGTTAAATGTCAATGGTCGTATATGTTGCAGCAAATACAATATATTGCACAAGCCTGTGAAACCTTAATAAAATAAAATAGAGTTGTTATATTACCCTATACATGTGCCTACTGTATAGTTTATGTTCCATCTGCTAGGAAATGTAGGTTGGAAGCTGCGTACCCCACAAAAAAATTACTATCTTTTGCAGCATGTCACCCTGTAAAAATGAAAAGATCGTACCATTTTTTTGGGACTTAGAAAGTTTTTCAACTATTTTTTGATGAACTGTCTCCTCTATTGCACTTGCCTGGTCCGAGGTGGCGAAGGTAAGTCTGGCGCAAGAGGTAACGTTCATTAAAATCAGCATCTTAGTTAATTTGTGTAGTATAGTTCTTTCACCAGAGCCTGGCGTGCGAAGCAACACTAACGTATCTCTCCTTTGCTAACGAAGGGGCATCTGCGTACATTAGTAAATCAGTGCAGTAACGAAATGACAGCACGCTGGTGAAATAAAAAAATCGAGGCTTCAAATCTTAAAATCCCATAGGAATAAAAAGAAAGTGGGGGACTTTTTCTCTGTTGAATTTTAATCTCCCCAAGGTATCCTGTATGACTTATTGGCCAGTTCAAGTTCTCTCTGGAAATATACAAAGTATATGCCTAGGTATCCTTTTCACTAAAATGGCTTGAAAGTGAGCTGGCGGGTTGTGAACTCTTAAAAGACTTGGAATGTTTTATTATATACATACACCCATAAATATAATTTCAGTAATGAACAAATGCAGTTAGTTTAAAAAATTAATTCTGTAAGTAACTTGTTTCAAATATTTGGAAGTTCTAAGAAACAGACAATAAGATTTGTTCTAACTAATTAGATAGCTATTGCAACCCATAACACATATTCTCCCAAGTCCCAAGCGTATAATGAGCACTGCTCATTAACGTCCTTACTAAATTCCATTTTACTCATAACCTAAATGGAAGGGATTTTTTTTATGTGTGGTTTCCATGATACTTGGTACAATGCCACTAATTCTTTGATAATTTTGTTTACTGTATTATTAGTGCATCACTAGGTTACATATTTAATGAAAACTGGAACAGCAAGTAGCCCAAACACCACTTAAAGGTAAACACTACTAAATTTAAACAAAGTAAAGTAAACTACCGAAGAGAAGAAGTAGTGGCAATGTACTGTACCAAGTACTCTAGTATATTGTATACTGTATGTATAATATCTTGAATATTATAGTGAGTTTTGTTTCTGTTTAACCGAAGATGAGTTTTAAATGGTCACTTTAAGGTGTATAAGTTCTGGGAATGCTTAATGGCACAGGAAATGTAATGCTAGAGCCAGGGTGCAACATGTAAAAATGTCCTGAATGAATAAGTAATATGAAGTCATCAGAGAGGCAAGAAAGAGGTAGTGTATGAAGCAAAGGTTACACCCAAGAATGTTAAAGAGGGGGCTCTAAGTTTATACAATAGTTTTGAAGTGAATTTGATATATAATAGAGATCTTGTTCAGGGACTGTGAGAAGGGTAGTCTGGTATATATGAAAGTGTAATTAAAACATAATGAAGAATTGTTTGGGGGGGTGGAGTTATTTGATTATGAGAAGCTTTTTTTGGATAAGAAGATGTGACATTATTAAGTATATAAAGATGATACAGATTGAAATTTAAGTAAAAAAGAGAAGGTTGTCTGACAAATAAAACTACATGAAAAATGATAATTTTCAGTACTAAAATTATACATTGCAAGTGCTTGGTTTTTAAAGCATTCATGAATTCATGAGGGCTCTTGTTCACTGCTATCCAACTCTACCTACCATTGACATTATGCTTAAAATGATTTTATTGTTATACAGTCACCAACCAAATTACTAATCCATGAACACGAGTCATTATTCAAGAGATATGCTGCGACTGTTGATGAGTGATTCTACCCTGTTTTGCAAAAATATAAACCTAGGAAAAAATTTCAAATCTTTATTTGAAAGTTATGTTTTGGTTGATTATAGTAAACAAGACGTAACATTATGTCAAGGCCATCATAAAGCAATGGAAATAGTATAAAAAGGTATCTTGAGAGAAGAAGCTAAATCAATAGATCATATGAATATGTTTCAACTGTAAAACATAACAAATGTTTAGATGCAGGGCAATTTACCAACATAATTATGCAGTAAATTAGTCTAGACCTACATAATGCGCACCATGGAATTGAATGGACATTTTTCTAATGTCTTTGATGAAAATAAATGGCAAAATGGGAAAAATACATGGGAAAATTCTAGCTCAGATTTGCGAAAACATGAATTTTGCAGCAAATCAGTATCAGTGAAAAAAGTTGCTCATTCCTAGTCGGGACTATGCCAAAATAACGTAATAATGTAATGTAAATGACAGATAATATGAATGCAGCAGAATTATGTAATATATAATCTAAGCAGAATGATTATTTGCTCCTTTAACTGAGACCTATAGGAAAACAAAGAAATAATGCTACACATTGTTTTTTAAACTTTAAGGTGACCACTGCCCATTACAAGTTAAGATCTGTGCCCCCAGAAACTCCCCAAGGCTGATTAGTAAGTAAGATGCAAATTACATGGTAGCTCAGAAGCTCAGTCAGCCCCATAGCATCAGCTTCTAGGACAGGCAACCCTTATATTCTGCTTGCTGGTTTGTGGCTGCCTCTAAGCTTAGCTGAGCATGTTTAAATCACTCCATAACACTCCTAACAAAATCCAAGATGGTGACCACCTGTGCACAAAGTTTATGTCCTGAATCATTACTGTTATAGAGATTCTGAAACCGTAGTAGGTGAATTACAGCGCTACAAAATATGTTGGCGCTATAGAAATACATGTTAATAATAATAAGGTCAGTATAAAAGATGCAATATTTGTAACATAACATTGTACTTAATCCAAAAGGAGATATAATTAATCCCACTATTGGGGACATTTAATGTTTACATGATTTTTTAGAAGATTTAAGGTATAGTTATCCAAATCACGGAAATATGCTGTCCCAGGTCCCAAGCATTTTGGATAACCAGTCCAATACCTGTACAAAATAATTCAAATCAATCTTAAATTGGACTTTCTGTAGCTGAAACCTACTGAACCTATAATTAGGCACTCAAAATCATAAAATATTTCTATTGACAGTTCCAAATGTACAAATCCTAAATATTCTCAGTTGTACAGTATATTATATGCAAAACTAGGATCTTCCAGAAAAGTATTTGTAAAACAAAACTACAAGCACACTTATTAAAATAAGGCAAGGCGAAGGAAAATCCCAGTTGCTTTGTGTTAGATTTATTTTCTGAAATATCATATTGCTTGGTTAAGAAGACTTCAGAATAAAAAAAAAGCCATTTATTTTCTATTCTTTATGTAGAATTAGATATGGTTCTAATAATGAAAGATATAAATCATCTTTTTATATAAAGAGACTATTGGAATAGCAATATCTGTCTTTTATTTCTTTCACAAAAATGTAGCTCAGGCCTAAACAATAAGATAACAACATATTTATTTTCTGCTATGCCAGACAAGTTTAAAACAGACACCATCATAAAAGAATCTTTGGCAAGATGGAGACACAGGTCTAAAATGGATATCATTGAAAACACTGTCACTTATTTATTAATAAATATGCTAAAATCAGGCACAGGAGTTTGGTCACTTTTTTAAAAAAAAATATGAGATAAATTCAGATTTCAGTAAATATTATACCAAGAACCTGAAAATACCTTAAATCTGAACATACAACATCAAAAACCTGTATGACAGAGTTCCCTTGAACCATTTGAAGATGTTAATAGCCTTTATGATGTTCGAGTTTTTAAAGAGCATTTTGCCTGAAAACCTTGGTTTTCTGCTAAAAACTCAATCAGTTAACCCTGAACTCACTGAAGTTTTTTTATTTCATTTTTGTCTTAAATTAGAAACCATTCAAGTTGTGAGTTCATTCTAGTTTTTTTCTCTGAAAAATCGATCAATTTGTGTTTTTGGGTTGTTAACCCCAAACTCCCTGATTCAAGTTTTTCTTCATTTAAAAACCATTCGAGTTGTGAGTTCATTCAAGGCATAAAAAACTGTAAAATTCCACTTTTGGTAAATAATCCCTAAGCTTTATGCAGGACAGGCTTATAGATATAGTTCTCTGATTAGACATATTACATAAAAATGACTACTATTTTGATATTCTTTTATTTTCTACAAAATCAAATCCATTTTACAGACAAAAACATAAGAAAGCAATGGAGCAAATTTACAAAGCAATGGATGTGCAATAATTTTGCAGGTGTAAAATTAATCAAAGTTGAAAGACGCAGTAGCTCTCCTACCTTTTCACACCCCAATAGGCAGGTGTGTTGCAGGTCCTCTGCATATTGGTGCACATTCTGGTGGACACTGTTGCACAATTGCACCTTGAGGTCACTACTGGAATTTGGTTCATTCTGAGGCCATAGGTGCCATCTTTGATAAGGGTTTTGTGTCTCCTTCTGTTTGCTAACTTCTGACTGTTTTGGAACTAATATTCCCTATTTAAACCCATTCTCTCATCAGCTGGATTCTGGGAATGTTCAGATGCTGCTCAAGCCTTTATTTCATTGTGCATTTCTGGTTCCTGATCTCTGCCTTCACTACGATTATCGCTGCCTGCCCTTAATTGTATGCCTGTTTTTGACCTCACTCTTTGCCTGATCATACTAACCATATTGCAAAATTCACTAAACAGTAAAAAAACTAGTAAATACTAGTATTTTACTAATTAAAAATTTCCATGGCTGACTTTTTTGTGGCTCCAAATTTTTGTAGCAAAATATATTATTCAATGGTTCAATGTTTTTTCTCACTCCACATTAGTCTCAGCATCTGCCTCTCTTCATTCAATGTTCATAAAGTAGTTGGGAGTCTGAATTTGAATGAATTTAGATCCAATATATTTTTTATGGGGGCTCATTTTTCCTAGAAGATGTACAGTATTATAGGTCCCGCTATTAAAATCACCAGAAATCTTGTTTCTCTAAATACAGAATTTGTGCCAAAGTCAGTTATTCTATTTGTACTGGAATCAGTTATTTGAGTGAGCTCTAATACATCTAATCATCTAATACAGGAAAGGGAGCACCCCTAAAAGATATATTGAATCTAATTGTCAACGAAAATCTGACACCGAACTCCTGCATGAATGAAGAAAAACAGATGCTGAGAGAACGATTGTGAACATAAACTTGATTATATGGTACAGACTATTTAATTGATTGTATTCAGAACTTTTCTTATGTCAGTATGATGAAGATTATATTCAATTTTAATTTACCTGATAGTTCCCCATTAAAAAAAAGACAGCATAATATAAGCTTGAACAGTTTTGTATCCAAGTTGACCCCAAGGATTGAGATGGTAGCAATAGATACAGAAAATGTAGAGGAAGATACAGAAAATATTATGCACTCCCACATGCCAATGATATCGAAATATATGATATGATATGGGTTATCTTTGAATTGCAGTAAATATAAGTACAGACAGTGTTGTCTCTTGCTTGATGCAGATTATACAATACCGTTAAATGGAAAAAAAAGTTGGCCTTTTCTCTGTTTAAAAGTTTGAATATATTCATTTGTATTCATGAAGTTATTGTTTTTCAGTCCACATTATAATTTATCAGGTCAATACTCTTTATGTCTACTGTCTGAGTGCTGTTTTATCCAGAATATTCAAATTGAAAGTGACATTTCAGAATAAGGCAAATTAACAGGAAATCACTACTTCTGCAGTAGCTTACTTGCTAACTGAAATCTGCAGCTTAACAGGCAGGCAGAAAATATATCCATTTGTACATTGCTAGGTTCACATTCTGTAATACAGACTGGAAAAATATTTGCCGTTTTAAAAAGCTTAGTTGCTTCACCACAAATACTGGGTATTTTTCATTGGCACTTAATACAAAATGATACAGGTATAGGAGCTGTTATACAAAATGCTCAGGACTTTGGATTTTCTGTATAAAGTGTCTTTCCATAATTTGAATCTCCATATCTTAACTCTACTAATATATAATTTAAATATTATTTAAACACAATAGGATGTTTTGCCTCCAATAAGGATGAATGATATCTTAATCTTTATCATTAAAAGATATAAATGATCCTAATCTAAATGCCTTATCCATATTAATAAGTGTTCTTTACCTTTAACCACCATTTCATTTGTCTACATATGTAGAGAAATACCTTTAAAACATGGAACTACTGTTGTATATGGATTTTTTTCCCACTTTTGACAGTTTGTCATATTTTCTCAGGTGCAGACAGTCTATGAGGTTATAATAGGATTTTTATAAATATAATCTGCTTTGGGTTGAATTTAAAACTGTATAACCATTTGGCATAAAAATAATATATATCTTAGTGTACCATTTTTATATTGGATCTTTAATTTTACCCAGAACCTCATGACCTCTTTCTTCTCAAATATGCTTTACCACCTTTATGTTTTTGTGATACACAACTCAAGTTTTGACTAAGAACTCAATGTTTAGGAGATTAATTGCTAATGAATCTTTTTATGCTGTACACTCTATGGATTATTAAGGAATTTGACAGCAGTAGAGTTTCAAGTAAAGAAAGCACAAAATAGTTTGCAGAGAGTTTTTTCACCCTTGGTGTAAGATAAAGAAAGACAAGGAACCTTTTCTGATGAATACAGGTATCAGATACATTATCCAGTAACCTGTTATACAGAAAGCTCTGAAAAGCCTGGATTTAACATTGTTGACCTAATGGTATTTCCAGAGTCCCGCAGGTTGAATATGCACATGTAATTTACATGCATCTAATGAGCTGGATCTCATTATTGATGCCATTTTATAGAAGTAACACTATGCACGCAAATGCAGGAAGAATTTCTGTAAGGAAAAATGTGTTCAATTCAGAAAACAAGCAAATGTAGGGATCAGACAAGTCCTCCCCCCAGGGAGTGAAGTGAGTTTTCTGGACCAGTACTGTTTCTAGTCTGTTGTCTCGGTTGTACCTTTTGATGGGAGAGATGAGCCCCTTCTAGTTTATGAATCCAATGCGTATTTCCGTCAGGGGCGCTAGTGCCGCAGAGAACACCCTGATCCCTAGTTGAGCTAAACATAGTAAAGAAAAATTGTATTAGAGTCCCAGTCAGTGTAGCAGGAAGAGGGGAGATAGAGAAGGGTAAGGGAAATTGCAAAGAAAAGCATTGAAAAAGAGAACAGTTATGTGAAAAGCATGGGGTGAACATGACCAAATATTTGATGCGAATTTCCCCCATATCACATCAATGGTATACCCTCTGGTCCTGAGGTGGGGTGAATGTGGAAGTGGAGCACAGGAGGTGGGAAGACTGATTATCAGTGCTCTAGCCAATTTCTAAAGTCCGCAGTGAGGCCCATTTTGAGTCTGTTTCTTTTTGACAGGGAGGGTGAGAAGCCCTTAGCTCTCCAGCGGCCATAATATGACTGGTATGCGTGTGTCTTTCGGCATTACAGGAGTGTGAAAGGCCTTGTGTTTGTTGAATAAAGCGGGTTGGGAAGGCAATAAACCATTAACATTTACAAAATTCTTTTTCCCCTTTCTCTCCCTCCTCTCTGCTTTGCGCTTTCCGATTTCTTTCTGTACCCAGTCTAGCGCCATGTTGTGATGAGGTCTTTTTATTGCTCTAGGGTAAATTGTCATGGAATTTACTTTATTATAAAGTTGCCTTTATGAGGTTATGAATGGCCAGGCTGTGCTAATCAAACCTTTTGGACCATTACAGGAATATTGCTGACAGTAAAGAACAGGAACAGAACTATGCTTTATTCCTTAAGAACGGCTATTATCTCTAACAAACTCACAATTACAGTCAAAACAATTACCCTACAAACCTTAAATGTCCTATGGTTATTTTCTAGCATTTACACAGAGACTGAGTGCTAACAGATAAAGATACTTAAGTCATTTGGAATGAAGATCTTCTATGCTGAGAACTGAGTTTCAGTAAGCTGGAGAAAATAAAGCAGAAGTCTGAGTTCTGCAGTCCCTGTTGAATGATCTTGTTACTCTGTGTTATTCTCCTTTCCACGTCCAAGGCTTTATCGACTGCCCAAGTAGGTTCGGTTTCAAGTAGTAAAGACTTTTGGCACATCTTCTGGAATAGTTCCTGAGGTGTCAGTCCTTTGTTACAGAGAGGAGTGACTCAGGGATCTGGTTCTCCTTCCAGCTTGGTGGTGGGTCACGTCTATCATGGTCATCATGTATCCATTATCCGGATTCTTGGGTGGGAAAGAGAGGACTATGTGCTGTTACTTAATTGGGATGTAGCTTTAAAATGTCTAATTATTTCCCCTCTTCTATTTCTTTCCCACTTTGTGGAATGAGTTATTATTGCTTGGGTTGCCGCCAGATTTTCTTATATTCAGTTTTGAAATCTGACATGGGGCTAGCCATTTTGTCAGTTTCCCAGCTGCTCCGATCATGTGACTGGCAGGCTATTGTTTTTCCTTCTCAATGTAACTGAATAGTACGCAGTGGGACATGGGTTTTACTATTGAGTGCTGTTCTTAGATCTACGAGGCAGCTGTTATCTTGTGTTAGGGAACTGTTATCTGGTTACCTTCTCATTATTCTTTTGTTAGGCTGCTAGGTGGGGGAAAGGGAGGGGGTGATATCACTCCAACTTGCAGTACAGCAGTAAAGAGTGATTGAAGTTTATCAGAGCACAAGTCACATTACTTGGGGCAGTTGGGAAATTGACAATATGTCTAGCCCCATGTCAGATTTCAGAATGAAATATAAAAAAATCTGTTTGCTCTTTTGAGAAATGGATTTCAATGCAGAATTCTTCTGGAACAGCACTATTAAATGATGCATTTTGAAAAAATAATTTTCCCATGACAGGATCCTTTTAAGATATGGCAGAATTCTGCCTATGTGGTGGCAGAATTCCTCTATGCCATCTGGTTCCCTTTTTTGCCCTAAGGGTTGTAAGAGGTCTGAGGGCCCGGCGTTGCTGTATAGTTAGCCAAGCCAAGTCTTGGAAAATGCATATTTCATAGTCCTGTTATTGGTATTTTTCTGTGTTGCGCAGCGCACAGATTATGTCTTCTTTGACTATGAACTTGTAAACACAGTATATGCCATCCCTGGGGCGCTCGGTTCTGAGACTGGGCGTTCCTAGAGTGCGGTGTACGCGGGGGGGGGGGGCTCCTTCCCCAGGATAGGATTAGAAATGGCACTCATTTCAGTTCAACTGATGGGACAGAATCTGCTATACCCCAAATTCTGAAGTTGTTGCCCCCTATTGTCCAGGTCCTCCATGTGCTTATGGAGGAGGTAAACAAACCTGTGGTGGTCGTTAACCCGGTGAGTCAGCTGATTGTGGGCCGCTGCTTTTTTGCCCATCCTTGTGTCCAGCTTGCTCTGTGCCTTATTTATGCTGTGCAGTTCCTCCTTGATTTCTGCCTGGTCCTCCTTGTGCGATTCTTGCAGGGTTTTAGCCATCGCCCTGAGATCTTCTTTAGTTGGAAGAGCGGCAAATGGAGTATGTAAGTTTATGGATAATGGATGTCACTTGTTAGCATGTATCAGCCGGCTTCAGTTGGGAGTGTCCAGTCCCTGCGTCTGCTCAGCGTGCCATTCAACCACACCCTATCTGGTTGAGTTCTTAAATGGGAAAACTTTTTCAAGGAAAAAAACCCCCTCTAATTTTAAGAGATTTATTATATCCCAAAGCGGCAGTCATACAATTTGAATTAATGTATGATTTTGTAGCAACATTTTTTCGCTCTCACCTTTTCAAGAAGAATTATTGATAAATGAGGTAAATTCATGGATGGGAGTTTGGTTGACTTTGTTTTAATAAAAAACAAAGATAAGCTTGAGTTTTAGTAAGTAACCCGCTCTAATTCTTATTAGAAATACACTTAATTAGAAATTGTGGGAATTCACTCTTAAAGCCAACACCTGTTCCATAGACAAGAGGCAGGTAAAGGAGACACTAAACTTATCTTTCTTTGTTTTGAAATTGTTACAGAAATAATGAGTGAGCAAAGATAACCCTAATGCTAAGAAAATATTTTAATTCATTTTATTGCTATTATATTTCCAGCCATAAATGTATAATACAAGGAGAATTGAAGTAAAATTTAATATATCAGAATACCAGTTTTAAATAATACATGTTGATGCACACAATATTGTGGTTAAAATTATCCAGCTGAATAGTCAAAATATATTAATATAAGAATAACACAGCAAAAATGTGTTTTAGTAGATTTCAGCCATGGTATTAAAAATGAATTCATTTGTTAATGCAGAAAACCCCTATATCCTAAGAACTGGGAATAATATACGTAATAGCAGCCCATCCTTGGCAAACCACAGAGACCATATGTTATCACATATATTTAATTTGAAATTATTTCTGCATGGTATATTGTCATACCATGATGAGCTGACTAAGCAGCCAATTTATACTGCCTAGTCTACATGTTTAATTTGTGTTTAACAATCAAAATAATAATAAAACATTTATGTTTACTTGATCCTAACTAAGCTGCATGAATCCCTATTGATGGCAAAATAATCTTAATGGGTTTATTTAGGGGCAGATTTATCAAGGGTCAAATTTCGAAGTGAAAATACTTTGAAATTCAAAGTGTCAAAGTTTTTTTCAAACAAAAACGGACCATTTTCCTATCAAACAGGTTTGTTTGGTTCAAATTCAAATCATTCAAATTGAACTATTAATGCATTGGATCAAACTATTCAAAGGATTTCCCCCCAGAAAAAACTTTGACTTCTCGAACTCCTCCAAAAGACTCCATATAGGTTAGAGGAAGTCCCCATAGGCTTAAACAGCAATTTCGAATTTAAGATGATGAAGGGTTGAAGTCGAAGTTTTTAAAGAGACAGTACTTTGATATTCCAATGGCCAAATTTTTTCGATTCAAATCAAATGGTGTTCTATTCTAAAGTAAAGGTATCCAACATTACTTCAAAATTCTATTTTTTTATTAAAATTTTCAATTTGACCCTTGATAAATCTTCCCCTTAATATTTAAATGATTTTAAGTAGATTTAGAATATTGTGCTTCAATTTACATAAAGACCCCTTATCCAGAAAACCCCAGGTCCCAAGCATTCTGGATACTGCTTCAAACTGCTTCACCTGCTGCCCTCTCCTATGGAGGCTTCTCATTTTGTTATACCCCTAGACCAGAAGATTGTCTTCACCAGAGATTTCTTCTCTCTCAAAATCTAACCACACCAATGTCTCTTTCCTTCACTTCTTTTGAAGTCCACAGCATATGTTTGTTTTCTCCAATCTCTGTGTATCGTCCCCTGGTCCTTACTCTACTTTTTTTAATCACTTTGCTGCTTGACTTCCATACTTTCGGCCAGTGAGACACCTGCTCTCATTTTAGGTGACTTCAATATTCCCATTGACAGCTCTGCTTCTCCAGCTGCTTCTAAACTCCTCTCACTAACAACTTCATTTGGTCTCTCTCTGTGGACTGGCTCACCTACTCACATAGAGGGCAATGCTCCTGATCTTATACTGTGTCACTCTTCCAGCCTTATTAACTATCCTTTCCTCCTATCTGACCATCATTTACTCTCCTTTTAAATAACACTTTCACATGTGCTATAACAACTATCTCTCTCCAACCACATGTACAGAAACCATAATGCATTTGATCCAAAACAATTAACAGTAGCAATCAACAGTAGCAACACAACTGTTCTCTCATATTAACAACCTTTCCTGTCCAAATAGGGCAGCTTCTCTCTACAATGATGCTCTTTCAACATCTCTTGACTCCCTTGCTCCTTCTACCACCCATCACATTCGACCAGCTAAACCCACTAACAATAGTGGAGAAAGTCATGAACTAATCCTGATTTCATCCACTTCAAATGCATGCTCTCCTGCTATAATCATGCTCTATCAATAGAACATCATTTCTCCTCTTTAATCTCCTCTAAACTGCAACAACTGTTTGCCACAATTAACTCACTGCTATGCCCCCGTACATACGCACCCTCCACTCACATCCACTTTGCACTCATTTCCCCCACAGAACTAGATGAAGTTAGCAAACTTCTAGCCTTCTAACCCTCTCACATCCAATCTCTGATACACTCTTTCCAGCACTCACCCACCTATTTAATCTTTTGCTCTTACTGGTACTTATATTATACACATAAGCACTAATCACTCCTATCCTTCCCTTAATCCAAGCTCTCCTGCCAACTATCATCCAGTTTCCTTTCTTCCATTGCATCCAAATTGCTGGATAGGCTTGTTTACAAATGCCTGATCCAGCATCTCACCCAAAATTCCCTTCTCGATCCCCCAACACACTCGACTGAAACTGCACTCAACAAAGTAACCAATGATCATCTCCTGGCAAAGTTTAAAGCTCACTGTTCCATACTAATCCTTCTAGATCCCTCTGCTGCCTTTGACACAGTTGACCATTTCTCCTCCTACACATTCTATACTAAGCTGGAAGTCATGACACTGTTCTTTCATGGTTTATATCTTATCTGTCTGACCGTTCCTTTAAAGCTGCTTTCTCTAACTGTACTTCTACTATGTTCCCTCTCTCTGCTGTTCTTGCTCTATACTAATTTACTAGGAAAACTTGAGTCATTTGAGTGATTGACACATTTGGACTTAAGTATCACCTTTATGCTGATGACACTTGTCTACTCCTGACTTCATACCTTTTGTCCTTTCCCAAGTTACATGCTTCCTTTCTGCTGTCTTCTTCTGGATGTCTCAATGCCACCTGAAAGTGAATCTTTCTAAAACAGAACTGATACTATTTCCGACAAGATCTTTCCCTGTCCCTCAGATATCTCTCACAGGAAACACCAACTTTCAGTCGACGATGCCTAGGAGTATTCAGCTATGCAACATTGTCCGAATAGGACTGTATCTCAGTTCAGACTGAACAAAAACACTTATCCAGTGTTATTATCTCCCTCCTTGATTACTGCAACTTACTCCCCACAGGTATTCCAACAAGTCACCTTTCACAACTCCAATCTGTTCTAAATGCTGCTGCTAGACTCATTCATCTATGTCACAGGTCAACATCAGCTGCTCCTATAGGCAGATCTATAGGCTCCCAATCTACTTTAGAATCAAATTCAAACTACTCACACTTACATTCAAGGCCCTTAACAGTGAAACCCCTGACTATATTTAATCTGATCTCAAAATACACTCTTTCACGCAACCTTCAGTCTGCTTCTGACCTTTGCTTCTCCTCTCATCACTTCAGCTCATTCTTGTCTACAAGCCTTTTCTTGGGCTTTTACTTTTCATTGGAACTCTCTGCCTCAAGCTGTCAGACGTTCTCCTTCTTTCCAAATTTTCAAACACTTCTTAAAGACCTACCTGTTTAGGAAATTTATTCAATGTACCTTAATTAATCAGTCATTGCTGTATCATAATTTACAAATTTGTATAACAAATGTTGTTATAAATAAAGGCAAAGCACTAAGTAAGCCGTTGGTGCTATATAATTAAATGACAAGGATGATGATATCTGGTTATTAGATTGCAAAAGAAGATAACAATATTGAAGATTAGAAGTTTTGTATCCTTTGACTCCAGTATTCTGCAAACGTTCAGTTAAAAAAAATATTATATTATATTATATATTATATATAAAATAGTTAAAGATTTGTTTAGCCTTACTGAGCAAAATAACCCAAATGCAATACTTCCTAGATACACAAGCAACATCAAAGGTAAAATTTTACAGTTTTTATGGCTCAAATATACTCAAAACTCGAATGGTTTCTTATTTACGAAAAAACTTGAATGCAAAGAACTCAAATCAGCGAGTTGGGGTTAACAACACAAAAACTTGAATTGATCCAGTTTTCTGTGAAAAAACTGAAATTGCTAAAATTTATTGACTTTTAGGCCAAAACCTTCAGAAAAAAGCTTGAAAATCATGAAGACTATTAACATATTCAAATGGTTCATTGATCAATTAATTAATAAAGTGTTATATGAAATCTAATGCTTTCAAAATCTTCTACTTTATTTTCCCCTTTTCTTATCTATATACTTACCATTCATCCCAAGAGGTGTTTTGTAAATGGTACATCTAAAGCAATGATGATACCATAGAAATATGGCATATAAAAAAGTGTTAAAAGGGTTATATGCCAAAGTTCGAATTTTACATTTTTTTGGCTCAAATATACTCACAACTTGAATGGTTTCTTATTTAAGAAAAAACTTGAATGCAAAGAACTCAAATCAGCGAGTTGGGGTGAAGAGCACAAAAACTTGAATTGATCACGTTTTTGGTGAAATAACTGAAATTGCTAAATTTATTGACTTTTAGGGTAAAACCTTCAGAAAAAGCTTGAAAATCATGAAGGCTATTAACATCTTCAAATGATTCAAGGGACCTCTGACATTTACTCCCACATGACCTCAACAGGTTTTAGATGGTGTGTTTTCAAATTCAAGTTATTTACAGCATCAGAGTATAATAAATCTCAAAAAAAATTACCTAGAAAACTCAAATTTTCATGGTAAAAAACAACTCAATCCTTAATAAATCTGCCCCTAAATGTAGCCCCTCCTAACAAAACTACAAAAAACTGCTCCATTAATCCTATTGTACTATAGCATATATAAACTGTACAGGGTCGGACTGGGGTGGTGGGACACCAGGAAAAACCCTGGTTATTGTGGGACCTGGCTCTTGTGGGCCCCCGGCTCTTGTGGGCCCAGCTGGCTCCAACCCACTCCCTGAATCATCAGCAAAAAAAAAAAAAGAGGAGCATAAAAAAAAAAACCATGCACACATAAAAAAATGCAGTGGCGTAAAAAGAAACCTTGTGGCGGAGGGCATGCATCTGGTGAGGGACCCTTGGACAGCAGCACTGGTGGGAATTGGGTCCCTCAGTCTGAACCTGAAACTGTATCTTTAACTAATCTGCCACATTAAGACACACTCTACATCATTAGAATTCAGATTGTGTCAGTGCATGCATATTTTACTATTTTTGACCCATCTTCATAGATGTAATGAAAGCTCTAAAGGGGCATATTAAATTATGAAACTGATGTCAGCATCCAGGTGAACACATTGTGACTGTCTCTCAAGTTGCTCTGCAGCTGTGGACTATTATTTGTAAAGGCTTAAGGCCAAAATGAATTAATCACCGATACGTTCTATAGTATATCTTACCATAAATAAGAGCAAGATTCAAGACACTTTGTGACATGCCGCAGAATAATTACACAGAAGCTAGTCAAATTTATTATGACAGCAACATTAATAATATCATATAAAATTAGAAGTCATAAATGTGTAAAAATATTACATTGATACAGAAGCCAAATGTTCTGAAGTTGGATAGAAAGTTAAATCCAGTGTTATATCTTCACAGATGCAATATAATAAAAGTTGCATATGAAATAGAACAATGTTAATATTCCTGTTTGGAACTTTATACAGATGCAAACAAAAATTTGCCCCTACCTTAAATACAGTATATAACATTTTATGCCATTTCATTGGTTTGATTGAGTTTATCTGAATCCCCTTATTTTCAATTCTACATAAGCATCAGTTGTCATATGACAATTTTACAAGCAAAACTAACTTTTTAGTCCAGAAACAATTTAGTATTTTCGACCATCGGATATGAAATATTCGGTAGCATCGAATAGATCGAATACATATATATTTGATCGCTCGTCTATTCGCTGGTCGAAGAACTTGCCCTGTAAATTTTTATTTGACTACCTACATCGCCAGACTGAACTTACCGAATTGCATTAGAAGCTATAGGCTTTTTTTTCAAGTTTTCTTTTTAAAATATTATTCGTACAATCGAACGCTGCGAATATTCGATTCGTACAAATTTTTGCGCAAAAAATATTCGCCAAAATCATTGATTGTACGATTTTGGCGAATATTCGAAAAGCACTCAAAACCAGCAAATATTTTATTCGATTTTGGCAAATATTTATTTGCCAATTATTCGCCAGTCGAATTCAATGTCTTTTAGCCCTCAACAATTCGACCCTTAGTAAATCTGCCCCTTGTATATGTTAAAACATTTGGTAATATGGCAATACATTCTCTGAAGCATACCCTACATAACCATGCTAGAGTAAATGTTTCTGTGATGTATGTACATAGTAAATTGTTCAGACAAATTAACTCCCTGTATGTTCACAGTGCCTCTTGAACATGGATTTGTCTGGTCCAACTTAATTTGACGTAGACTTCAACAGTGTGGTATTCCTTCTACAACTTCTACAACTTGATTCTCTGAGCAATGGCTCACTCTTTGCCTGGAGCTCATCACCCTAGATAATTTCCCTAAAAATCTGATGAAGCCTTTGTGACTGTTTAGCAACCTCTGCATCAGCAACCCCATTGCCTCTTGAACATGGATTTGTCTGGTCCAACTTACTTTGATGTAGACTTCAACAGTGTGGTATTCCTTCTACAACTTCTACAACTTGATTCTCTGAGCAATGGCTCACTCTTTGCCTGGAGCTCATCACCCTAGATAATTTCCCTAAAAATCTGATGAAGCCTTTGTGACTGTTTAGCAACCTCTGCATCAGCAACCCCATTTGAGACCTGACCCAAAGGTATTAGATATACTCAAATCAGTAATGCAAAGTACAAAAACAAAGAGACTCTTGTGCACCATGAAATACCTCTGTTTGTATTCATGAAGAGATGTTTATTGCATTATATCACATTCTAATCTTTGTACTGTTTATAGCATTAGCAAAGTTTTGGCCAGCATAACTGTAGATGCATGAAAACCATTCAGCATTATCTAATTTGATTTTATATTACAGCATAGAGTGTCAGGTTCTATAACATCCCACAAAATCTCATACGGCCATGAACAGATACAAATTAGATTTTGAGGAACAGACGAGTCTATCCAACCAAAGTTGTGTGTAGTTTTTTTCCTACTTCAATACAATGTAAAATATTTATAATAATTCATCCAAGAGTATGACAGACTGATATTTATTCATTTTCAACAATAAAAGAATCCCTAATGAATATATGTTACTTATTATTACTTCACTATATTATTACATTGCAATGCTACATTTGTTCAAAATAAAGCATAATTACACTTCTTGCATAGCATTTTAAAGATAGGCACATCAATATTCGCAGCAGTTGACAATGTAAACGTGCTTAATCAGCTCATGCAAATGCATTAGAAACTGATGTCTGTTTCTATAATTACATTGTGATATCACTACAGGTTCTACTTAGCAGTGAAAAAGCCAACCACACAGGAAAACGTTCATATGTATGCTGTGCATACAATGTGTGTGTCTCAATGTTCACGCAGTGGCTCTAATTTTCAATTGAATGTAAACCAAGACTTTCAATGTGCAGCTGTAGGATATTTGCTTTTTTGTGTAGGTATGGGACCTGTTATCAAGAATGCTTGGGACCTGGAGTTTTCTAGATAAAGGGGTCTTTCTGTAATTTTGATCTCCATGTATATGGATTGATTTATTAAGGTTTCAACTGGTAAATTAAAATTTCCATTTTATTTGTCAAAATTCACAAATTCAAATTTAAAAGCACCAACTTGATTGTAAATTAGAATGTGAGATTTATCACACCTCGACCATGGAAACAGTTCTAATCTGAATATCCCGAATGAAACCTGCTGAGTTAATTTTCAAGTCAGTGGCAGAGGTCCTTTAACCCATTTGAATATGGTTATTTCCTTCCTGACATTCAAGTTTTTTTCCTGAGGAAAACTTGATTCAAATTCGATTTGAAATTTTGAGTTGGGTCTGTTGGATAAAATATTAGACATCTCAGTTTTTCATAAATAATTCCCATTGTGAGTATATTTGAATTTATTGGAGTAAACAAAAAAAATCATAAAAATTAGGATCTCGACCTCTGATAAATAACCCAATTAAAATCTGAAAACACTGAATATTGTTTTACCTCCAGTACTGATTCATTATATAATTACATTTGAATTATTTGAACTTTGGCTCAAAGGCCACTTGACCAAAAACATTGTATAATATCATTCATTCTGATGCATTTTGGTAAACTGCAGACATACATTTTTTTCACCATCACACACACAGGCATGTTTTTTTGCAGCATTTGATATGGTTGACCTAGTGCTGCAGTAAAGGATGGAGAGACAGGAACTAGCATACATCAGTGTAGTAATTTAGTTGATAGTGAACTGGTGGAAAACTTTAGCAAGGCACTGTATGTGCTGTATAAGAAATCCATGAATCCATAAAATGGCCTGATAAATATGGCTAAGTGCATGTATTAAGCATGTGACAAAAATAAATCTTGCTTATGTTGTATTTGGAGTATGTAAAAGAATCAGACAAACAAAGCACAATATATTTCCAGCAAAAGCAAAGTAATAGCATATTTGGTAGAGTTATTGATGCAGTTTTTTTCATTCTGCAAAAACATTTGATGGAAAATATACTGAGTTACTTTATATGTTCTCGCTAGAGTACAAATGTGTCACTCATCACTCAGTGCAAAGTTTATTTCATGAGAGATGATGTATCTGCTGAAACAACTAAAAAAGGTCCTTTACCTCATTTACAGATAGTGAAATACTTAATGGTAAAAGAGAATGCATTACATTTTATGTCAGAATTCTGATTCATAGCAGTTAATAGGTGAAACTACAAGGTGGAAGAAATCATTTCTCTTTCTTAATGTACAATACGTTTGATAAAGTGAAATATATCTATTGCGTTCCATATTCTGTTGCCTTTTAAAAGTGATCTATAATTGTAACAGTCAGTGAATGATGTGTTTTAGTTTTCTTTCTCTTAAAAGCACAATATTAAATGCTTGTATTTCACAAATATTGATGTTTTAAATATTTTACTACTTTTGATAAGCATATTCCTACTAAAACTTGAATTTCACTTGGCAGGTAGCTGTTTTTGCAGTATAAAGCAAAGTTTAAACTTTTCTATCCTGTATTTTGCTATAAGTGTAGGGAAGCTGGGGCAAATTAGGAGTGGGCATCTCAAGTCTGAATCTGCAACAAAACCTTAAGGGCTGGTGATTTTCTTCCTGGGAAATGTTTATTTTTTCATGGCAAGACTGGAAATAAGGTCTTGTAGTAGAGCAATCTGCCACAACCAGTACAGTCTATGGCTGATTTAAAAAAAATCAGAGCAATGTTGCATTAGTAACAAATATGTATTATAAGCTACCTGGGTTGAAACAATATCAAGTGGCTTGCCACTATGCAGGATTGTAATACAAAGTATCCAAAAAACTGGAGAAACAAAGTAGCACACACAGCATCTGAGTGCTAACTATTGCCCTCCCAGCAATCCAGTTCAGGTGGCTAAATGCGCCTTCAATTCAACCCTGATCAAATGTGGTTTACTTAAAATGTAACTTTTATTTAATGTTTAAAAAACTTAACTGCATCATCAACAAATTATACACACTCACCGCGTGAAACTCTGTCACGTGGTGTTGGCCAATGGCCATAAAAAAATCACAAAGATGGACCGGTGGTGGACTAAATAAATTGTCAGCGTTGATCTACATTGGGTATATCGCACTTAATCAGTTATTCACCAGTATACAGGAGCCCCCCTCCCTTCCAAAATTTCCTATGCAGCGCAATCCTGCCTGTCTACATAGGGAGCGGTTCGGAGCTTATCTCACCACCCTCCACCTATGCCACCCTACTCGTTTCGCCGTTACCGGCTCCTTCAGGGGCATAAGTGATGCGCACACATCCCGGTCTGCTTTAACCTACTGTACCGGTGAAGGTTCCATCCTCATTATGTCACTTGTGTGTGTATCCTTTGACAAGTAACTATGTGGTTCACGAAAACCTCCAAAGTAGTGCGCATGTGTTGCCCTTCCTGGCATTAAATGTCTTATGCGCATGCGTTCCCCTCGTTACTACACACATTATCATGGTAACTATGTAGAGCAGGGGTCCCCAACCTTTTTTGCTCGTGAGCCACATTTAAATTTAAAATGTGTTGGAGAGCAACACAAGCATGAAAAAGTCTATGTGGATGTCAAATAAGAGCTCTGATTGGCTTTTTGGTAACCACTATATGGACTGGCAGCCTACAGGAGAGAATGTTTGGCATTCTGTTTTTTATGCAACTAAAACTTGCCTCTAAGCCATTAATTAAAAAATAAGCAACTGCTTTGAGGCCACTGGGAGCAACATCCACAGGGTTGGAGATCAACATGTTGCTTGCGAGCTACTGGTTGGGGATCACTGATGTAGAGGCTGACCTTGAAACGTTCCAGTATTTAATATGACTACAATCAGCATAAAATATACTACAATAAGTTTGCACATGCACAGGTTTTTATTGCTCATTTCATATGAAGCAGATATAAGACTAGACGACTGTTATAGAAATGGGGTAAATGTAAAACCCTCATTCAGACCCCTGGATTTGCTATCCATTGCATAAGTCCACCTCACTTCCTGTTGAAGTAATTTTTTATTAACATCTCCTACTCGTGAGGTTTGTTTGACATTATGAGATTCATTAACATGATTTGCTATCGAAGTATTGTGTTTGTTTTTTATATCGCCCACATGCCAAATACAGATGCAGCCACTGGGATTTGTGAGTTAAATGCATCGTGACTCAGGGCTAATTGAAGAAACTGTGTTATCTAAAGTTATCTTAACTCATTTAATGCATTTAACATTTTCATTAGCATACCAAAGCACCATTGTTGTCAATGGTGAACTCTTTAATTGGATGGGATGCTGTGACACAATATTCTGTGCTAAGTGGGATAAATGGGATAGATGAGTTAAGTTTTTCTGTGTCAAATGCACAATCCAAAGTGAAAAATAGAAACAACTTATTCCTAAGTGTCCCAAATTCACAATGTTGGTGTCACGGTCGGCACCCAATACCAGAACAAGTGCCAAGCACCTTGGTCTCGGCTCGTGCTTCACCAGTAGTGTGACCGCCTTTGGCTTCGGGAGGAGCCCTCAGCTACTCAGATGCCACCTGGACTTATACGAGAGGTGCAGAGCAGGAGTTCTGGCTAGCAATGGGGCATGACTGTATAAAGTCAGTAAGGCCAAAGGTCACGATACAAGTAGGAGTAGGCAAGTTCGTAGTCAGACAGGCTGGGTCGAGGCGGGCGGATAACAAGGATCGTCAGGCAGGCAAGGGTCAAACCGGGTGATCAATCAGAAGGAAGAGGCAGAATCAAAGTCAAAGTACAGGCAGGGGTCAGGTTACGGATATCAGAGTAGTCAGGAACAGGCCGGGTCAAACACAGTAGAATACAAGGAAACAGACGCACAAGGCTCAGGAAAGCACCAGGAAATGAATCCTATCACGGGCAATGAGCATAAGCCGAACCGGCCTTTTAAGGAATTCAAATTTCACGCCTTTAAATCAAACCCGGAAGTGCGCGCGCGCGCATAGGAGCCGGCAGAAAAGGAGCAATTAAAATGTGGTGTGTAATTTAATTCAGTATTCTTTCAGTATTTCTTTTTTAGTGTACATAAATTAATTTATGTGATTCTAAATTCATTTTCATCTACTCAATACTCTCAATACATTCCCATTAGTTATCTGATATATTCAAAGTGCATACAGTGCAGAATGTGCAAAATTCCTTATATTGTGTGGTTATATTTTTTTAATTTTATTTTTTTAATTTTATTTATTATATATTTATAAAAAGGCCCTTAGATTTATGTCTATGTTTAAACCATGTGGGGTGAACGTTTGCATCCTATGAATCCATCTACTCTCCTCTTGTAAGGTTTTTCTTGTTAGATCTCCCCCTCTATTGGAAAATATGAGAAAAGAAAAGAATCACATTAACAAAATAACACTACAAAATAATACTATGAATCCTTCATTTATTCATTTAGGGTGAACTATAACTCCCATAACAGGTTGAGCCAGAGTGAAACATAGGCTGACACTATATCATTGCGAAATGTGAATATAATATGTTGTAACAACATCTTGTTAAGACGTAATATGTGGAGAGTAATATGTGAAATAGGAACTGTGAATTATGAATGAAACTGGCAAACATAATCTGGCATAACTGGCAAATGTTAAAAAAGTGTAAATAAGATATTTTTAACAGTTACAACTCACAAACATTATCCCACTTTCAATTTGAAAAAATGCCTTTTAACTTTTGCTTATGACTTTTTTGTAATACAGGATAAGATATCACTGACAAGATAATGTTGAGGATGTAGTATTAATTTGCCAATCAGAACCTGGCTAAATAGATCTTGTGAAAAGGGCTAGCAAATTAAAATTTTCATACTTTGATAAATTAGTAGATTTCCCATTGTTTGCCTAGGCAAAAATTTGCCTGATGAAGCACAGCTAAGGTTCTCCAGCGACAAGTTAATTTGCTAGTAAAGTTTGTTACTCATCTTTTAGTAAACAGTAAATAGGTGATGTCACTGCGAGATGTCCTTTTAGCAAAAATGTGTCAGAAAAACTGTGATTTGTGTGATCCATAATGATTCTTTGGGGTCAGAAGAAACATAACCCCATTAAAGTAAACAAAATTACAATCTTTATTAAAACCAATAGGTAAAAAAATATTTTACACCATTGCCGCCAGTCATTCAGATAGAAGGAACAAAAACATGCCCTTATTTTATGCAAGCCAAAAGCATTTCATGGTCAAGTATCAATATTGCTGGCAGTTAATATACTGTGTCAAATAAGTTTATCATGCAATTAATTAATAAAGCAAACACATAGTCATCAAAAACTTTAAGTTCAATAATCTTTTGTTTATGAAAAATGGAAAATGCATCTTTCAAAAAAATTTGGAGAATTAGCATATGAGTGACAATAATTTAGTTGACAGTCATTATGTTGCATGTTATTTGGAAACTGTGATGAAAACTGTACTAACAGAGTCTGACAGATTCTGAGCCTACCACAAACCACCATGAATTATCATCAACAGTGTTTTTAAACACAAAAAAATATTTAGCATAAAAGAAACTTAAAGAAACAGTTCAGTGTAAAAATATAACTGGGTAAATAGATAGGCTGTGCTTAGTAAAAAATGTTCTCAACATAGTTTGTTAGCTAAAAAAGTATAATGATTAGAGTGGAGTGACCAGATCTCTAACGTAATAGTCAGAGCACTACATTCTGCTTTGCAGCTCTCTGGAAGTTATTTGTTTTTCCTCTGTTCTTTTAACTATATCTTCCAGTCAAGTTAATTGTCATTTATCAGTTCCCTTCAAGTTACCCCTTCCTATGGAATGGCTTTCACAATTATTTTCACTTGAAAACATTCTCTTGCCTGTATACAATTCTAATAGCAATTTTATGTTTTATGTGACAGAAGTAACATAACTAAGCACTGATTTTAATTGCTGACAGCACAATTTACAATGAGGCTCATTTATATCTACAAATGCAACTTTGCGTTTCCCCCACATCTGTATAGTTGTGCTCAGTGTAGCTCAGCCCCTGCTTTCCATTCTGAATTGTCCGATGCTCTGGAGCTTCTCCCACCTCCTTACAAATATTCAGTGTTCCCTCAAAGCCTTGGGTCAATCACTGCAGTGCAGTTAAATCTATAAAATCAGGCACAGGCTTCACACACACACACACATTAAACTCCAGAAATAATGCTAGATAGACTTCTAAAATATTCAGAGTAGCTGTGTACAATATGCAACAAAGGTTGCATGCAGCTTCCATTTTGATTAATCTGACCAGACACAGTGCTATAGTGTAATATAGCAGAATTCTGGGGAAAATGGTGCATTGTAGGAAAAAAACATAACAATTGCACTTTGTTCACTGCATCAGGGTAAGTGAAGGTATACTGTATAGGCTGTTAAAAGGGTTGTTTACCTTTATATTAACTTTTAGTTTGATATAAAGATATATATTTTGAGACAATTTGCAATTGTTTTTAATTCATATTTTGTTTTAATTTGTGGTATTTAAATTATTTAGCTTTTTCAATTTACCCTAGCATCCACTGATTTGAATAGGAGACTGCACTATGAATAGCAGAGGGCATGATTAAAAAGATTAGTATTAAAATGTAGCAATAACAATACATTTGTTGCTGTGCAGAGAATTTGTTTTTTAGACAGGGTCAGTGACCCCCATTTAAAAGCTGGAAAACCACCCCTCTAATGACTCTGGTGTAAAAAATATAAATTAATATATATGTATACAGTGATTGTACCAGACACACAGACAGTTCACTAGTAGAAAAGCATTCAATTATTGGGTGTTTGTGGTGAAATATTAAAATCCAAATGCGTTAGGTAGGCGGATAAACAAAACCTTTTATAGAGTTCTAATAGGAAGAAGTGGGTCCCTGTATTGCTGCCTGTCTGTTCTCGGAGTACACCTTTATACCATTTTGTTATTTTTCATTTAAAAAGGCTTGACCAATAACATTTTTACCGGCTAACACGGTACAGCAACTTTACCTGCAATTAAGATGTCAAAACATTTCATTTATTCAATGAAAAAAGGTTTAAAAACCTGTGCCAAATAAATAACATTTATACATCTAACAAAATGTATTGTGACTATGTGAAGTATCCATCACAAACAACTAATTTTGTAGGTTATTTACACGAATGCTGTGCAGTTGCAGCACTGCTCACTGAAATCATTTCTATAATTACTGATCATACTGTTATTTTTACTGAAAAAATACTTATGTTCGATAGAGAACAAGATTCCATTTATACTCATTATCTCTTGAGATGTAGCATTAGATCAAACTATTATAACCCCACCTTTTGACAAATAAGTTCAATGTGGTTTATGACCATTTTATAGTTAGAGGTAGACTTCTGTAAGTAATATGATGTAGATGATTCCCTAGGTTAACGGTCTCTGAAGATATGAAAGCAAGTTATGATTATGAAATACAGTAATTACGGCACAGATGTGTGTTCTCTACAAATAAGTGATCAAACATAGTACTGCCTATATTTAAGAATAATAAACAAATATTTTTAAGTCTCTTTCAACCTGAGATTGTTTTGCATAACTCATTTATATATACATGGCAACAAACCCGTTTATCCAGTACTGGGAGACTGTTGGAGGAAGTTATTAATTTTACAGAATGGCACAGCAACCTCATAAGAAACATTTTGGGAAACACTAGTAATTGGTTAATTATGCATAAGTACATCCAACCAGCTAAATGTTACATTTAATTAGCACTAGTTTATACTCTGCTAAACCAGGCAGAAATGCACAATATTTTTTAAATAATCTGGAATTTCAATATCTGGTTTAAAGTTTTCCCCAAGCATACCTCTATTTTGACTTGCACTTTTCAGATTCCTTTTTGTCAGACATATTTTATATGCCGTAGATGCAAGGAAGTAAGACATTTATTTATTTTGCTGAACACACAGAGGAATGCCATCAAGACATATGTACTGTATAAGTATATTTATCTTTTAAGGGCTCTTAAAGGGATACTGTCATGGGAAAACATGTTTTTTTTCAAAATGCATCAGTTAATAGTGCTGCTCCAGCAGACTTTTGCACTGAAATCTATTATTCAAAACAGCAAATAGATTTTTTATACTCTGACATGGGGCTAGTCATTTTGTTAATTTCCCAATTTGTATTACAGCAGATTATGCTTTCTCCTGCATACAGTGTATATATTTTTATATATACATATGAATACCACAAGTGAAGCAGTTTTTTAAGACCAAGGAGATTAACCATATACTGTGTTATGATAACTTTTGTCTAGGGCTAACATATGCATAATATATCATAATATTTATGTGTACAAGGAATAGTATCTGAGAATGTAAAATTACCCAATTGTTTTGAAGAGATTACTTAAAAAATTATGCAGGGTGGATATACTGTTGTTACATGAATAAATTATATGAGAGGTTCTAGAACATATAGCCATCATACAAAGATAAAGGGTGGCAAGGACCACAGGGTTACACAATCCGGTTCTACTTACTTTTTATCTAGGTATGCAAAAGGTGCACTATTTAATTTACAAACACAGGCCATTAGTATAATAATCCTATACCAATATAGGAGCTATCCTGGTGCCATTTTGGGAAGAAATTGGCAACATGGAAGGATTCTTTTCCTTTGAAGAACAGCTGTTGTATACTGTTAAGGAGCTTCTCTAACAAGGCAGGGCAAAGTATATGCTAATATACATTGTGAAAATATATACTTGATTTATTGGTTTATTAAAGATAACACTTTAAATCTCCATGAGAATCAATACAACAGGTGTTAAGTTTAGCTGTTTTGACGCTTAACCTTATATTATCAAAGGATAGTTCTGTGTTTTGCTGTTGCTTTCTGACATCCTCGCCTTATTATTGAGTAAAAATATCAAACAACCTACAAGTATGACTGAGTGACTAAATGAGCAGAAAGAACTATAAAATGCCTTAACATGAATCAAATATTTGTTGAATCATTTGATGTGCAAGCATCCAAAACCTAACTAATTAATTTTCAAATAGCAGTAACGATAAACAATTCCAAGCAATGCATTTTGTACTTGGTAAAAAATGAGATTGAAAATGAAATTATATAAACTTTGCTTCATAAACACAGGGAGTGATTCATTTAAAATACATGTTAAACAGCAGTGTTTGTATCCTATTCCACAATAAGTATCAAGTTTTACATAGGAGATCATCTCACCAATAACCAAGAGGGTGAGAGTACTGTGAAAATTAAATGAGCAAAATGTCTGAATTATTCATTTGCTTTGAAGGTATTCTTGGTCTCTTCCTGTAATGCCATAACATATGACCTAGTAGCCATGAGATCTATCTCAGGGTTTGCCACTAGGGCCTATCACACTCCATGCTAAGGCACAGAGGCAAGTAACCTTGTAAAAATGATAATTTAACTTGCCCCCATGACTCCCCAATTTGCACATAGTTGATATTAAAAATACCCTAATGGAAGATATGATGCATACGTTTTGAAGAAACCAGCAAACCCAGTGTTATGTATTTATATTGACCAAATCTTTGCTCATTTTAAATTAGCTTCATTTGTGTTTAATGGCTATATTAAGGGTCATTGATGTGCTTGCATACACAAAACTGACGTATTTATTTGCATCTTAAAAAGTCTTTCACAAAATCAAAGCCACAACCTAGTTGTTGTTTTGATGCACCTCTTTGAGGATCAATGAATTTGGCTGCTCCTAAGTAAAGGAAAAGGATGTGCACGTGTCTGGCAAAACTGAAGAGGACACCCAAAATGTAGAAGGCCCAAAATAGACTCACAAAGTAGTTCCCTTGGCTCATGCTTTTTTTTTTTTTTTTTTGTAAAAAAGAGCACCAGATAAGCAACTAGAATCAGTGGGGAGTGCTCTATCATTCTAATGTATTGTTGTTTAAAAGGTTTGATAGAGGAGTTCTATGTAAAAAGCTGCCATTAAAAGTCACTTAACACTTTGCTTTTCAGATTCCATGTTCTTGTGATTTGATCATTAGATGAAAGATACATCAGCTGTGACAATGCAGCCTTAGTAGTGTAAGGCACTTGGTTGAGTTTGAGCATATACGCTTTCTCACTGTGACAAAAGAACCTTTGGTCTTGCCTGCTCCACTGCCAATCAATGCAAATAAAACTCTCTGTCTTATCCAGACTGGAGAAGGTGGAAATGCAGTGGCAGCATATACTCAAAGTGTGTCTTTCACAGCTGTATTAGGGTAGAACTACATGAGCGTTTTTCATCCAATTTTGTGGGTCAGATTTTATCTGATCCTCCATGCAACACCACGCAACACCACAAGCTTTGTAGGATGCTACAAAATTTGATGCCCCTAGTCTAGAATGTAAAGTTGGATCAGATAAGTCTGATGGAGTCTTTTGTTCATGCATTTACATTTGACAGTCAATATGTTTCAATGAGAAAAAAAAAGTCTTTCCGACACCATCTGTTTTTATCTTGTTGGATGAAAGTGCAGCTTTCACATCCGACAGTCATGTCGTGTCGGATGGAAACTTTTACATATAGTTTATGCATCTGATTTTTATATCAGTCCCATTATATTTTAACCCACGCGACAACATCAGACTTGTAGGATGCGACACCATCCTACAAAAGTGCTCGATTAGTTCTACCCTTACTTTGCAGACCTCCAAATGATGCCAAAATAAAGAAAACACCAATAAACAAAAGAATTTGACTTAACACTGCACAATATGTCCCATTAAACTTGACTGACATTGTCATTTTTGTTTTAATGTTTGTGTGTGTTTGGGATGCACTTGGTGGTTTCAGGTGTTTCTTAAATTAATGACTTAATATAATTAAACCACAAAAGGGAGCAAGATTAATTTGGTGATGCTCTTTTATTTTTTAAACAGAAGTCTCCTTTTTCACGTTTTTCTTGTTAAAAAAAACTGATCTAACAGAACAGCTATTTTGTGGTGTAAAATATCAATGCAACTAATGCTGCTTTCTTAATTGAAAACTCAGCAGTGGGTTAATCGCCAGCTGATGATTAATCAATTCTTGTTGCTTAAAACCTGTTCTTTGAACTTGTTCTTTCAAATTACATGGAATAGAATTTTTGGGCTAAAATCTTTAAAATACTCAATTTGACTTTGCATATATGCAGGTTATAATTGCGTGTTTTACTGTAAATGTATCTCTTTTATTATACAATATGTCAATATAGACTTTGTAATTAGAAAAAAAAACAAAACACTTCGAGCAGTGCCATCATGCATCATGGACAGTATTTGAAATTAGAATAGCAACAATAATGAAATAAAAATATTAGCCCTATTAACTATTTCCCCTATATGTTGGAGATTTTCTTTGATTTTCTTTTGGCTTCATTCCATGACCGTGACCCCTAAAATATGTATGTAAATACATGAGTGTAATCAGTGGCATTTCTAAAGCAGTCACCAATCATTTACCATTTCTGGTAAGTGTGTACTGGGGAGGTCACATTGTGCTCACTTGCATTGGAAAATATGAATTTCTGGTTTTAAAAACAACCTAGGAGCGGCTTTCTTACCACCTTCTGAAAGTGGTTCTGAGTTTTGCGCTTTAGATTTGTGTTGTGTGCTTTTAGAGGTGTGCTTGACTTAATTTATCTTTCCAGGGTTGGACTGGGTAGGCAGGACACCAGGAAAAACGCATAGCATTCTAATGAAGACGCTATTGACACATAAAGCAAAACAAAATCTAAAAAAAAATTTCATGTAAAATAGCAGATACCTGCCAGACTCCTTACCTAGATATCCTCTTCCTATTTGCTCTGGCCAGTAGTGATGGGCGAATCTCCCGCGGTTCGCTTTGCCGAAAAATTCGCGAATTTCCAGAGAAATTCGCGAATTGGCGAAAACATTTGTGAAACGAGTCGCGCGTTGTTTTTAACGCGCGTCACGTCGTTTCCGACGCGCGTCGCGTCGATCACGGCGCTTCTCGTCGTTTTTGGGTGAATTTTTGCTGGTGTTTCGCGAATTTATTCGCCAGCGGCGAATCGCGGGAATTCGCCCCTGGCGAATAAATTCGCCCATCACTACTGCCCAGAAATTGTCCAAATCCAGTCCATCAAACTCACCTTTCAATTTCCTATAAATTATGCACTGTAGTGAATACAGCTGTCTACTCAGAGTGAGAATAAGTACTGTAGCAGGAATGGAAGGTAAGGGATATATTATGCTGCTGGGAGCATTTTTTTCTAGCAAAAGAGAATACATGGAGAAATTCTAGTAAAGATGCATGAAAAAGTCTTTAAAATTAACGATTCAATCGATTTTTTTTAAAACAAATTACATTTTCCAGGACTTAGAAAAAATTTAAGGAAAGCTTCCAGGAGGTCCCGCATAGGCTACAATGTCAATTTGGCAGTTTTAAGGTAGTTAATAGTCGAATTCAAATTTTTTTATAGGGTTGAATTTTTTCAGTTCAAATAGAATTTTGGGCTATTTGATAGTCGAAGTAGCCCAAAATTACGTCAAAATTTTAATTTTAAAAATTCAAATTTTATTTGAAAATTCATTTAGACCCTTAGTAAATGTCTCTGGCAGGGATGCCCGCCATGCCATCAGCGGGTTCGCCCGCCACACCATCAGCGGGTTCGCCCACCATGCCACTCCTCTTCCTTTGTACTGCCGGTTTCTTAGTGTGCATGTGCCGTGCACTTCCACATTATGTAGGCGCATGCGCACTGGCGTCTTTTCGTCAGCGCGCAATGGCGTGAAAATGAAAGGTATTTAAAGGGGCATTTTGTCTTTGCCTGTGATAGGTTTTACCAGGTGCCCTGCCTGGCTTATTGACTATTCTGACCTCTGAAACCTGACCCATGCCTGTAACCGACATTGATTCTGCTTAACCCTATCTGATTGATTACCTGGTTTTGACCCTTGCCTGCCTGACAATCCAAGCTATCTGCCTGCCTCGACTCGACTCTGACCACGAATCTGCCTACTCCTGCCTGTACCGTAACCTTTGGCCTTACTGACTTTAACAACAGTCATGCCCATCTGCCTATCCAGAACCTTTCCCTTGCACCTCTCGTTTAAGTCCAGGTCGCATCTGAGTAGCTGAGGGCTCCTGCCAAAGCCAAAGGTGGTCACTTAACTGGTGAAGCACGAGCCTAGACCAGGGTGCTTAGTATTGGTTCTGGTGTTGGGTGCCGGCCGTGACAGTGCCCCTTAGCCATAGTTACTACATTTAAAATATAATTTGACCAGTTTAAATAGTTTGTGTCTTCAAATAATATTATGGATTTTGTACCTTTTGGGGGGCTTTTCTAAACATAAGATTAAACAGTTAAAGTATGCATGATTACTTATACTGACCAACAATACACGCAAATCCATCATTTACTTTATATAAGCTTTATAACACAGAGTTACCTAGTCTCAGTTGAATAAAATATTCTAGGAAAATCAGTAGAGAAATAATGCTTATACAATGCTTATATTGGGGAAGCTTAATACTAGCCACTTTTGCTCAAATGGAAAGGAGTAAGTAACTAAAACTCTAAATCATATAATGGTACTTTTTGCTAAATATTTTAAAACACTACAGTTTGGAGTAGACAAAAAAGCCATTTTTAACCACATAAGTCTATTTCACAGACATATTAAATCTGTTTATACCAAATGAAAAAGCATTTTTCACATTAACGTGCTGTGTAAAATACATCATGACATTAGGCAAGAAAATTATTAAAAGTGAAAGATTCTCAAACAGAAAGAAAAGAATAAGTAAAAACCTGTTTCCAACCATATATGTAATGAACTTTAAACTGAATTTAGTTTGAAATCATTTACCTTTTGACATTATGCATCACTTTACACACCATGATTTAAGAAAGTAAATAGCCTTTCCATTTGAATGAAAAATTGTACTGTCTCTTTTGATTTCACAGTAATCTCCAAATTTAAAGTACACTTCAGTAGTTTATTTAGGTCCAGCTTTAAAGCTCTAAATGAACCTTTTTAGACTTCTTTATTCATATATTCTAGCTTTTCGTGACAGCAAAAAAGTTAAATAAAATGTGAATATATATATATATAGATATAGATATATACAGTATATATATATCTCCCTCGAAGAGTCGGCACTCACAACACTTTGTGTAAATTTGCCTGGGTGCAGTGTCCATAAGTAAATAAACATTTCCATCCAAAAAGGTCCGCACTCTCAGGTCTTAAAATAAATCAAAAAATTGATTTATTATTGAAAGACTAACGTTTCGGCCTCATCCGAGGCCTTTCTCAAAGTACAAAATGACATACTATGAATGCATTAAATACTCTAGAAGGCGGGAAAAGGTTAATTAGCTGACATAACAAATACATCATCAGGATGTGTCACAAAGTGAGACTACACACATAATAGACACATACATACAATTAAAAAGTACACATTAAAACAACAATAGAATGAGTGTTAATGTTTTTGTAACCATCATTTCAACAGAACACCCCTTAAGAAACTACATAAAGACTACTTAAAAACAAGTATTTTGTAACTATTGCCTAGATCGTTACTTTGTATACCTTATGTAAAAGGAACCATTATTGGCTAAGCATAAAGAGATACAAAAGGTGCTAACCAATGAGTTAAGGTCACAATTTTGTTCTAAGGCTAAACTTAAAGTGTTACATAACACTGAACAGTGAGTTAAGATCGCAAGTCTGTTCAAAGGTACATCCCCATTAGTAGTAAATAAACCCATTAAAGTTGTGTATACTGCCTGACAGGGCTGCTGCTCATTAAGTGAATGTATTATAGTGCTTGCATTGCTAACCAAACTATCATTCGTCTCCAAATGTAACCAGTGGTTGACCAGTATTAACAATATAGGGAAGCTTAAATAAAGGAAATTTACCCCGGGGTCTGTTACTCTATATCTATATATGTTCCCAAGTATGATATAAGTGCTGTGTTAATGAAAGTGATAATGAACCCAAAATAAATCCACACCACTTTAACTATCATTCCTGATCGTTGCCGTGTTCAGTTGTGTAGTAACATAATCACGTGAAAGACAATTAAGTGTAGGGGATAATGACAGTGCAATCTCTCATCCCTCGACCATATCATATAGTTAAAGTCCCCAAATATCGAATATTATCGACCTCTTGAATCATAATTGTAACAACAAATAGTGAAAATTAAAAATTCAGTAAACATCCCCAAAAAATAAAAACCAAAAGCTAATAGAATAAGAAATGAAAATTAGAAATAAGAAGTAAAAATTTGTGTCAATGTGAGAACAATCCCCCGATTGGGCAAAGTCCGAAGCAAAGTCCCAGCGTCCTTATAGTAACTTAGTATCATAATCACATAGTGAATCCCAGCTAGTGCTTCCTTGGTTTAGGAATCGAAAAAACACTCCAACCGGTCTCCCGTGGGCTGTGCAACTATTACACACCAATTTAACTCACTCAGTTGTTCTCGTGTGTAGCAGGTGGGGGTTAACCTGGACGCAAACCCAACCCGACTTTACAGCCGCTGTCATCCACAACTGCGGTTCGAGTCACCGCCGTCAGTCCCCATCACATTTCCCTCTCGTGCATCGGTTGGCGTCAAGGCACGCTAGCGTGTACAGCTCCGCACCAGCACAGATACCGGCCCAAAATACTGGATCGCGGCTGGAGGGGAACATCGTGCGCGAGCAATCATGTGCGGCCGCGCAGAAATCATATATATATATATATATATATAGACAAATACAAGAGGTCCTCTGCACTTAGCCCATTATCAATATATTTAAGACATTGAGACATTTACTGCATAGAGCTACTAGTGCATAGAGCTACTAAAAATGCCTTACCCTTTAAACAAAACAGGGATTGTTTGTCCATATATTGCAATATATTTAAGCTGGCCAACTACGTCAAAGTCATCCCATATCTGGCTAGTCCTACTCTAAAATTACATCTGATTCATTAAGAATTCTATTGCTTCATTATACATTTTACAAAAGGAACTAAGTTTTACCCGCAACTTACTTGCTGCTTTCAAAGTAAAACTCCCAAACTTGGTTGCCCTTTCAGTGGGATCACCTGACTATAGCTGGGAATTGGTGGGATGTCATCCGGTTTCTTCAAGGTATGATGTAATTTGTGTCACATGGCTCACTGAAACTTGTATAGTAGAAAAAAAAATGTACTCTTGTAAATCATAAGGGTATTTGAATTCTTCTCAGATTTTTCGATAAAAGAGTTTGGCCTTCAGCCTTTATATAGTCATGGAATTCCTCTGGGGTAAATTATTAGGTCTTGATTAAGTGCTTTGGTATTCTTGAGTACATGGCTTGTTTCACTGTTGTTAGTTTGGCCACAGGTGTTTAGGGTTAATCACCACCCTGCATATAAAATCTCCAGCTCAATCAGCCCATTGTAGGTCAGATTTGCTTGGTCCCAGGGGGATTTGATTGCTGCTGCTATTTCCTGGTTCCTGATTTCTGCTCCCCTGGTCCTGTCCCTTGTGTGGATGATTGGCTTTAACCCTGGATGTTCCTATTTATGAGTTTGTTTTATGATTCTGATGTTATCTGGTTCTGACTCATCCTGTCTGGCTAAGTTTAGCTTGGTTTAGCTCTCCAAAATAAATTTGTTATGCTATTGAAGGTCTGTTAAAGGAACAGTAACACCAAAAAATGAAAGTGCTTTAAAGTAAAGAAAATATCATGTAGTGTTGCCTGCGCTGTTAAAACTGGTCTGTTTGCTTCAGAAACACTACTAAAGTTCATATAAACAAGCTGCTAAGTAGCAATGGCAGAAATTGAAAAAATGGCTATATGGCACAGGATGGACAACAGATAACATAATTTTCTACGGAGCTTATCTGCTATCTGCTGTGTAACTTGAGCCTTTTCTCCTTTGAATGGCTGCCCCCATGGTTACACAACAGCTTATTTATATAAACAATAGTAGTGTTTCTGAAGCAAACACAGCAGTTTTACCAGTGCGGGGCTACACTGCATTATATTTTTATTACTTTAAAACAATTTCATTTTTTGATGTTACTGGTCCTTTAAGTGTTTACTATATGTGGTGGGGCAAACATACACATAAATCTGCTGGTGGCATTAATTAAAGCGTTATTACAAATTTACTGAGCACTCCAAGGCAGATGTCAATCTCAGATATGCATACTGGCTCTTGTGAACCTTTGATCAGAAAGAAGCTGCAACAGGGCTACTAGCTTAATGCTTTATCCGTGTCCCATTGAATAGATATCCATTCATCTTAATTGAAATGCGTTATTAGTAGATTAAATATAAATATACAAACTTAACTATGGATAAAGTGCAGTATGTTATTTTTTATATGGTATGTCAAGGAATGATTTCCAGAAAGACAGATATTTAATTGACCACTGAGTTAACTTTTAGGGTTATATGAAATTACAAGTTTCTAAAGGAATATTTCTCAATGAAGGGGTTATTTCCCATAGAATTCATAGAAATTAATAGATGGCATCATATTTCACTCTCATGTTGTGTGGTAAATTTGCCCCTTAGTATTTTATAGAATATCCTATTATGGGTTAGCTTAGCTTAAATTGTATGCATTGCTTTTCTACCTCTTTCCAGCTCAAAAGTAAGCAAAAACTACTGATACAATTTTAATATTACTTATTATAATGTGGGCCCTTTCCTATTCCAGTCTCACATTTACAATACTGCCTAGGTGCTAGGTAAATCAGACCCTATCAACCAGCTGTATGCTAAAATTCCAGCTTGTAGAGCTGTTGAACAATATGCAAAGTCATAAAAAGTGAAAATTAATTGGAAAGTGTTACAGAATATCATGGTCTGCCTCATATTAAGGAGGTTATTTATTAAACCTCAAATTTGTTTGGTTGGGCTTTTTGGGGCAAAAGCTTACATTTTTCTTGGAAAAAAACCAAAATTTTTTCGATATTTATTATACCTTGATGCTGCAAAAAGCCCTGATCAGAAAATATACCATCTCAGACCTGTAAATGTCCTGTATACAGTAAGTCAAAAGGAGAGGCACATATCTCAATTTGAAGTTATTGTTCTCTGCGCTGGGTTTAGCCCAAAAATCCAATAAATTCTGGGTTTTCAGGCAAAAAAGTATGCTTTGGAGTTTTGCTTGATTTTCTGTGTTTTGTCCTGATTAGATTTATTGGAGTTATACGTGTTAAGAAATAAGGCAAAATTGGGCATGGGCGTTATGGCCGTTTGGGCCAGCTTTTTTTATTTTAACTATGAGATAAATTCATATTTAATAAACCCCCTAATAGTTGTTAAAGGTGCACTAGCTCTTTAATGTGCAACTTTGAAAATTATCTTTGAATGAGACATACAATGGTATAATTTAATGAAAGTTCCAATGTTCAAAAGGCTGCAACTATTTGTGCAAGTTGTCTATATATCTGAATGAAGTCTATAGTCTTTAAAATCTTGTTGTTGTCTTGCTGCTTTATCTTTAACACACACACACACATATATATATGATTTCTTAACCATTTTTCAAAGAATATGAATTATAACACAAAAAAACGTTTCTTTCACTCATGGTTAGTGGTTGGCTGAAGTCAATTATTGTCAAACAACTGTGTTTACTCTTTTTAAATCATAATCTGAAAAGTTTACATACCCAAGTTCTAAATACTGTGTATTGCCCCCTTTAACATGACAGCTTGAAGTCTTTTGTGGTAGTTGAGGATGAGGCTTTATCTTCTCAGATATTCTTCCTGGCAAAAAGCCTCCAGTTCCTGTCTTGCATGAACTGCATGTTTGAGGTCTCCTCAGAGTGGCTCAATAATATTGAGATCAGGAGACTGAGATGGCCACTCCAGAACCTTCACTTTATTTTGCTGTAGCCAATGTATGAATGCTGTGTTTTGGATAATTGTCATGTCGGAATGTCCAACTACGTCCCATGTGCAGCTTCCAGGCTGAAGAGTTGAAATTTTCCTCCAGTATTTTTGTATTTTTTTGTATTTCACCTAAAGTTATTTGTGGGTTTTTCCTTGCATCCTGAACAATTTTTATGGCAGTTGTTGCTGAAATTTTAGTTGGTCCACCTGACCCTGGTTTGGTTTCAACACAACCCCTAATTTTCCACTTCTTAATTAGAGTTTGAACACTGGTGATTGGCATTCTCAATTCCTTTGATATTTTCTTATATCCCTTTCCTATTTTATAGAATTCAACTACATTTTCCCACAGATCCTTTGACAATTCTTTTGCTTTGCCCATGACTTAGAATCCAAAAAACATTAGTGTAGCACATCAGGCAGCACTGGATGAAAGATGTAAGGGTCTGTCAGGAGTCATTGACCTTTTATACACACCCACTAATTACAAACAAACAGATCACAGGTGAAGATGGTTACCTTTAAAGGAGAATTCAATCTGAATCTGTAAAAAAGCCTCCCCTGTTTAGTCCCCCTCCTCCCTAGCCTACCTGCCCCCCTAGCCTACCTGCCCCCCTGAGGCAAATGCACCTAACTTGTTACTTACCCCTCCTTCTAGGTCCTGTCCAGCGGAGTTCACAGATGCCATCTTCTCTCGATCAATCTTCTTCCTGGATTGACCAGCATTTTCTTGCACATGCGCACTAGAAGGGATTTGCCGGTGCAGACCTACTGCACATGAAAAGTCACAAAGTTTCCAAAAAAAGGAAATCTGAAACTTTGTGACTTTCGGGCACATGCGCAGTAGCTCCTTACTGGCAGATTCCTCCAACTGCGCATGCTCCAAAAAGTCACGAACTTTTTGAAAAAAAGATCAAGTTAGTAACAAGTTAGGGGCAATTTCCCCGGGGGCAGGTAGGCCGGCAGGGAGGAGGGAGGGGGTCTACACAGGGGAGGAGGGAGGGTTTTTTTTACAGATTCAGGTTGAATTCTCCTTTAATAACCATACCATACCTTTTTTGTGTGCATGTTATCATGCCAAATCACCAGGATATGTAAATTTTGGTCAGGGTCCTTTGGGTAGTTTGTGTAGTGATTATGATTTAAAAATAGTAAACACAGTTGTTTGACAATACATGGCTTCAGCCAAACACTAGCCATGAGTGAAAGAAAAGTTTTTCTCTGAAAAATGGTTAAGAAATAATACATTCTGCTATGGTATGTAAACTTATGAGCACAACTGTACTGTATATGTATTTATATATATATATAGGAAAATAGAGGATCAGCACACACCAATTCGATGAAGAAATGTGATTTATTTCACAAAACAATGCAAAGGTGCATCTTAGACCTAAGATGCACCTTTGCATTGTTTTGTGAAATAAATCAAATTTTTTCATCAAATTGGTGTGTGCTATCCTCCATTTTCCTGCATGCAAACCTGTTTGATCGTGCACCACCATCTTGTACCAGTTTGTGTGCAGACACTTTGGGACAATTATATATATATATATATATATATATATATATATATAAATATATATATATATATATATATATATATAATTTTGTATTTCTGTAAACTTTATTGTTCATCCAGATGTTATAGCTTATCTTGATATACTACAATTATGTATTTTAAAATGGCAGCCTACAAGGTAAAATTTGCTGCTACATATACCAGATGGTAATCATTCCTCATGAACATTTTAGACACTGTTTTACAAGAAATGCAGACAGCATGTTAATAAAGTTATGGTTCATTTCCATAGAGCAAACTGAAATGTCAGAACACCCTGTCTAAATTAAAATAGTTAATAGGAATGCAAATTATTGTAGTAAAATCTCAAAACATTAACCAAAGTTCTAATTAATACATGTTAAAAGTTGTACCATACACAATACAATGCCCTGGTAGTGTCCTAGATTATGCCCTTCAAGCAGCAGTAAATCAGCTATGTAAAACAATGAACGACAAGCAGTTATTTTGATATTTTTCATTATGACCAATTTTTTAAAATATATTGAGTTATTTGTTATATATTCTTATACAGGTATGGGATCTGTTATTCCAATCTGGTTATCTAGAAACCTCTGAATTAAAGTTAAGGCTGTCTTTCATAGATTCCATTATAATCAAATTTAATAAAATGAATTCCTTTTGCTCTGTAATAATAAAACAGTGCCTTGTACTTGATCAGTGACATAACTAGATGTTACTGGGCACCACAGCAAATTAATTTTAGGGTCCCTAACATATTCAGTGGTTGTCCTGTTTTACCAATATATATTGTAATTGCTCATAAGTTAAGGCCTCATGGGGCCCCCTTTACCTTCTGGGCCCCTCTGTAGCTGCAAAGTCTGCTTCCTCTGTAGTACACCCCTGTACTTGATCCAAACTAAGATATAATTAATCCCTATTGGAGGCAAAGCCAACCTATTGGGTTTATTTAATATTAACATTCTCTACTTGGAGTAAGGTTCTTAGTGGGGACCCTCGGTATTGGGTCCACTTTTATTTAACTTGTTCATTAATGACTTAGGGGAGGGTGTTGTAAGTAATGTATTAGTGTTTGCAGATGACACAAAACTATCCAGCCCAATTAATTCCATACAGGATGGGGCATTCTTGCAACAGGATCTTGACAAACTGGCAATCTGGGCAGCTAAGTGGCAAAGGAGATTCTATATTGATAAATGTAAAGTTATGCACCTGGGATGTAAAAATATTCAAGCCACTTATACCCTTAATGGGACTGCACTAGGCAAATCCATTATGGAAAAGGACCTTGGAGTCCTTGTAGATTATACATGTGGCTGTAGCAAGCAATGCCAGTCAGCAGCATCAAGGGCCAATAAGGTCTTGAGCTGTATTAAAAGGGGCATAGAGTCACGGGAGGAGGGGGTAATTCTTCCACTTTATAGAGCACTTGTAATGCCACATCTAGAATATGCCGTTCAGTTTTGTCTCCCTCACTCAAACAGGACATTATTGTATTAGAGAGGGTACAGAGAAGGGTAACTAAGCTGGTAAAAGGTATGGAAAATATTAGCTATGAGGAAATACTGGCCAAATTGGGAATGTTCACGCTGGAGAAGAGGCGTTTAAGGAGTGAGATGATAACTATGTTTAAATATATAAGGGAATAATATAATAATATTTCTAATGCTTTATTCACAAGTAGGTCTTTCCAGCTGACACGAGGTCACCCATTTAGAAGAAAAGAGGTTCCGCCTAAATGTTCGGAAGGCGTTTTTACAGTGAGAGCAGTGAAGATGTGGAATTCTCTCCCTGAAACTGTTGTACAGGCTGATACATTAGATAGCTTTAAGAAGGGGTTGGATGGCTTTTTAGCAAGTGAGGGAATACAGGGTTATGGAAGATAGCTCATTATACAAGTTAATCCAGGGACTAGCCTTTTTGGAGTCAGGAAGGAATTTTTACCCCCTTTGAGGCAAATTGGAGAGGCTTCGGATGGGGTTTTTGACTTCCTCTGGATCAACTAGCAGTTAGGCAGTTAAAATAAAAAAAAAGTTAAAAAGGTTGAACTTGATGGACGTGTGTCTTTTTTCAGCCTAACTTACTATGTTACTATGATTTTCTAGTAGACTTAAGGGATGAAGAGCCAATTTATGGAAAGATTTGTTATACAGAAAACCCCAGGTCCTGAGCATTCTGGATAACAGGTCCCATACCAGTATTATATAATTAAATAGCAACATAATAAGTTAGGTTTAAAAAAAAACACACATCTATCAAGCTCAACCTTTTAACTTTTTTTAACCTGTCTAAATGCCAGTTGAGCCAGAGGAAGACAAAAAAAACCCATCTGAAGCCTCTCCAATTTGCCTCAGATGGGTATATTCTTGATGGGGCCTTACCAGTGTTCTATATAGCGGAAGAATGGCCCCTTCCTGCCATGAATCAATGCTTCTTTTAATACAGCTCAAGACCTCATTTACCCTTGATGCTGCCTACTGGCATTGCTTGTTACAGCCAAGTTTATCATCTACAAGGACTCCAAGGCCTTTTTCACAATGGATTTGCCTAGTGCAGTCCCATTAAGGGTATAAGTGGCTTGGATATTTTTACATCCCAGGTGCATGAATTTACATTTATCAACATTGAATCTCGTTTGCCTCTTAGCTGCCCAGATTACCAGTTTGCCAATATCCTGTTGCAAGGATGTCACATCCTGGATGGAATTTATTGGTCATTAATGTGGCTTGGATAATGGGCTTGGATATTTTTACATCACAGGTGCATGACTTTACATTTATCAACATAGAATCTCATTTGCCACTTACAGCAGCTGCCCAGATTGCCAGTTAACCTGTTGCAAGGATGCCACATCCTGGATGGAACGTACTGGTCATTAAAGAACAAGTTAAATAAAAGTAGACCCAATACCAAGCCCTGAGGGACCCCACTAAGAACCTTACTCCAGGCAGAGAATGTACCATTAACAACCACCCTCTGTACCCAATCATGTAGCCAGTTTCCTAACCATGTGCAAACAATTGCATTAAGCTCAACCAACCTTAGTTTAGAAAGCAGTCATTTGTGGGGCACAGTATCAAACGCTCTGGCAAAATTCAAGCAAATCAAATTTGTCAGACATGACCTATCCTTCATTAAGCCATGCTGAGCTCATAATGCCATTCACTAGGACAAAATTTTTAACAAGCCTTCAAAGCATTTGCCCACCACAGATATCAAACTTACTGGCCTATAATTGCCAGGCTGAGATCGTAATCCCTTTTTAAATATTGGAATGACATCAGCTTTTCTCCAATCCATAGACACCATACCAGATGATACCAGAAGGTCATAGAAACTGCAACTCTTTCGAATTCATATGTTCATATTGTTGTGAAACAGCCAGCGTCAAAAACACCTGAATTTTTTATTATTGCTATTTTTTATTACTCACCTTTCTATTCAGATCCTCTCTATTCATAAGCTAGTCTCTTATTCAAATCAATGAATGCTTGCTATGGTAGTTTGAACCCTAGCAACCAGAGTGCTGAAATTGCAGACTGGAGAGCTATGGAATAAAAATCTCATTAAAAATAAAAACACAAATAATGAAAAAAGGAAAAACAATTGCAAAGAATATCATGAAAAGCATAGTGGCAGTTAATAGAGGTATTGGACAGTTCATGTTGCCTTTATACTGGGGAAACCTTAGAATAGTAAGGACATAATTTCTGAAGTCTAAAGCCTGGATTTGTTATCAAATTAAAGTCCTAAATAGTGACTTGTTAGAGTTACACAGATCTGCAGAATTGGCAGCCAATATAATTTACACAATGCAAATTAATGAATACAGCTGGGGCATGCACAGCATTGCCTGAAGCCAGTTGTCCTCTGAGCATTTTTTTTACCACCAGCTGGTCTCTGCAAACACCCTAGAAGAGTAGGCACTTAAGGGGAAGTTATTAACATCAGTGTTAAATAAGCAATTTTTGGTAAAGCAAAAAGGTGAGAATCCCCATATATATTGTTTTTTTTGTATACTACTGTATAAAACTGTCAATATTTTCTCAGTAAGATTAAGCTCATCACAGGCTTAAATATATAAAATGGGTGGCCTATGTCATATTGTCAGTTTTCATTACCCTGCAGCAATGTGCAGTTTCCCTGGTAATCATTGCAGACTGCAGTGCAATCTTGGAGATGTATTGTGTGTAAAGTGATTTAGTATTAGCCTATTACTGTCTACAATAGTTTCTTACCAGCCTGAACTCTTAACTTTGAACATAATAATGGAGCCTATTCCCCAGAGTAACAGCACTGCCCAGCTTTTCAAAAGGGTTATTGCAGATTAGGAAAACAGACATGTAATCAATGTGTTTGCATCAAGATTGTGATAGAAATCCATTAAAAACAGTTACTCAATGTATTATTAAGGTTTGTTTTTTGCAGACTAACATTGAAAATAATATCATTATTTTAAACCACCTCTGACATGGTATAACACATTGAAGTCAATGGAGCCTATTTAGGTATCTACAAATCTTCTGCCATAGTTAGTTTAAAATGCCGGGTATAAAGAAACAGACCTCAATAATATTTTTACATGACTTTTTTCAACCTAAGCTCTATTTTGCACCAGAATGTTATACCCAGCTATGTAAAATCAGTGTAACCAATATTGTTCATGAGTCAGTTTTAGTTTAGAAATTTATGGAATGAGTAATTATTTAAAGGAAAACTATACCCGAAAATGAATACTTGAGCAACAGATAGTTTATATCAAATTAAGTGACATATTCAAGAATCTTACCTACCTGGTATATATATTTAAGAAAATATTGCCCTTTTACATCTCTTGCCTTGAACCACCATTTCGTGATGGTCTGTGTGCTGCCTCTCAGAGATCACCTGACCAGAAATATTTCAACTCTAACTGTAACAGGAAGAAGTGTGGAAGCAAAAGACACATCTCTGTCTGTTAATTGGTTCGTGTGACCTTACTTTATAGTTTGTTTGTTATGTTTGTGTGCACCGTTGAATCTTACGATCCCAGGAGGCTGTCCTTATTTTTGAAAATGGAGATTTTCTATTTATGATGACTCAATGGCACATGCTACTAAAAAAGTGTATTATTATGAAAATGGTTTATTTACATAAGGCAAGGTTTTGCATATGAGTTGTTTTATGCAATATCTGTTTATAGAGACCTACATTGTTTGGGGGTATAGTTTTCCTTTAATTTCAGATACAACCAATATACCAATTCTAAAATAATGCTTTGATTGCTGTACTGTGTGCAGTATGCAAGCACATCATGCCATACAGTTTATTTTCATGAACCCATTTTAAGATTCTACTACTGTTTAGTTTGCTAATCAACACATCTTTTCCCTTGATAGTTTAAAACGTTGCTTCCAGACTATGTAAGAGTTTCTTTAAATGAAAGATAAAGGTAATAACCCACTTACTGTAACATCCATGCACTGCATGACAAAAACAATGAGAACACATGCAGTCCTTAGAAACAAGAAACATGAACTGGAAGGCAGTAAATAAGCATCTTAATGTAAATTAGCATATGCTGTGCTACACAACTATAAGCATTCTGTCTGTAAAAATGTCTCCCTCTTTCCAGTTGGGTTTATAACACCATCTGTTTTAATTATACTTATGGTTGTGTGCTATAAAGTTAATAGAATTAGTACTACAAAGTCAGTCTGAAACAATGGGGTTTTTTTGTGAAGTTGTATCTCAGAAAAGTCATTGCTGTGGTTTCAACATAATAAACTTCACAAGTGTTAAATTACTGATACTGCTCAACAGATGTTGCTTTATTTTGTTTTCCTTGTTCACAAGGTACATTTCTTCAAACCTATTATATTATTTTGTCACTAATTTAGTGAAGAAAGGTATTTTAACCAGGTTATGGCAAAAGAGTTACAGATTTGAGCATATATCTTGAATATGTGAATCATGGTCTATGCTCCTAGAAAATACATGCAAGTTTGTTATGCTGATTAGTAGTAATAATTTAAATCTTTACTATGGTGCCAAATTTTCAAAAGCCAAATAGGGAATCCCTCCTAAGCTGTCATGCAGCACAATAGCATCTATCTTATTTTTTAATAAATATTGCTACACTTGTTGATATGTGCCCCATTGTCCTATGTGAAGATGTGATTATTACAATTAAGGAAAAAACTATATACATGGAAAAGAAACATATGGAACCCATGGAAAATTTGAATATAGTATTTTATGAACAGGAGACATATTAATTAAATAAATACCTCATGATAGATTTGTAACAAAATAACTTTAGATAATACTGTACATATGTGTGTACATAATGAAATCATTATACATACATAGCATAGCAGTTAGTTTTAATGTTATTTCTTGTGAGTTTTGGTGCTCATTCATAGTTAAATGCATCTGCTATAAATCTTGCTGATTCTTTTGGCACCATTGTCACTGGCTACTCCAATGAATACTTTATTTAATAAATTATTTATTTAAAATAGAATATATTAGCAATTTGTAAATGTTTTATTTATTTTATAAATATATATTTTATACAGCACCTGCTTTAGAGACTCACTTTTGCTACCTTATTTGCAAATGGTTCTATATATGTGCACAAGTTTTTTTCTAAATTACACAGGTGTTTTTCCTACTCTTAACACAGTTCCACTTGTTTGTATACAGTGGTTGCCATGACAACCAGGTTTTATATATATATATATTAAATTCACATTAATTATGTACCATTTCAAAGTGCACAAAAGCCTGTGCATTTTTATGTTAGCCATTTCACTTGTAATTGCTGTGTATTTAAAATATTGCTTGCTTAATAGTATACAAAACTAGTTAATCAAAAGAAATGACATCAAAGATACTTGATAAATAAGCTACACAGTTGTACAAACATTTGCATTTTAAATAACTCCATTGCCAGGGGATTATGAGCTAATTGCTATTTGGAAAACTACAGGGGTACAGAATAGTCAGGGCTGTAAAAAATCAAAGCCACCAAATATCTTTGTTACCTATCTTAAAGTAGTGATTTTGCCCTCCAATGAGACATAAAAAATCTTAATTTCTATACTTCTGTGTAACAATATTCTCAAACCACACGGGTCTGTGTCCAGGACAATAACAAAATTCTGTTTACCTGAACTAAATTCTGTTTACCATCTATGCTGTACATTGTTCACTGAGCAGAGCAATATACAAACATATCAATGAAAAATATTGAACCCCTACACAGGCAACCTAATGGGCACTTTTATTAATAATTATATCATACTGCTAAATCAGTAAGATAGCAAAAGACCATTAATAAAAAATATAACCTGGTTTATAAAGCTCTTGTTCCAATATACACTGTTATTTATTAATTTAAAACTCTTTTTGCGGAAGTGAATAAAATATAAAACATCTCCCTTAGCAAAACAAACATTATTGTTCCTGAAAAAGTGCCTTGCTATACAATATGTGAAGGTGTGACTGCACCTACATTGCACCATGGCAGGCATGGAGAAATGCTTGAAGTTTGTAATAAACAAATTAATTACTGTAGGCTAAATATATTTTAATTGCTCAAGGTGCTACTTAAATAATTGTGTTTGCAAGTGTTTAGTATAGCATAATGTGTGTGCATTATTTATACATATTCTCCTCGTGATAAAGAAGCCAGACCATCAAACTGAGACAAACAGATGAATTTCTATTAAATCTATCTAATTATTGATAATGGAATCAGCTTGAATCTTTTTTTTGAAAATATATATTTAAAATGTTTCTTAATTCTTGCTCTGAAATATGAATACAATTTAGAACATAAAGGTCTAAAATATTAGGAGGATTTTGTAATAAAATGTCTCAACGTTTGCAGAAGTTCTTGTATTACAAAGCAGCCAACCAGGCAATATTAAAGGGTCACCTTGGTGAAAGCAAGCATCTGATTTGCTTCTTACCTTTTAAAACTTTGCAAAGTAATGTTTATCATGGTTGGATGAAAGTGAAGTGTACAATATATTATACATCTGCATCAGATTGTAGGAGCATTTAGCACATTCAGCATCACATTAATGCATATACAATTGGCAGTATGAAATTGCAAATATTGCAATGGTGTACAGGGCTCAATATCACACAAGAATTTAATAGAAAATGCACAAATAACTGTAGACCTGAAAAGGCATGAGTTACTATTGCACCCCCTTATCTCGGGCATTTTGTATGCAGGATAGATGCCAATAAAAGCAGAAGAAGGAATGCAAGGCAACAGATTCTGTGTAAGGTGTACTTTTGGATGATTAAGATATCTTTGCTCCAAAGGAAAGTTCTGAACCAATTAACTGTGTTAAAGGAGCTTTTCAGTGTAAAAATGAAACTGGCTGTGCAAAATAATTTAACACGTTTCCAATATAGTTAATTAGCCAAAAATGTAATATCAAAATCATGGAGTGAATGGATGTCCAACGTAATAGCCAGAATACTACTTCTTCATTTTCAGCTCTGAAACCTGTTACCAGTCAGTAACCATTTAGTGACTTGAAGGGGGGCACATGGGTCAGTTATTTTTGTTTTTAAATTGATGGGGATCAAAAGCAAACTAACTGCAGATTTGTGTTCCATGTGAGCCCTCTTCATTCCCTGACTAGGTTAGAGGTTAGAGAGAGCTACAAAGCATTAGGAACTAGTGTTCTAGCTATTATGTTAGACATTGTTCACTCCAGCATTACATTACATTTACATTTTTGGCTAGCTTAACTATTTTAGAAACATGTTTTATTTCACACAGCCTATCCATTTCCCCAATTCCATTTACTCTGAACTCACTGACAGTAGAAACAAATAATAGCATGTCAAATGCACTCCCTTTAAAACCTATATGACTACACTGGGGGATCACAGCATTAGCACCCTTCACTTGATTGCTACTTAGTTTGCTTGAGAACAGATCAGTGGCCCATTGCTTACTACCCACTGAATCACAACAGAGAGCAATATTTGTCTGTTACTACCTGCTGGTTTAGTATCTTGAAACAATGTCGCTGTAGTCAGCTTCTTCTGGCCAACACGCTAAAGCCCACGATGCCTTGCATGCTTTGTTGCATGTGTGTTATTCAGGTGGCTTCCTCTACATTGCTTAAAAAATCAGAGACAGCATGGCAAAGAATTGTAATAGTAGTAATATGTATTTATGTTGATTAGAATTTAATTTTCATTGGGCAAAAATTTATTTTTGAGTTTGCATTCACTTTAGGTAACTTTAAATCTTGCGATTGTACATTGCAATAAAGAAGGTCATAGAAATTTCAGAATTTAAATATAGTTGTTGAATTATTAAATCACCAAATCACTGTGTGGTTGTATTTATTAGCTAAACACTTACATGTGACTGATACACATTCAATGGATGTGTCAGGAAAAATATTGCCTAGCTATAGAGATGAGCCATGTTGCTCACTGTTAGTTCCAGAGAGATTCTAACCCCATGCTATAAATTACTATTAGCATGGTCCCAAGTGGATCACGTTTACCATTTACAGTGCATCTCTATAACGCAGAAAGGAGATTTAGGGGCAGATTTACAAAATTTGTGTGAAGAGATCAAATTTCTATCGAATTTGATCGAATACCGATCGTACGATTTTTTTCGGAGGATTGAACATGCAAATTTGGCATCTTCGATCATCGAATACTGAATATTTGAATGATCGAATATATTTGATCATTCGATGATCGAAGGATTTTAAATTTAAAATATATTTGAATCCTACATCGCCAGATTGAACCTACCGAATACCAATAGAAGCCTATGGGAACCCCCCATAGGCTTCTTTTGCAAAGACTTGCTCGAATACCATTCATACGATCGAACGCCTCGATTGTTCAAATCGTACAAATTTTTCGGAGCCTCGAAGGAAAAAGTACGATTTTTTCGAGAAATCGAGGAAAAAGATAGCCTAGAACTATTCAATAAGCATTCGATTGTTGAATGCTTATCGAATTTCGAATAGATTCGAGGGATTTTAGGGGAATTTTAGTAAATTTGCCCTTAATGTTGTGTTTCTAGTACCATTTAGAGCATTCCAAAAAAAAGAGACTGTTGGTGCCCTGTGCAAGTAGATATAATTTGAATATTACTGGTGTCTCGTAGTGATTAGCAAATTTGTAGGAAACTTTTGCCAAACAGCCAAAATTTTAGGAAAATGTTGCCAACTTGCAATTGAATCAATGGGAACTTAAACATAGTCTGCTTGTCCCTAACATACATATATTTAAGTGCATTCTGCTTCTGGAATAATTACTTGGTCAAGACAGAGTTGCATCTCCAACACAGTTTAGTTTCTTGAAATTAACTTTTTTAAAACTTGTAATTGTTATATTTATAAGTGATTTATTTGACCAGCTGATATAAATGTTTTGTGACCTATGTGCTTGGTTATTTTCTTTTTTTTCAAAAACATTACAAGGAATAGGGTACAGAAAATAAAAAATATAGGGGAAAGAAGGGAAAAGAAGACATTCTTAAAAATATAGTTTCTAATATGCATACTGATATACAATAGGCAATATATAACCTCTCTCTTTACTCATAGGCAGTTATACAATTGTGCTTATTATCCCCATACAGCCCATTTTATCCAGTTTCAAATGTGCTTTTACTACTTCCATTATACTAGAAAATGAATTTCGGTGTTCTCTGAACAATACATACTTAGCCCAAAGAACTATCTTTTGAGAAAGAATAGCCAGGGTTCCAAAATCTTCCAGTACATGTTACTTGTATTATGTAACCTACATGTTATCTCTTCCATTTTTCTAGTTTCTTCTACCTGTTGCTGCCACTCTTTGTATTGTGGAGGAGATGTTTTCCTCCAGCATCTCGGAATTAGGGATTTTGCTGCATAGTAATTTACTAAATTCACATGAATGATTCGAAATTCTATCGAATTTTCAAAAAGATTCAAATTCGAATTTTCAAATATTTTTTGTGGCCACTTTGACCATCGAAGTTTGAAAATTCGATCAAATGATTTGAATAATTAGAATAAAATTCTATTTGAATATTTGACAGTCGAATTACTTTCCCTTTAAATTTAAATTTGACTGCCTAGCTTGCCAAATTAAACCTACTATGCATTTATACCAAATATGTACATGTGTACCTATATCATGATTGCATCTCCAACTGTCTGAACTATTTGGGAATATTTTCTTAAATTAAGCTGGAGTATGATGCTATCTGGTTGCTAATTTACAGTTCCTTTATTCTTGCTGCTAGTGATAGGCAAATTTTTTCGCCGAATTCCTGCGATTCGCTGCCGGCGAATAAATTTGCGAAACACCACTGAAAATTCGCCTACCAAAAATAACGAGATGCACGTCACGTCATTTTCAGCACATCATGGTTTTTTTTTTACGCGCGTCTAGTTTTTTTTATAGCAGGCGAATTTTCGCTGGCGTTTCGCGAATTTATTTGCCGGCGGCGCCGCCCATCAAAAACGTTGCTGGAACATTTTCCTCATATTGGTAATATAGGTAATTTTCAGTGATATCCTGTGGAGTCCTTCTTTTGTATGTTTGGTAATCATACCAATATTAATATTTTATCAGCAGCTGAATTGTATCTGTAAATGTTTATTTAGTAGGCAATGTAATTACTTTTAAATAAATATCAGTGATCAAGCAGGTATGACCTATGTCTCAAAAAAAATCTAAAAATAACTAAATTAAAAAAAATTCTATATTCAGTATGAAAAATAAAACCAATAAAACCAATAAATATAAAATTACTAGGGAGATAAATTTGCAGAGACACCAATATTGTTTATGACCTTAAAGCTGAGTACACAGATGAATAAACCAAGCTATAGACTACAACCTATCATCACAACCTAATCACTTAGATTGTACCTTTTATTTGTAATGTTATTGGTATGACAGGAAATGGTTATACAGTATGTCATTCCAAGAATGTGTTGGATAAATGAAAAATCTTTCAGTTTAGTAACATCTTTAAGCCTCAAAGAAGCTAATCAGTATAACCATGCTCATTCTCCTTCTATTCATTTTACAGAAGATTACCCTCTAGTTATTAGAAATAAATCAGACTCCATACATCGCTCCAATGCAATTTTTTACCTCTTTGAGCAGTTTTAGTAAGGATACATAAATTTCATTTCGTAGTCCATATAATGTGATCATATTAAATATTCTTAACACTGTTCTTGTATAGACTGTCTGCTAGTTTTCCACAGTAATAAAATCCATATATCCACTGCATGCTTTAAGTCACAATCCAAAGAAAACATTTCCATTTACTAAATGACTGTGACAAAACCCATAGAGGCCCTATGTCTTTTAAAATGTAGTAATCCTTTTTATTGCAGTATCATGGTAATTGTGTCAAGGTTTTATTTGAGATAGCACACACTGAGCAAAAATGAATAAATAAAAACCTGAAGAAATCAGGTATCATAGATATTTTGTGTAACCCTAGTGTGGGTATAAAAACAAAACTTTTCAAAACATGCATTGATTCTTTAAAACATTGAAAACTTCTTAAATCTAAGATTTTATATGAAAATAATACTGTAATAACAATAAAATGCAAACATTAGAATGAAATCTACAAATTGAAATGTATAACTGTTCTTGTCAAAATACATGAAAAAAACTCTTCCTTGTGAATTAAAACAATAGCTAAAATTGTCAAAACTAGAATAAATGTGTTGATAGCAATAAAAAAAACTTTGCAGATTTTAGCATAAATAGTATACAGTGCTTTTCAAAACGAATTATACACTTGGCAAACTCTTTTTTTTTATTAAATAAGAAAACTTACATTTATATTTTTGTTTTTTGTAACATTTTTATTTCAAAGCACTGAAACTCAAAATAAGGGTTCACTCAGCTCAGCAACACCCACAGCCAAATCATTATGTTTGAGGATGTAATTTAAATAGTATTAAAATGAATGCAATGGTTAATGGGGAGCTTGGAGATTCACAAAAAAACTTTTCCTTGCTTCAACAAATCATTTAATAAAGAAAAGTGTTATTAACCCTGAAGGGTGGGCATTTTTAGTATTAGTACCTACTTTAAGTGGTTCCTCCCAAAATCTTGTGCCATAATTTCTGTCACACAATAAAGATGTTGTAAGTGATCATGGGCGTCTCCCTTTTCTAAAATCCAAGGAATATATAATGTTGACCCCCAATAACTGAAAGTACTACCCATCATTATTATTATTATTTTTATTATTAATAATTGGTGTGCCAAAGTTGTTTGTACAGAGTTGTACCTTGCTTTTGTAATGTAATGTACTGTATGTATGTATAACAATGCATGTACAATGCATAAAAGTACAATTATAAATTAAAGTACAACATATAAAATACACATAGGGTCCCTGATCCATAGAGCTTACAGTGGATAGGTGGCTAACATATGGGCACAAATTGGAGAAGGAAAAGTGAACATTTTAAAGGCATTTTCATAGTGAAAAGAGCACTCCTTAAGGAGGATGGGATGGCATTCCAGAGGTTAAGGAGCATCAAGATAGAAAGGTTTGATTGAAAGGTGGCAGTTGATGTGAATGGAACGAATAGAAGCTGATTCTTAAAGGAGTGGAGAAGACTGGTAGGAACATACAGTAAGACAAGAAAAGAAATGTAGTGAGAAGTAGAGGAGTGAAGGGCTTGAATGTTAACAGAACTATTTTATATGCTATGCTTTGCTTAACAGGCAGCCGTGCTAAGGATTATAGTTTGGGTTGGAGAAATTCCCTCTTGGAAGAAAGCAGGACAATCCTGGTAGTGAGTTTAAGATTGATGAGTTATTAGGAAGACTGGTTTGTAGGAGCTTACAATAGTCTATACAGGATAGGATAAGGGCATGGATTAGTGTTTTCGCTGCTTGTGAAAGAAAGGGCTTATCTTAACTATATTGGGAAGGATTAAACTGCAGGTTTTGGCAGTAGTATGATGATTAGAGAAGGAGAGAAACTGGTTGAAAATAACCCCAAAGCAGCGCCACAGAAAGTTAAAAAAGATACATTAAGGTGAGGATTTATTAAAATTTGAATTTGAGGGCTACTAAACCCTCAAATTCGAATTTTGAATTTAAAGGGGAAGTGGTCGAATTGCAAAAACATTCAAATTCGAATTCAAATGTTTTTAACGCAATTCAACCAATTCGACCAATCGAATGTTCAAATATAAAAAATTAGATCGATTAAATCGTTCAAATTGAACGATTTTAACCCTTCGATCAAATTTTTTATATTTGATCACAAAGAACACCTATGGGGGCTTCCCATAGGATTTTAAAGCAATTTGGTAGGTCCAAGTTGGCGAACTGGGCTATCAAATTTTTTTTAAAGGGGAAGTACGTCGACCATCGAGTATTCGAATACAATTAAATCCAAATTATTTGAATTATTCAAATTATTGGAATTTTGAAAATTCGATGGTCAAAGTTACCTCATTTGCATATTCGAAATTCGAATTCAATTTTTTTTTAATTTGATCGAATTTCGAATCCTTCATGTGAATTTAGTAAACAGGCCCCTTATAGTGACAAATTTACTTTAAAATGAATTTTGTAAGGACATATTAATGCTCAGAACAGACACACCCCTTAAGCATAGTCACTAGACAGTCAAGTAATTGCCAAACTTTGCAACACACGTATTTGCATCTTCAGTAGTAACATCTGGATGGAGAACAGTTAATCCATTTGACAATAATTTCATGGCACACACATGTTTTTATGACTGCTGAAATGGAAGTTTGATTTGAACCTTCCAGATTATAGCTGGAAAATGAATTGTTTTAACTCAAACACATGGGTAGATGATGGCTAGGTTGGTCAAAAATAGGCCAAATATGACCAGCATGTACCAAATATACTATGTAATGTGAGACTTACTGTACATGGTCACATGTTCTATTACACTGCTGAACATATTAAATATTTGGAATATTTACAGCTTCTGACTAGTGATGGGCGAATCTCCCGAGTTTCGCTTCGAAATTAGCGAATTGGCGAAAAATTAGTGAAATGAGTCGCATCGCGCTTTTGACGTGCGTTGCGTCAACTTCGGCGCGTCGCGTCGTTTTCAGCAAGCGTCGTGTCGTTTTCGTTGCGTCAAAAACGACGCACGACTCGTTTTTTCGGTGAATTTTCGCCCGAATCGCGGGAATTTGCCTATCACTACTTCTGACTATATCATTGATACACTAGAATTGTTCACTGATGTTATGTTGTAAATGTTTTCAGTTTATCTTCTATTCTAAAGTCTATCCTAGTGATAAGTGTGTCATAAAACTGATAAATTCATGAAACAAATTGAAGTCAATGGTTATTTTCAGCGATGATTTTGTGCAATAAACATTGAAGTAAACAGGCTATTTTCTTGGTGATTTTTTTTATGAAAAATATATTGGGGTCATTGGATGTTCTGTCACCATGGTTTTTTTACTTTGTTACAACCCTATAAGGATTGCCAAACTTTCTTTGGCACAAAACCCCATGTGATAAACAACTGAATGTAAACCAAACAGGGTAGAGTTATTAGTTTATTATAATTTATTTCTATATGTAAGTATTAGGGGTGCACCGATCCAGGATTCGTTTTGGGATTCAGCCTTTTTCAGCAGAATTTGGATTCGGCTGAATCCTTGTGCATGGCCGAACCGAATCCTAATTTGCATATATAAATTAGGTGTGGGAAGGGAAATCATGTGACATTTTGTCACAAAACAATGAAGAAAAAAACATTTTTTACACCTTTTCCTTTCCCACTCCTAATTTGCATATGAAAATTAGGATTAAAATTCTGTTCCGTATTCGGCCTAATCTTTTCAAAGGATTCGGGGGTTCTGCAAATCCCAAAAAATGGATTTGGTGCATACTAGTATGTATCTATTATTTGTTGCAATGTATAGAGCACAATCTCTGCTTTTAAAAAATATTATCTTGTTTTATTTATTTTGGACCACCCTGTCTGTATTGTATATCCAGCTATATGCCACAGTTATTGCTGGTTTGGGGTTAGAAACTTCAAGATTTATTTTTATGCCTCTATATATGTTTTCAGTTATCAGGCTTATTTATCAACAATGGACACATCCATATTAACAGTAATCCCTAGCAACCAGTCATAGAATTTAGCTTCCATCAAACAGTTTTAAGTACAATCACAACCAAAATTTGATTGGTTGCCTTGGGGTACTGCTAATATACACATTTTAAAATGCTGTAAGTAAATTAGCTCTGGTGCATTCATTATAGCTTCATTATAATGTCTTACTGTGGATCATTTCATTGCATATACTGTATGAGAATGATGGTAAGATAGAAATTACTTGATCCAGCTGGTGACTGTTTGCCATGGGTTACTGCAATGGATACCATTTCCCAACTGTTTGCAAATGAAAAGACTATTATGAAACAGAGTGCTTCTGTTCTTAATACAAAATAACATTGTTTCTGAGGCACTGCAGCTTTTTCTTATATACCTAACAAACAGCAAAGACCAATCTGCAGTCTATTAAAGCACTTAAATGTAAATTAAACTTAATGTAATTTAACATTCTATTACAATTTTATCTTGTAATTGTCCTTGAGTATGTAAAGTCTAAATTTTCCAGTCAGTACCTCCTTGACCTCATCCATGTGTAAAATGCTGTGCATTAAAAAGTCTGCTTGTCAGAGTGTCCTTATGTGTTCAAAACTCATATTGTATCTGCCAAGGAATGGCAGTATTTACTCCACTAAGCCAAGGACTAATTTTTTTATTGGAACATCAAAATGATTCTACCATAAATGCCATATTTGCATATTAACAAGAAAATATTAAAAGGAAACATAGTTTGCTTTCTTATATTTAACAGTTTAGTCCTGGTTTGTTAAAGGAGTAAACATGGAGGAGCACTCATCAATATATATACAGTTGTGCTCATAAGTTTACAGAATTTATGATTTCTTAACCATTTTTCAGAGAATATGAATGATAACACAAAAAACTTTTCTTTCACTCATGGTTAGTGGTTGGCTGAAGCCATTTACTTTCAAACAACTGTGTTTACTCTTTTTAAAACATAATCACTACACAAACTACCCATCATCAGAAATTGACATACCCCAGTTCTTAGTACTGTGTATTGCCCCCTTTAACATCAATGACAGCTTGAAATATTTTGTGGTAGTTGTGGATGAGGCTCTTTATCTTCTCAGATGGTTAACCTGTCCATTCTTCCTGGCAAGAAGCCTCCAGTTCTCATAAATTCTTGGGCTGTCTTGCATGAACTGCACGTTTAAGGCCGCCCAGAGTGGCTCAATGATATTGAGGTCAGGAGACTGAGATGGCCACTCCAGAATCTTCACTTTATTTTGCTGTAGCCAATGACAGGTCGACTTGGCCTTGTGTTTTGGATCATTGTCCTGTTGGAACGTACAAATATGTACCATGCTCAGCTTCTGGGCTGAAGAGTGCAAATTTTCCTCCAGTATTTTTTGATAACTTACTGCATTCATTTTGCCATCAATTCTGACCAAATTTTCTGTGCCTTTGTAGCTCACACATCCCCAAAACAAAAGTGATTCATCACCATGTTTCACAGTAGACATGGTGTACCTTTCATCAACTGTAGCTTTAACTGTATCAACTGTTGGACTCCTCTCCAACTGTAGCGTTGGTTGTGGCCAAAAAGTTAAATTTTTGTCTCATCAGAAGATTTGATGCTTGTCTCTGTGCTGTACATAGTAATGGCTTTCTTCTGGCAACTCAACCATGCAGCCCATCTTTCTTCACATGCCTCATTATTGTGCATCTTGAAACAGCCACACCACATTTTTCAGAGAGTCCTGTATTTCACCTGAAGTTATTTGTGGGTTTTTTCTTGCATCCCAAAATTTTTCTGGCAGTTGTGGCTAAAATTTTAGTTTTATTTGGTTTGGTCAACAGAACCCCTAATTTTCCACTTCTTTATTAGAGTTTGAACATTCTCTTTCCTTTGATATTTTCTTATATCCCTTTCCTGTTTTATAGCGTTGAACTACCTTTTCCCTCAGATCCTTTGACAATTCTTTTGCTTTCCCCATGATTTAGAATCCAAAAAACATCAGTGCGGCACTGGACAAAATATGCAAGAGTCATTTACACCCACTTATTACAGGCAAACAGATCACAGGTGAAGATGGTTACCTTTAATAGCCATTCTAACCCTTTTGTGTCAAGTTGTTTTCATGTTATCACCCAGGTATGTAAACTTTTGATCAGGGTCATTTGGGTAGTTTGTGTAGTGATTATGATTTAACACACAGTTGTTTGACAATAAATGGCTTCAGCGAAACACTAACCATGAGTGAAAGAAATTTTTTTGTGTTATCATTCATATTCTCTGAAAAATGGTTAAGAACTAAGAACTGGGTTATGTCAATTTTTGATGAGAGAGAGAGATCCTCTGCACTCAACCCATTATCAATATATTACCCTTTTAACAAAACAGGGTTTTTTTTCCATATATAACAATATATTTAAGCTGGCCAACTACATCAAAGTCTTCCCATATCTCGCCAGTCCTACACTTAACTTGCACCAGATTCATTAAGAATTCTATTGCTTCATTATACATTTTACAAAGGGACTACGTTTTACCTGCAACTTACTTGCTGCTTTCAAAGTAAAACTCCCAAACACACTTGGTTAGCTATGGCATGAGAGGGTGGGAGCTACAACATTGAGCTAGCCACTGCTCCTGGATAAACTATAACAAACAGGGGAACGTTTTGCTCACCACTAACGGTAGAACTACAGGGACGATTCAGGCGACAAGGCAGAAGCAACAAGTTGGATGCGACAGGAACAAGGTAAGTAATAGGAAGTTGGATGGTTGAATTACATTTAAGTTGCAACAGCTGCATTAGTTGTGGGTGATTCACATATTGTGTCCAATTTTTTCTCTCTCAGTAATGGACACACAAGTACTGTACCTTTATTAACATTGGCCATATATATTGCAAGAAGCTTTGTGGCATATGGAGAATATAATGTTATTATGTGTTTTTATTATGTTTAGGTATATTTAAAGTTTATCTGATTGACACAGGCAATATTTGGTCATTGTGTTCTATTTTTAAATCTTTGTGTGCATATTAATATGGACTAGGGGTGATATGTTTGACTACTAATGTGTGATGCTGATCATGTGACATCTTAATCATTGCAGTTTCCTGCCATGCGGTGGGCAGTTATTTGATTGGTTTTGCACTTTGAGAAAGGCCCAGGGATGGGCCGAGATATTAGTCCTCTAGAATAAAACATTTTTATCAAAAGTCCTGTGTGTGTGGATCTTTGGCAGAGTATGGAAACAATAGGTTGACCTCGCACCCTGCACATTTGACATCTCTATCGAGAGTGCTGGCATCACTTGGAATATACAGTATATACAGTATATGTATGCTTTATGTACAGTGCTCAAACTTTTACCAGATCTGGAATAATTTCGGGTGCAGGGGACAAAACTTATTGTGCAGCTTAGTAGAAGGACCAGCATTCAATTTCATTGTGAAATAAATGTGTTTTTATTTAATGCTTATCCAACGTTTTAGCCCACATTAGGGCCCTTGGCAAAGAGTGCTCGTCCTATATATACCAGCAGAATTTGATCCGGTATTTGATCATGGTAAACAGGAGATCCAATGCCTGCCTGCTGGTTAAAACATATTAATAATTATATCCAGAAAAAACACACCAACAGGACTTTGTACAAGGTAAAAAATCAAAAGGTATTCGTTTCGGCTTGCTTACTGAAGCCATCTTCAGGACTAAAAAACTGTGCATACAAACATACCAATTTAAATACCACAAAAACCGCGAAAGGTTAGGTGACGTGCCTGTGGGAGTGATCTCTCACCTCTCCTACTAATGCATATTAGAATACACCTAAACAGTGTATTATTCCCAAACTATATACATCAATTGTGATCTCAGACCAAAGATCCGACAATTTAAAAATAAAGATAAAAAGCGAATCACCGCACCCCTCACCACCCTTTTCACAGAGAAAGGAGGAGGTAATGTTACACAAAATGTGGGAAGCAAATACGGCTTTTCACATATCTGTCCATATATCGCCACCAATGCAGGTACAGATTGATGTTTAAGGTAGCAGTACTGTCCCTGAATGCCTCTGTTACTTTCTACACCCCAATGGTCTCCAGTGCACCTAGTCACATAGTAGCATGCTACACCGGTATATTCTCATAGCACTCGTCTACCAACTGGGATTAACCCTTTGTGGCGTTTGATAATAGCGGAAATACCTACCCCTAGCAATCCCGTCTCCCAGTGGCAGTCAGATGGAAAGTTTGTGTAGCGCTTATTGTATTGGTCCCATATAGTGTTGGTTACCCACAGACCCATCTGGTCATACATATGGTGGGCATATGGACTCGGAGATGCAAATCTCTGCTGATGGTGGTTTGCTGATTGATCGCTTACTTTGACAGAAACTGCTGCACATCATCCTGTGTGGGGCCTATACCCAACTGTGAGCCGCGTCCTATTATGCCTTCTAGTGTGAAAAAAAATCCTGAAAGATAATCAATGAAATGAAGTCATAAGTGGATGTACTGTATATAATCTTAACAATAGTACTACAGATATCAAGACTGCATGGCTATAATATTTGATGGAGTAAAGACACGTAACCATCCCCATGTGTTGAAACAGAAATAGTTACATTTTGATTTCCTTTATTTTGAGTTCCTTATTTATCAAATATTGCAAAATAATTAGTTACATTATTAATTCAGTTCCTTTTTCTCAAGCATACAACCTGTAGCTTGAAATTCAATAAAGACAATAGTCCAAATAAAGTCAATGTAATCCAAATGATTTGTCTCATGTCTCTATTAGGTGTACATGGCCTGTTATAAGGACAGTCTAACAGGGAAATCAGAAAAAAGGGGACATAGGGAGTGTTTTTTGGGGCTAGGGCCTCAAGTTTATTAATCCACATAGATTCTTTCTGTGCCAGCACAAGATCCCTATTGCCACACCTCCTGGGAGGTTGCACATGGTCAATCACCATGTATCTAAACTGGGGTAATGTATGTCTAAGGTTTAGCCAATGTTTGGTTACTGGCTGGTCTGCCTTCCCCGTGTTTAGGGCAGCTCATATAGCACATCTGTGATTGTTCATCCTTTCTCAATATGTCAGGGAGGCTTTCCCCACCTAATATAAGCCACAAGGACACCCAATCATGTAGACCACATGGTCAGATGTACAGGTCAGTCTGTGGTTTATAGTGAATTTATGTCCAGTCCTTGGATGTGCAAAGTTGGTTCCCTGTGACATTCTGCTGCAGGTAAGACAGCCAGAATATTTATAACATCCCATTCTTTAGTGGCCTTTCTAGCCAGGAGTGTCTCTTTTTTTGGGGTAGAACATCTTTGACTACAAGAAGATCACTTAAATTCTGTCCTTTTCTGTAGGCTAACACCGGCCTCTTCTTGTTCATAAATGGAAGATGGGGATCAGATTGATAATCTCCCCTCTATTGATAGAATGCATTCTTAACCAGTATACTAGTGGTACTCCAATCTGTGGTAAAGATTGAATCTGATTGTGGTCTCTCTTTGTTCCACCGCACCACAAACCAGGACAATAGTGAGTATTAGAAAACTAAAACAAGCTTGGATTTTGTAATTTCATAATTATTCTGAGAAATCTATGCGCTTAGAGGGATCACAAATGGGAGAATAGGTCACTGCACTATTCACTGACACAATGTATCATATTTGATCAGTTAACACTTTGTATTTGGATAAAATTCTTTTACTCTTTATTTGAACATTCAACACACATTTTCCATCACACCGGTATAGCATTCTTGCAGATTGGTGGTTTACATTGGTAGTTTTCTCAAGCACTTGATTGGTATTTTTTGACTGGTTGGTTAAGACCTGTGAGTGTGAAATTCGACCATCGAAATTTTTTGGGGGGGTCATTTTCGATCAGACATGGCGGTTTTCAATCGAAAATGGCTGAATTGAATATATATATATATATATATATATCTACATAAGCAAGTGGACTGGCACTCCATATTCATGTGAATAGTGTCTTTATTCTTTAATGCATATCCAATGTTTCTGCCCCCGCTGGGGCCTTTCTCAAGGATATATATATATATATATATATATATATATATAT
>CM044435.1:65057611-65103353 GCA_024363595.1 Xenopus borealis | reverse complement strand
CTGACATTTTGATAAATCTGCCTAAATCTGCCCCTTAGACATTTTGTGCATTAGACTACTAAAAATGCCCTTCCCTTTAAACAAAATAGCGATTGTCCATATATTGTAATATATTCAAAATGACAAACTAAGTATGTCAAAGACATCCCTGGTCTGGCCAGCCCTACACTCACTTTCATCTACTTTATTTAGAATTATATAGTTTCATTATACATTTTATACAGGGATACATTTTACTTGCAACTTAGATTCCAAGGTTAAACCTATATAGGGACTGACTAAAAATACACAGTTCACATAAAATATCAATGTCACATTCGTAAGCTGATTTGTAATTAATAAAGATAATTACTACATGGCAGCACATAAACCACTGAAACTGCTACCAATTAGCATCAAAATGTAATAATCATCCCTGTAGCATCAGTGCATATTACAGGCCAAACTAATTTTCTGCTTAATAATTTGCAACAACCACTAAGTTTAGCTTCTCAACAGCTGCTTGGAGACCATTGAGCATGTGAGTGTCGCAGACACTTTCCAAGATGGTGACCCCCTGTGACAACTCTGAAGTCCTGAATCATTGCAACTACTGAGAAGTTGAAACTTTAGGCTGGTGCAATAATTTCATTATATAAAATATGGTATTTTTAGGGTTTAGTTCTCCTTTAAACAGAGAGGAATGTTAAAAAACTAAGCATGTGTAAAAGATCATCTACTATAAGAAAGTGAATAACTTGTAATAAAACAGGCATTTTTGTAAAATGGCACATGCGTTCTGCTTAATTAATACAATAAGTGATGAGAATTTTTTTATGTTACCCATGGATTTGCAGTGAAATTCTTCATTTCGACATCAGTGGATTTGTTTGCGAAACTACAAAAAAAACATTTGCAGAGAAAAAAAAACATGCATTCACTTTAATACACTTGGATTGTGAAAAAACTCGAGGAAAAAAACATCCATTGATTTTAATGCAATTAAAGTGGGAAAAAGAAAAAGTAGTTGCCCATAGACTAATATATTTCTCTAAAAAAAATATTTAAATATAAAAAGTCACCACAACAATACAGTTGCCCATAGACATATATTTTACAGCAAAAAAGTTGCCGCAATTTGGCCGTGGACTTTAACTAGTTTTGCAAATTTTTTGCAATTTTGACAAATTTTCAGCAGATTCACTCATCATTATATAGAATCTCATAATTCACAAGCATAAATTTCACTGCATGCTTCACACATATGTATATATATAATATATATATATATATATAATATATACATATATATATAATTGCATATACGTTAATTGCAAAAAAATGAAAGAATGCAGTAATGAACCTGAAGAAAAAATTTTAAGAATCAGAACAGTTTATCCAGCTAGTGTTAGTAATATTCTTTACAAATCCTTATGGTATAAAAGAATACAAAAGATGAAAACGGATTTCTCATACTTATCTACTCTGTTCTTTTGTCAGGAAGATTATGTATTTAGTGCTAAAGGATTCTGAGCACAGTTCTACAGAAATGCAGTTGTAGTAGAAGTGAAGTGATAACTCTGTTCCTTAAACTATTTTGGAGATTACAGCATGGTAAAGAGAAATTCTAATCTAGGTCAGTGCAAACTGCTGAAGAAATTTGTCAAGTATAAAGCACATGCTGAGAATGTGCTATGGAAGTAAATAGGTAAGATAGAGAGACAGACTTGGAATACATATACTTTTCTGTATGAGGGTATTTATTTATGATTAATATGAAGGTGTTTATTATTAACAGAGACATGTCCTCTTTTAAAATTTGGAAATATTTAATGTTATTCAGGAACTAAATACACTGTCCTTTTCCTCACTGTGGAGCATGCCTAACATACAACTCTTTCTCAGGTGAGCTATCACTGTAACATTGTGGGTTTCCACACTGACCTTTAACACACTTTGTGGACCTTAAAATGCAGCTATTTATTTGCTGGAATGGTGTATTCACTTTGCAGCATTTAATATATTTATTTGTGCAATAACATGCACATAGGCAGGGTTATATTAGCAGTCAGTGCTGCTCTAGGTAGTCTAGGGCTAAACTCACATTCTCTAAACTACTATTGTTATGAAATGTATTAAAGAATCAGAAAAGTTCCCCATAACAACATTCTGGTAACCATGGACTTAAAGAGCCTGTACACGGTCATCCGTCATGACCAGGGGATTGAAGTCTGTAAAAAAGCCCTTCTTCCTGCTCCTCCTAAAGATGTACTAGTGGAGTTCCTGACCCTGTTACTTGAACTGAGGTTGTCAAGTAATTTCTTTAGATTTGAAAAGCTTTTTTATCTACAAACTTCGGACACAGCTATGGGCAGTGCCTTGGCAACGTCCTATGCCGACATCTACATGAGACGTCTCCCTCTGTTTGCCGGCTTCTTAGTGCACTTCCAGTATTTAAAGGCACAGACGCGCTGACGTCAGCGTGTAATGGCGCCAAATTTAAAAATATTTAAAGGGGCACCTGGGTTTTTAATATTGCCCGTGATAGGTTTATTCCTGGAGCCTGTACTTGTGCTTATATCTGCTGTTTGTTCTTGTTACCTGCTTTGACCCTGCCTGGCTTTTGATTATTCTGTATATCTGTATCCTGACCCGTGCCTGTTCTTCGACTACTGATTCTGCCTCATCCTTCTGATTTGACCCTTGCCTGACGATTCTAGCCATCTGCCTGTCTCGACCTAGCCTGCCTGACTACGCCATTGTCTTATCCTATTGTACCGTGACCTTCTGCCTATCAGACTTTAACAACTGTTGTGCCCCTTTGCTTGCAAGAACTCCTCGCCTTGCTCCTCTCGATAAGTCCAGGTGGCATCCGAGTAAGCTGAGGGCTCCTCCCGAAGCCAAAGGCGGTCACACTACTGGTGAAGCCGAGCTGAGACCAGGGAACTTGGCATCTGTTCTGGTTTAGGGTGCCGACCGTGACAGAGTGTAATGTACTTTAAGAGGAGAAAAAAATTGATGGATCTGCTGGCCAGGACTGACTTTAAAGGGATTCCTAACACAGACACTAATTGGCTCTCCAAGCAGACCAAATTGGGATGTTACAAATGTCCTGATTCTGTGACCTGTAGATGTCTGCTATCTGGTCCGGACTTCCCTCACCCCTATACAGGTAAGAGATATAAAATTCTTCACAGACTCGGATGCACGTCAGCCTACATTGTATACATTATCACTTGCCCATATGATATGCATTATGTTGGCAAAACTTGCACTACACTGAGAGTGAGGATCAGTAACCACAGATCATCGAGTAGCAAGGCACTGAAAGAGGGCAAAGCACTACAATCAGTGGCATTTTTTGATGAAAGGACACACACTTCCAACATTTAAATGTATGACAATAGACTTTTAACCCTCTCGCAATAGAGCTGACATCAGAGATCAAGCATTGTTGAGAAGAGAGTTCAGATGGATACACAGACTAGACATTGTAACCCCAAGAGGACTCAAAGAGACATCGCCACTGGGGTGTTTTATCGGAAATTCACAAGGCAGTCTTTTATATGTGCCATTGTATACCTTGTTCCAATGTGTTCTACATGCCCTCTGTCTCTGTAAATAATATGTAACTTTATTGCATGCTTCTAGTGTCACAGGATGCACTGTAACAATGTTTTTATTACACCTTTCCTAGACCAGTGACTCAGCACGCACCAAGGGTAGCAGGGGTACCCACATTGGCCCAACTCTTTTCCGTGGGCAATACCGAACGCTTTCAATAGCACTGTCCTGTTTGGACCTGATATGTGGACATAGTCGCAAGGTGGCTTCTATGTAAGGCAAGTAGGTCAAAACAGGAGCACACCTAGATCTGTGCTTAAAAGGAGACTGGTATCAGCGGTGCACGCTAGTTGGCGGGTGACCACAGACTGGATGCAACACATTACTGTCCAGCACCTTTACATGCAAGATGCAGTACGTGTTAGTTGCTTGGTGCTTAGATATGGGAAGGTGTACCCAAACACTCACAAAAAGACTCTCCGCCCACTGCAACTTCTAGCATCACTACTACAGGACCTTGGACAGGGGAAGGCCACGTTCACTATATGGTCCAATATGTCCAGCTCTGTAATTTCTAAGATATGTGGTTATGTTCCCTTTTGGGCATGGCATATGGTGTGCATATGAGTAGGTCTATAATACAAACACATGCACTTGTATGTTTAAATGGTCACAGCTTTATTTTGCCTCACACTTCGGTTGCCTACCAACTGTCAGTGGCGCCAAAATGGCGTTTTAAATGTCTCCCTGTGCACTTCTGTCTGTTCTTTCCCTGATAAAAGTTCCAGTATGGAACTGAAACATTGGAATACAAAAACCCTGCATTTGATATACTACCTCATCACAATTTCTTTGGAGTGCTGTCCCTATGCATTAATACTTATTGATTTTTGCTACTAGCACCCAGCTTTCTATTTTTGGCCTATGGTGTGCGTTCCATTTGGACTGTATATATATATATATATATATATACATACATATATAAATATACACATATATGTGTATATATACATATGTATGGAAAGAAATCACCAAATTAGGGTTGGTCATCTCCCATAACTCATTTTATGCAAATTTATAAAATGTATTTTATAAAAATTAATATAATAATAAAGCAGTAACTTGCAGTTTATCTTAACTAAGATATAATTAATCCTTGGAATCAAAACTAGCCTATGGTATAATATAATGGTTACATGATTTTCTAGTAGACTTAAGGAATAAGGGTCCAAATTATGGAAAGATCAGTTATGTGGAAAACCCCAGGTCACCAACATTCTTGATAACAGATCCCATACCTATATTATAGACACACACACACATACAGATGTTTGTATTACTTTTTCTGCTATTTCATTTACATTTTTATTTAAAGGTGTATTGCTAACAACATGATAGTTCTCTTTGTATTACTTACCAAGACAAAGCCAAAAAAACAGCAAGTTTATGAAAAGCTGCAATTGTTGGGCACCATGACTATGCAATTAGAATTCTGTAATGTGAAGATTTATTAAAGCGGTAGTTTTACTGAAAAAAATCACAATGCAGATTAATTGCTTTTATGCCCTACATTTTTGTTACTGCCTGATTTTTTATGAAATGTGCCCCTTCAGTCTCAAAACTGTGCTAATGTGAACTTGAAACCAGAAAATGTAATCTATGTGTCACAGAACACATTGACTTGCCACAGTGTGAAACACTGTTAATGACAATTGCAGAAAGGCCATGCTGAAGTATGGAGCTGTGATGTATTTGATCATTATTTGTTGCTTAAATTAATGTTTTAGAATTCAATAACATACATCTATAGAATGCAGTACCATATGTGTAGTACTAAAATAGATTTGAAGCTAAATAGAATATGACATTATGTTGTTTACTTGGGGACAATGTCAGATCAATGCTAAACATAATCTTCAAATAATATCAGGATCTGACAGATATAAAAGTGGGTAGGGTTTTTGGTAGTTATCATCAATATAATCATCATTGGATCCTTACAATTCTGCATTAGAATACAAAACAATTAATTTAGTATTGCTCTTCAGTTACCTTAGTTGTAATTACATTTACTTATCACAAACATATATACTGTTTTTAGAATTGCCTCTTATAATGTACTATATATACTTGGCTGCATAGAGATACTTCTGTAAAGTACAAATCTACTTTATTATTAAAATGTAGTTTGCTAATACTTAATACCAAAAGTACACACACTTGTGAGTTTAAAGGAGAACTAAACCACAAAAGCAAATATAGGTAAAATGCCATATTGTATATACTGAACTTATTGCACCAGCCTAAAGATTCAGATTCACAATAGCAGCAATTATCCAGGACTTCCAACTTGTAACAGGGGGACACCATCTTGGAAAGTGTCAGCAACACTCACATGCTCAGTGGGCTCTGAGAAGCTGTTGAGAAGCTAAGCTTAGGGGTTGTCACAAATTATTAAGCAGAAAATGGGGTTGGCCTGTCATATACGCTGATGCTACAGGACTGATTATTAAATTCTGATGCTATTTGCACTGGTATCTGTGCTGCCATGTAGTATACATTACTAACAGCCTTATAGTGTGACATTTATATACTATTTGTACTGTATATTGTGAGTCAGTCTCTAAGCTCAGTAAGTGACAGCAGCACAGATCATGTGCAGTGAATCAGCAGAGAAGAAATGGGGCACTACAGTAGTATGTTTGGAGGCACAAATATTCCCTGCTAAAGGGGTGTGGTTGCCTTGGGACGTTGCAGAAGCCCATAATATAAAGTGCAACATTTATAGCCTACTTCTTTAGTTAAGCTTTAGTGCGCCTTTAATCCACTTAGCTATACAACAAAATGTAATTTCTATCTTTGTATATATTTTGAAAATATATAAACACATTATTATAACCACCACACTGCTCTAAAATCTGGAATTTTGGGACATAACATACAGATGCAGTCACTTATGATTTGTAAGTTAAATGCGTTGTGTCTCAGGGCTAATTGAAGAAACTGTGTTATCTTAACTCATTTAATGCATTTAAACTTTTCATTAGCATACCAAAGCACCATTGTTTTTAATGGTGAACTCTTTAATTGGATGGGATGCTGTGACACAATATTCTGTGCTAAGTGGGATAAATGAGATAGATGAGTTAAGTCACGACGCATTTAACACACAATCCAAAGTGACTGCATCTGTACAGTAAGCATGCACTGAAAAAGACTACTATAACTGGCCATCCTCTGCACCCAAAACTTTACCCCTACAGGGAGGAGTGGAAACCTATGATTCAAGTAATGTTGCTAAAAATAATGGAGCCTGAAAATGATGAATCCATCAAAAATATACGAGATGAAGGATAAGTGGAATTATTTACAAATGTAGATCATTGCTAGCTTATAGGTGGCTGTTTAAATCTAATTGCTGATTGGTTGCTATGGACAACATTTCCAGAAATCTCTCCAAATATTTATCTCCAATCTTAGTAAACATGCCCCATAGACTGGAGAACACCAAAACCTTTCTAGTCATTTGAAGATGTGGTGTTGCACTGAAAGAAATCAATCAACCTGTGGTTAAAAAAAATAGGAGTAACAAATTGCTGTCATCGTTGTAAATACAATAGTAATAAGAAATATATAGACAACAGACCAAAGTCTGAAAGTGCCAAAAAGAAAATATAGATCTATACAGGGATGTGACAATATATGTAAGACTAGGAATGAAAGCATTTTCTCTCAAATTCTCACCAGAGATAAACAAAACAGTAACACAGTTTCTTGATCAGTCTAAATCAATGTTATTTATGGAATTCAAATTGATTTACAATTTCTCCCCAGCAAAGACATCAATTTGGTAATCAAGTCTCCTTTGTATCCCTGAGGATGCGATTTTCTGCTATCCCAGTAAACTACTTTGTGTTCCTATAGGGACCAGATAAACAATCTGACAGTGTATGGTTTATAGTTATAATCTCATATAGACAGATTTATTGAAATCCAGCCTGGGGAGTCTTGAAGCATTCACAGCACCTTTTTTCTCAGTTTGTAAAAACTTTTCACAATATCCGGATTTTTTTCTCTTATAGTCATGAAAGTGTTTAAAGTGTTATCAAAGCAGATAAATGTGTCACTTCATCAGAATGTGACTGTTTTGAGGTTTGCGAAATCAGCAATGAATGGATCATTCCTGATGCATGAAAATGTTGAGCTGGACAATTCAGACAATCAATTCTGGAAAAAAAATCTTAGTAAATCTAAAAGTATCTGCCTGTTTGCCAAGAGATAACCATTCTTACTTCTTGGAAAAAAATAATATTGTTATTTAATATATTGGACTATAGCCTTCAGAAACAAAGTGGGCAACTCATACCGTAGAGGTGAGCTAAATTCAAAACTACACTTTCAAGAATGCTTTCAAAATTAAGCACATTTCCAGAAATGAGTTTACTAAATCACTTCTGGGCAATATGCCAAAGCAGGCACTTATTTTATTAACTTACATAGCACAAACATGGTTCAGTAAGATTCCATAACCTTCTTTCACTTTTGTAAAGATGCATTGCATTTATGAAGGCAATGATTCACACATCTTATTCAAAAAGTAGGAACTGATCCAACTAATGCAATTAGGTATAAATTATATGCTTATAATAAATACAACATATTTCAAAACTGCATTTTCAAAGGATTATTGAAAAGAGACATATTGCTACTAAACTATTCATTCAGTAGATTTCTTCAAATGAATAAAAATTCTGGTAGAATTGAAATACTAAATAAATATATGTTTCAATGGTTGGAATTGTTTACTAGTAGCATCACAATTAATGGATTATCTAATAACCTGACCCTTGAGGTACAATTTGTCCTTTTATTTAGACTTGCTGGCATTTCTGTTCCTATTCCTGTCTGTAGTTGCAAAGAAGTGGTGGTGGCTACCATGGAAAATTATCCACTTGACTTCTTTTGTGTACAAACATATTATATACTATTTCTACAATTCTTCTTTCCTCTATAACCACCCAAATATAAATAATATCATTCACTTTCAGTCCATGTATCAATAACTGTTTGCTAAAACCAGTACTGAAATCCTTCTATTTGTAAAAGATCATCCTGTGTGTGCTGTCAACAACAGATTACCTATGGCAGATGGATATACATCCATAAACATATAATATTGACACTGTTGGCATTATTGTTTGCATTGTCATATCTCTGTCAATTACCCTTAAGTTCAGGTACAACTTTACCTTAGTCTCTTCTTTGCAGGTGGTTATTGCATGTGTGGTAGTGATAAATGAAAATTTTTGCCTGCCATGGATTTAATGCAAAATGCAAACGTTTTTTGTGGAACTGCAGCAAAAATTTGCTGCAAAAAATAATCCTTGACAAAAATGTTGCTGACACAAAAAAGTCACCATAAGAAAAAAAGCCCATTGACTAAAATGCATTCAGAAAAAAAGTCACCATTAGAAAATTTCGCATTGACTTGCAAAGAAAAATCTGACTCCCATTTACGTCAATGCGTTTTGTGAATATTTCTGCAGTTTCGCTAATTTTTCAGTGGAGCGAAATGGGACAGATTTACTCATCACTAATGTGTGGTAGTCATTTTCAATAAATGTATTGCTACTTTTATTGTCAGTTCTACCTCCTCCTACATACTTGAGCTTATTGCTTTAATAAAAAAAAAATATATTTTTTCTTAACTAAACATGGCAAACTGCGAAATGAAAGCTACTCCATGTCGGATCCTTGTGAGGTAGAAAATTATGTTACCAGTGCACAAATAAACCCCCTTGCATAATAGATCCCTGCTCCTACATAGTGAACTTCTGCTGTGATGTATTTGGACTCCTAATAATATAATAATAATACTAATAATAAAGGATGAGGGAATGGGGGTTTTATACTGGTAATCTAGCAAGGGAGTATGCTACCTCTTTAACTGTTGACCTCTAGCAATGGACAGACAAAACCAAGGAAAAAAGTACATCCTCGGTCTGGTTTCAAGTAAAAACCTGACCCTCTCCTCAGTTAGCAATGACACCACTGGTTACACATGTTTCCTTTATTCAATATTCGAATTAGAAGGATTTTACTTCCCAGACTATTCCCATCTATGGTCGAATTTGAGGGTTTTTTAACCCTCGAATTTGACCCTTAGTAAATCTGCCCCTTAGTGTCCCCCTTGTCAAATGTTTATTAAAACAAGTTGACGTTTCTCTGTTGTTTGTCATTTTTGAACAAAGCATTTAAAGGCATGAAAATATTCTGTTTCCAATGTAAACCCTGTATTTATAGAAAGATTTTCCTCTTAAATCTAGTTATATAATCTAATACTGCAATTTTCTCATGTGGACTGAATCACAGAAGAACTATATATATCAGTAGTGTATAAAAGGTGCTAACCTTTCCTTCATTACATCATTAGCATTCAGAAACTGTCAGTTTTGTTAATATGTTAAGGAAACTTTTGACATGCCAGTTTTGGTGTTGCTTTTGCAAGTAAAATTATGTAAACTATTTTTTTTTTTTGCTTCAATATGTACTTGATTTTTAGGCTCTCTATTTTTATTCTACATAGATTTGAAAAGGCAAATTAAAAAGTCCTGCCAGTCACTAGAAAATAGTAAAAGTAGAGCAGATGTAGTAAAACTGTCCACTGATCTGTTTGTATATCAATGTTTATTCTGTTGTCTCAATGAAAAAATAAAATAAAACTGTCCACACATCTGCCTTTTTCAATAAAAGCTGAGTAAAACAATACAGTGACTCAATCCACACTCCCTTCTCACACAAGAGTGATGTGTCTGATAAAATTAATGTTCTAAAAATTGAAAACTAATTAAAAACCCAACTTGTTCCATTGATAATTGGTGGTCACCAATTCCTCAAAAAAGGTTTGCAAAGGCAATTTGAAGAAGGAGTTTTGCTATATAACACCTTCTGATTAATACTCTATTTGACAATAGTTTTATAGGAGTTTTTCTATTTGTCTTTGAGGCATCTAGAGATGAGCTTTATACAGATTTAGTTAGATATTTGAGTCTTTGCAACTGTCAAAATTAATCTGCATTTTGTTTTGCTGGAAAAAAAAACGTATTAATGATGGAAAAAAAGAGACCATTGACTTGCAATACATTTGGCAAAATTAAAAACTTATGGTAACTGACTCTAATAAACTTGGCATGAGAAAAAAAACACCCATTTACTCCAATTTTCAGGACCAGCCAGGATTGAATTCTGTCTTTCTGGGAATTACATACTTACCATTTGAGCCACTTGAGGCACTAAGGGCTGGTCCTGACCAGTTCTCCTTATACACCTCTTGTACTGATTCTGTCTACTTTTTCCAATGCCCACCTTATTAATTTCATGTGTAGGTCATCAGGTAATTAAGACCCTTTATAAGCCTGTCCCTGGCTATTGCTCTTTGCTTGGTCATTAAAGGGCAAGGAAAGTCTAAAATAGAATAAGGCTAGAAATGCTGTATTTTGTATACTAAACATAAACATGAACTTACTGCACCACAAGCCTAATCAAACAAATTATTTCTGATTTCAAAGTTGGGTACAGTGGGCTGTCATCTTGTAACTTTGTTATACATCTTTGCAAGACTAGACTACATGCACATGCTCAGTGTGGTCTGTGCTTCTTAGGGATCGTCATAAATGATGAAAAAATAAAGCTGCTTGAGTTCTGCATGGCTGGTAAGTAAGGCAAGGGCTCCCCCTGCTGTTCATAAGTATGATTGTTTCCCTGCCAGAAGTTAGGGACCATCTGACAATTCCTATCCACAGCACTAAATGAAGGGCGAATTTCCCTACATATAGTCAGGTTTCTTATAAAAACGGTACCCTTTTTTAATTAAAGTATATTGGAGATAGATTTCTTTTTCATTAAAGAAAGTAAAAATGGGATTTTATTTCTTTGCCTTTTCTTGCCCTTTAAGCTTTACAGCTGATATCTCACCCTCCTGAGATTCCTGTTCCTAAGACCCCATCTCATTCCAAGTTACTGAGTCCTGAGAGCACATCTGGTTTCTAGTTTCTGAGTCCCTTCTGGTTCCATGACCCCAACCTTGTTTCTGCACTCCTGTCCCCTCCTTGTCCTGTTTCTGTGGATTTTTTACTTTTTTATTGTTATTCGACTTGCTTGCTGCCTGACCTGACCTTTTGGCCTTATTACTTGAATTTATTTCTGCCTGCCGATTTACTCCTATCACTGTCCTGTATATTTGTTCAAATTATTTCACCTTGTACCAGTTCCTGTTTTGTTTTTGTCTTTAATAAACCTTGCATTTACTTACGACTCCAATATGGGTTCTGGACTCAGTGCTATAATTTATGTTCTAACCCGGGTTGTTCGAGGCATCCCACTTAAATATTTCACTGGCAGAAGAAACAAATCATATTAATTTTTTGTTATTTTTCTTACTAAATTATAATACTTCCAGTGTCTCTTCAGATCTATTGAAAAATCATTTAATTCATTTAATTAAACTTTACATTTACTGTATTTACAATGTAAAATTGTTTTAATATATACTTTACTTCTGATAGCTGGTAAGTAATTCTGGCTGCTTGATATAATTACATTTGTCTCAAACAGAAATAGTCTCCCAGTATTCTGTGATTACTACCTTTAACTCCTGCGATTATTACTTTATGACCAGCTGGTAAATTCACTATAGAAACAACAGCAAATCAAGCTTATATGTTATCAAATTGTTCCTATTACATGAATAAAGTCTGATTCATAAGAACTAATTATATTCTAACAAAAACCTAATTTTGCAGACATCAGAACCATAGTCTGCTGAAGATACTAGTAATTAGTTTGTTCAGATTGAATACCAAGAACCCAGGTTTCCATTATATAGCACTTATTATAAAATGCATTGCATTTTTTTAAGTAAGACAAAAGGTCTGAACTACTCAGATAATAAAAGACAGAAAGTCATAATTAATGTCCACCATTAAACCAACAGTAAAATTACCATAATTAAGTGAATGTACAAATGTAACAAAATCAATTTTGGATTCTGAATACCAGTTTTACATCTATTTAAAAAATGAAATATGTGCATTTATTTTATTGTCTTAGTTTTTGTTGTGAATAAATAGAGTTATTCCAAAATGTGAAATTTTATTTAAGGAATCTAAATATTTTGTGATTAAATTATATTGTTATGAACTTTTTATTTAAAGAAATCTAAGATGACAGTATTTGCTCAGTCCTATTGATGGGCTAATCTCGGTCGTTTTGCTAAACTGTGAAAATTTGTAAAACTTCAAAAGTCAATGGGCATTAAAATGATTTTCACATGCTTCAATTTTTGACACAATCAATAATTTTCATATACAACACTATTTTGTTCCAATGAATTAAAGTCAACAGGTGTCATAATAATTTATACATGCAACAATTTTTTTTGTTGCAGCAGATTTTTCACCGGCAAATTCTTGCACAGTTTCACGAAAATGTAAAGTACATTTATTTTTATAATAAAAGGTCTCAACCCAAAATATATTGGCTCTCATGTGTCTGATCACCAACCAATCAAAGTGTTGTTGTTTTTTACTTTTTGGAGACTTATTCATAAACTGTTGAAATGTAAACTTTCAAAGCGAAACATAGTTAACAATATAGAGCTGACTTGCATCTCATTTTACACATTACCTTCTGACAGTAGGTGCCACCATTCCTTAATCTCTAGACAACATTTTCCAGGGAAACACATTCTACTGGGATTTTATTAATTGACACTACCTTACTTCCACCTCACAAAAAGATGCACCTACATATCCAGTACCCATACAAAAATAATGGTTCACAGTGACAGGGATTACCATCTGTAAGTCAGTCAATGGTTTACATTAATAGATACAATAAACACTGAATCATTATAGCAATTGCAAAATATTTAACAAAATAGATAATAAAAGTAGTGTCCTCAAATCACAGATTGGTCACTGCCTGGTAACCAATCAGTGAAAACCGAGAAAGCTGCAAAGCAAGAATTAGTGTTTTGTTCTGTTATGTTAGACATCCAGTCACTTCAGCCTTTATACATTAATTATATGTTGAAACATTTTTTTATTTTGCACAGTCAAATTTTATTAGAATATTCACTTGTGCACCTTAGTGTAATAACCATGGAAACCTCAAATACAAAACGTTGCCATGTAAAAACAGTCAAGGTTCCATAGAAGTCAATGGAAGCAACAATTAGGGGCACATTTACTAAGGGTGGAATTTTGAGGGTTAAAAACGAAATTTCAAATTTTGGTCAAATTAAAACACCTCAAATTTGAAGGGTTTTAACGCAATTCCATATATCGAACGATCAAATAAAATCGATCGTTTCGAACAATTTAAAAAAATCAATTGGATTTTTTTATTCGATCAAAAAAACTTCGCATAGGATTCTATAGCAATTTCAGTAGGTTTAATCTTCCGAATAAGGCTATCGAATTTTTCTTAAAGGGCCAGTACTTCGAAAATCTAATTCAAATTTGAATTTTGTCATTTGAACAATTCAAATCGAAATTTGAGTTATTCGATAGTCGAATAACATCAAAATTAATTCAAAATTCTAATTTTTAAAATTTTAATTTGATTCGAATTTTCACTTTGCAATCAATTCGACCCTTAGTAAATCTGCCCTTTATCCTCTTGGACCTTTATTTAGACACTTTTAGGGGGTTATTTAAAATATGTTGAATTTTAGAGCTTTGGGAGGTTTTTTTAAGCCACCAATGAACTCGAATGGTTTCTAATTTAAGAAAAAACTCAGTGAATTCAAGGGTTAACAAAACCAAAACTCAAATGTATCAAATTTTTTTCAGAAAAAAACTTGAATTGCAAAAATTAATCGAGTTTTTAAGCAAAACACATTGAACTCGAACATCACGAAGGCTGCAAACATCTTTAAATGGTTCAAGTAAACTCTGGCATTTACTTCTACATGACCTTGACAGGTTTTCGATGGTGTATTTTCAGATTTGCACTATTTCCAGGTTCTGGGTATAATAAATCTCAAAAAATTTGTAACATTTTTTAAACCCAAAAATTTGAAATTCAACAAAAAAATTCTTTCAAAAACTTGAATTTTTCAGGTAAAATGCAACTTGACTTTGATAAATAACCCCCTTAGCATTAAGTTTTAGAGGTTTTTGTATTTTTCTGCACATCATTCAGATTTGTGCTTTTTGTATTCAGATCTATTAAACATTTACAAAGCAGTTGTGATATTAGAGAAAATGAATTTATTTAAAACCACTAAAATGAGAATGCAGATGAACGGGCCTCAAAGTGTAAGGGCTTTTATAAGCAGATTTTTTTCTTAGTTGAATAAAGTCTGTTCCTAATTCTATAAAACCATCCAAATCTTTTTCATCAGATATTTTGTTAAAAAGTTTTTCCAAAATAAAATCCACCCCATAGACAGAGTCCAGGTTTATCTACTCATAAAAGTCTGTCCACTGTCCCTGTGAAACTGTGAAAATACTGTGAAACTGTGAAAATACTTGCTCTGTTTTCGTAGAATCAAATTTAGTTTATATTTACAATCTATATGAAATATTTTACCTACAAATATTCTCCAAAGTCCCCAGTTACTTTTATGTAATTTTATCATACCTTCTTTTTATTTATAGTTACTATATTTTTATAAGCATTACCACTCCAAATAATATTATACTATGCATTATCTGTTGTATTTGTATTTAAACCCATTACCCTATCTAGCTAATTATATTACCTATTCTGTTATTTATGTCTTATAGGTTTGCCTAGCCTATTGCCATATTTTGTGAAGTTAGTTTTTACACTGCTGAATATTTTAGTACCTGTATTATATATAATATTATTTATATCATCTAAGACAACAAAGGTAATATAATTCTACTACTGCATTTTCAAAAGGAAAAAAAAACCATAGACTTTTCATTAATTGCACGTTTAGGGGCAGATTTATCAAGGGTCCATTTTCGAAGTGAAAATACTTCGAATTCAAAGTGTTTTTTTCAATCAAACAGTTTTTAATCGAATTCGAATTGTTGAATCGTACGATTTAATCAAACAATTTGAACGTTTGCCTCCTTACTTAGCCAATGCAGGAATGGAGTGCTGTCACCAGTATTACCTGTTCGGTCTCAGGTGCCTCCAGGTGTATGACCCCAAACTGCCAAGGGTCCAATATAGTGGAATCCACAAGAAAAAACCACCAATGGCACTTCTGATGCTGTTCAACCAGTCGTGAGTTGTTTATTAGCTTGAGCTAATAAACAACTCACAACTGATTGAACAGCATCAGAAGTGCCATTGGTGTTTTTTTCTTGTGGATTCCTTACTTAGCCAAATAATTCCATATAGGTTATAAGAGGTCTCCCATAGGCTAAAACAGCAATTTGGCAGGTTTTAGGTGGTGAATAGTCAAAGTTAAAGTTTTTAAAGAGACAGTATTTTGAAATTCGAATGGTTGAATTTGTTCAATTTGAATTTTGGTCTATTCAATAGTTGAAGTACCCAAAAATTACTTTGAAATTCGAGTTTTCATTTTTACCCTTGATAAATCTGCCCCTAAATTTCTGTATTACACTTATCCTTACATCTGCCACAGTTTGGCTGACCGTTACATGGAAAATATATAAATTGAATAGAATTCAGAATTGCTATTAATGATATTGTACTAACACATCAGCATGGATGCACCAGACTCACTAAGAACACTTCACTAAAAATATTTTTTGAATAATAGGGAAATGGATTTCAATAACCTCATCTTGTTAAATGTATCCTTTGCAAATCTTAACTTAAATAAAGAACAATGCAATATGAAAATGGCATATTTAAATATCAACTGTATTTTCATCATATTTTCATACCACAAATGTTCTTATAAACTCAAGGTTAAGTGCCCCAGCATCCTGGAAACAGACAACTAAAGACTTAGCTTCAACCATTCCTCACTTAACATCAACTAAGTTCAGTTTATGCAGCAACTTATTGCAACTGCTTTGTAAACAAATCAGATTTCCCCTTTCTTACACAAATGCATATATGAATCAACATTAGTGATTAGGGAATTAAAGGGTTATGCACCTGTAGCAGAACATATGGAGAGTAGGCTAAAGATATGGTTAGGTAGGGCAATATGTAAAAATTGGGGAGGTGATACCATCTGGTGGGAGGAAGTAGGGGTGCAGTACTAGAGCTATGGCTATCTTGTGCAATGTAATGTTCACCCACCCATTTCTACTGTTAGCATAGCTGTTTGTACTTACTCTTTAGTGATTTTTCTATTGTTTTCTATTGTATGACAGGTAGCCATAAGGAATAAAGTAGGCAGTTGCTTATTCCCTGACAGTTGACACTGCCCCTGTTATTATACTTATTATACTATTTTAACAGTTATTTGTTCTCTACCAAATAGTAATATGTGTAGGCATAGTTATGTTATATCTTGTGTATCATTTATGTTATATCTGAAGTATGCTCTATATGTAACAGCAAAATATATAAATAAATTACCAATATATAATTAACCAATAATCGTGAGGCAACAGAAGAAGAACCTAATATTTGGTGAGCAGCATAGATAGTCCTTAAAAGACATGGAAATCAAATTCAGTGGTGGTTGCCAAATTGTTATGACCCCCAAGTAATTCTAATTGCTAAACTAGAACCCTAAGCTGGTGTTCTTCTACCTAAGAACAGCACTGGTCCTGGGTGTTTTACAATAAAATGCTGGGCAGCTATTGATTTTTCCAGGGATTCAAATTCAAATAAGAGATTTATCATCACGCTACTCTGGAAGTAACTTGATTTTGATAGGTTACCACTTAAAACCGGCTGAGCTCATGTAGTCAATAGCAGAGGTCTGCTGACATATTTGAAGAGGTTAATAGCCTTCCTGACATTCAAGTTTTTTTCAGAAAAATACTCTATTCAAATTGCATTTGAATTTGTTTTGAAGTTTCAGGTCGGTATCATTCATCGTTCATTCATATCAATTTTAGACGTTCAAGTTTTTTCTTAAATAAGATACCATTCTAGTTTGATGTCATTTGAGTTCATTCGAGGTAAAAAAAAAACTTTAACATGTGACATTTGATAAATAACCCCGCACTATATATTTTAGTTGTGCAAGCTTGGTTTGCCTTTAGTTTAGGTATAAAATCTATTATTGCCAAGTGCATTTTACTGTCCTTCAAATCTGAAGCAAACAAACATTCTGAAGAGGCAAACTGGTCCATTAAATTGTCATTCAAGAAATCACATTTTTCCATAAATTTTCAAGATATTTGATATATTGCAAATGGGGCAAAACTTGTGGGGGAAAAACACAATTTGAATGGTCAAAATACACCACCCATTGGCATAATCATGCAAAGTCAGTGAACAAAATGTGAATTGTGACATTCTATGAATTTTCTATTATTCAATTATATACTTTCTTAAATTAGGACATATGCCAAGCACAACCAAAACATCTCTATGGGGCAAATTTACTTAAGGGCGAAAATTCGGCAGTGATTCACTTCTGCAATAAACGTATGCCTTACTTGCTGCAGATCTGTGTGCCTCTGGATTCTTTACATTTTACCACTGTGCACCAGATCTTATTAGATTTTTTTCTACGAGGGTGTGCGAGAACCTGATTTCTATTTGCAGCCATCACAACAATTCACCAAGTGAAAATTCGCTCAGACAGCGCTAATTTACTAAGATGATAAGTTTCATCCCAGCTGTTGAATGCTGGCAAGTTTTCGCTAGCGTTACTTTGGCAGTGCAAGCATATCAAAGTGAAGATGCGCCAGTGTTCAATTCAGGTTAGCACAACTTCACTAGAGGTCTTGTGCTCAGGCTAATTTGCATACGGCTGGAAATTTTAAGTTGAATGAACCAAATTATGTTGCATGGTGCATCTAATACATTACATTTACACTGATAACTAGAAAGTCAATAGAGTTGTTTTAATGCCCTAAACATAAGCCCACTGTAAAAGTTGTTTGTGGATAGATTGCAAAGCAACACTGGAGTCTATCTCCTTCACTGGCAAAGTGACGCCTGCGCCTATTAGTAAATCGGCAAAGTCCCTGTGGGTGGTAACACTCCCGAATTGTCACCAGTGTTAGTTACTTCGCCCTTTAGTAAATCTGGCCCTATGGCTCTTACCTTTTGCAGGTATCAAACTAGGGTATCTGTTTATTATTTAATGTCAATTCATCCATCAGATTAAGGTGTTAAGGGTTTGGCTTTTAACAAATAGGTATAATATGATGGCATTTATTAGATGAAGACTTTTATGTGGGTCAAAATCTTATTCTAGTAAACACATTACAATTTTTATGTTGGTCCATGACCTGTGACTTTGGACAGTCACAGGTCAAGGGAACAAAGTAACCAAACTTTGGACATTTTAAAAGTGAAGCAAGTTATAAAGGTTGAGACAATAATATTGCTTTGTATAAAAGTGATGCCTTTTTAAAATACATATTTATCTATATAGTTCGAGAAATGTACTGTACAAATGTATTCACTTGGTATTAATTTGGTAATTTTGCCACTACAGAGACAGCTATGCAATAGAATTAAATCACTATGGAATCTGAAACTCTCCTTAATTTAAAGAATTTATGTTAAAGCAAATTATTATGTGTCAAAAGCAATCATCTCCTTTGTTCATATATTCTTTGAAGAAAACTCAGATCATTTGGTGCCATACATTAAAAGAATAAAAATTGTTCATGGCACATTACAGGGTACATTACTCACTGATAACAATTAAATCTTGAGAAAAGAAAATGTGTCCTTCAAAATACATTTTTGTACATATTTTTCTTATTTCTTATTCTGCTTTACAAAGCTTACTAAAAATGAATCAGAGCAAGTGCAACAATTAGTTTCAATACTAATCTTTTTATAATGAACAACCAATGAACACAATTTATTCACTAGCCTGCAGTGTTAAACACAAAGTGAATGTCTAATTTTATAAACTTCTAAATCACAACTTAACTTATATGGTATGACTTTATTTTCAATTATCCTTCCATCTGTAAGTATTCATTCATACCAAGAATAAACATTATTGTGCCACTTCCTGGTTAACAGATAACAGCAACATGATGGAATCCTGACATGAGTCAGCAACATGATGGAATCCTGTTTCTAAACATGTTTTCTCCCAACAGACCGGTCAGTGTTTAATTTGAAATCAACATGTTCTAAGGTAGGGGTGTCCAAAAGGTAGAGCTACCAGTAGACCTTTAGCTCATGATCAGTATAGTTACATAGTTACATAGTTACATAGTTAAATTGGGTTGAAAAAAGACAAAGTCCATCAAGTTCAACCCCTCCAAATTAAAACCCAGTATACACACACACACACCCCTACAATCTTTCACACAAACCATATATGCCCATAGCTATACTAACTGTAGAGTTTAGTATCAAAATAGCCTTTGATATTATGTCTGCCCAAAAAATCATCCAAGCCCCTCTTAAAAGCATCAACAGAATCAGCCATCACAACATCACCCAGCAGTGCATTCCACAACCTCACTGTCCTCACTGTGAAGAACCACCTATGCTGCTTCAAATGAAGGGGTGGCCTCTGGTGCGGTGATCCTCTTTATGGGTAAAAAAATCCACTGATATTTGTCTATAATGCATTCTAATATATTTGTAAAGTGTAATCATGTCCCCTCGCAAGCGCCTTTTTTCCAGAGAAAACAACCACAACCTGGACGGTCTACCTTCATAATTTAAGTCTTCCATTCCTCTAACCAGTTTATTTGAACGTCTCTGCACTATCTCCAGCTCATTTACATCCCTCCTAAGGACTGGAGTCGAAAACTGCACTGCACATTCCAGATGAGGTCTTACTAGGAATCTATAAAGAGGTATAATTATGTTTTCATCCCTTGAGTTTATGCCCTTTTTATGCAAGATAGAACTTTTATGTGCTTTAGTAGCTACAGAATGACACTGCCCACAATTAGACAACTTGTTATCTATAAAAACCCCAAGGTCCTTCTCACTTAAGGAAACTCCCAACACACTGCCATTTAGTGTATAACTTGCATTTATATTGTTTTTGCATAACCTTGCATTTATTAACATTGAACCCCATTTTCCAGTTTGCTGCTCAGTTTCCCAACTTAGACATAAAACTCTCCAAAGTGGCAGCATCCTGCATGGAACCTATAGTTCTGCACAATTTAGTATCGTCTGCAAAAATAGATAGATCTCAAGACACTGTCAACAAACAGTTTGTCTAAATAACCCTCCTGTCTTATGCTTTTCATTCAGATATTTACTATGTTAAAGATACATAATGAATAGATTTAAATGTAACAATGTACAATTTCTCATAAATCAATATTTAAGTAATATTTTCTACTGAGTGCTAACAATGCTTTTATGGATGTAGATCAAAATGGGAAAATATCACAAAAATTAGACATTGCATGTCCTTGGGCATGTCCTAAAGGATAAAATCACATTTTATATTCCAGTACTGTTTCCCAGTGTACCTGTATTTGTTAACACTTTGCATATTATTTATTTGCTCCTTCCCTAACTGGACCATATTTATTATTTTAAACCCTCATTTTTATCAGATTGGGTACAAACATGAAAAAATTGAGATTTTTTTCTGATTTGTTTCTCACATTGCTCAATTTTTGGGCTTTTTCCCAAAACAATTGGAATTTTTCATATTTTTATCCAAAAAGGCCGAAATTGTCAGTTTTTCGGGTTAATTCCAGTGCAGACCACAGAAACTGCCATATAGGATAGGGACTTCTCCCATTGATTTATGTAAAACCTCAGTAGGTCTGAGATGCCAGATTTCCGGATTCTCACAACATTCAGTCTTTCTGCCCTTTGTACTGCTCTCAAAGCATATGTAAGTGGAGCTGTGAGTGCAGAGGGAGATGTGGCAAACATCCCATTTATATCCCCTGCTGTCATAAAGATATTAGCATTGTGTCTATAAGTAGCCATTGTGTTTTTTTTAAACATTACTTTTTTATTCTTTGTGGTACCTATTGCCCAACAGCCTTATTTTAATCATTCTATCACTCATTTTATAAACTAAAATGGTATTTCCCTATTTCTGTATAAATGAGTGACATAGTACACATTCCTCTAACTGTCTGTCCACCTGGATAAGAAAAGAAATCACTTCAACATGAAGGTTCGGAGTTTTTTATTTAGTTTATTAATAGTTTGGCCTGGGTAATTAATGATGGACTAGGACTGTTTAGAAGTTACCTTAGGTTAGTAAGCAGCTCTACACTATAATCTCTACATTCTACACTATAGTAGACGCCTAAACAGCCTAGAATGGGTAATTAATATTTAAATATATCTATAAATAATGATGAGTTACTGTTGGTTTTTACAATTTGAAATCAATTTGAAATCCCTAACTATTTAGGTAATACAGTACAGTATATGTTGCTTAGTAAACTGTTTCTTTGTATTGTGTTCCTATAACATATATCCTTTATTTCCGTTCAAAAATACTCTTCCCCTTGTACACGATTTTGTTTAAATAAAGCCCTATTTAAAATACCTTCTGATGCCTATCTGTTATAGTCACCCCTGGCTCACAATTAGTTCTTGAGTGTGGAGTGGAGCAGCACAAACATACATCACAAACATCTAACCTGGTGCACAAAGAGTAAAATCCTAATTTTATGGTCTTGTATCTGCAAAATGCACAACATTTCCTTTGCCCATGCATCCTTTCATAATTTTAAATATGAATAAACAGTAAGACTCTTTATTCCAGAATTATATAATGTAATTAAAGCACACAGGTTCTGCTACTTTGGGCAGTTAAGCAATTATTTTGTGTAATTTAGAAATTTCTCATGACTGATGCTCTCTAATTGCAAGCTGATTTTCAGTAGGAGGAAAAAAATCATTTTGTGCTTGTGGAGTCCTTTTATATATGGAAGCTTACCTTTGTAGCAGCTTGTTCAAAGCAATCCGCAGATGGTAGGGCAGTAATAATATACTTATAAATATGTGTCCTCTGGTTACAAACTTTGATATAACAGAGGTAGTTGTATCCTAGATAACTAGCATAGCACTTATATATGCTTTTTTTTCCAAATTAGATTTTTACAGGCAGACGGTTCTTAGTGAGATTTTTTTAAATTTCTGGCAAATAACTGTGTTTAAAGCACACAGATGGGAAGCTCTGTTCTATTAAGCTATGGTGTATATTTGTTCATTGGCAGCTGATGTGAAAGGAAGCCACAGGGACACATCTGCATACAAATATGATTTTAAAAAGGTAATTTTGTCTTTTTATGGTGCGCTTTACTGAGTTTTTCCTAAAATATTACAAGTAGATGACTTGTTCAAGCATATTGAAAGTCAAACAGCCTTACTCAACCTTTGTGCAGATGGAGATTATGTGATTCTACGATAACATACTAACAAAGTAACAGTTCAGATGTGTTTATATTATTCGTTTCACAATTTACTATTTGAAATTCAGTGTTACATTATTCTAATGAATGAATGCAATACAAATGATAAGATCATTATAGTTAATGTTACTTTTAAACCAGAAGTAATTTAAATTTTTATAACTTCCTTGCTTGAACAATGTCTACTATAAAAGGTTCTTTGTAAATTTAAACACACACACAATAATAAAAATATACAATATCAATAAATAGCTTTTGATGGAAGATGGTGCCTTAAAATGACATTGAACAAGTGCATAACTGAATAGAATGAATGCAATTCAGCAGCAAACTGACATTTTTTCCAATTGCAATTTTACATTTAGGCAGCCATTTTTGCTAAAGGTTCAAAGAGAGAGACAAAGACTGAACTATACATTCAACAGGGAAACCCACCAACAAGAATAGCTTTATCATGTTACTATAAATATGTATAATAAGACATTAGAAGATACAGTATTACATATTGTATTCTTGCTTAATTATGATAACTTCTGGTTTGTCGTTTACCCACAACTGTTCATTTTTAATGCTATAAATACAAATATACTGAAAATTACCTCTGGGAATTTATTGTAGTAAATTCAGCAAAGAGTGTCTCTAGACAATAATGCAGAGTTAGTGACTAGGAAATGATGAACAATATATACGACCACAAAAGTAGCATTGATGCACTCCCCCATTTTTTTGTACCTTTATTTTTGAATTTTTCTCTGATCATCTAAAGTACTAAATTTGATTAATTCCTGTTAGGTCTGTGCACAGAAAAATGAATAGATTTTTAAAGTTGTGGGGTTGCTACATGTATTTCCTTTGTTATGACATCCTTGGTCTTTGATTGCCATGGATTTCATTACTGATGTATTCTACTGTTCTTGTAGTTATCAAATTGTTTCTGTGTAAAAATGACCTAAGTTTCTGGATTTACCCCTTTAATATCAGACCCACAAGTCCTCATTTCTCCTCAAGTAAATGCAATAAAAGTCCAAAGTTTAAAAGGTCAGTGCTAAATGAAGCTGGGGGAAGGAGTAAGATGAAAAGGAAAAAGTAAATTTTAGAGTGTAGTAATTACTTATAGCGTTGTAGCGCCACACTCTCATATATGCCCAATTATATCTTGTGCAGTTATCCTTTATAAGTCCCATGTGAATGTTTGGGTGGGTACTTAAAAACATTTTACTTCAAATGTGCACATCAAAAATTTCAGAAGTGGAGCTGTGTGGTGTCCCTTCTTGCTAGGAGAAGCTAAAAAGTGCAGAATATAGTGTAAAATCCTTTTTTTGCTGAGAGGTTTGTTTTTATATATAATTGTTAGTTGAAGTTCCTAAGCCTGACACTCTGACACTCTGGGGCAGATTTACTAAGAATTCGAATATCGAATTCAAAGGATTTTAACGCTATTCGACCAATCAAACGATCGAATAGAAAAAATTCGATCGAGCGATAAAATAGTACGTATTGATCGATTCAAACATTTTAAACATTCGATCTAATTTTATTTATTCGATCTAAAAAACTTAAAAAAACTGCTATGGGGAACTATAGCAACTATAGCAATATGGTAAATTTAATCTGGCGAACTAGGCAGTCAAATAAAAATTTAAAGGGCAAGTAATTTGACTGTCAAATATACAAATAATCAAATACATTTTTAGTCGATCTATTCAAATCATTAATTTCAATCGAATTTTCAAAATTCAATGGTCGAAGTGGCCACAAAAATTATTAAAAAATTCAAATTCAAATTTTTCGAATTTAGTAAATCTGCCCCTCTGACTTTGCCAACCTGGCTGTCCCATATCAGCCTGTTAGTTACAGCCCCCTCATACAGGCATATGGGGGATCAGACAGGTAATGTAAAAGCATTGTGCAAATACTTTATGGCAAAGTTAGAAGTAACTTTTATTATACCTTTAATTTATATATATGCATTAACCCCAAATTCTTTTATCATTAATTAGGGTATATTGGCAAAACTTTCTATTCATTTTACAGTAAGATATACTTTTAAGTACTATTGAATAGTGATGGGCGAATCTCCCCCGTTTCGCCGAAAAATTCGCGAAAAAAATTCGGGGAATGAAACGAGTCGCGTTGTGTCGTTTTCGTCGAGTCGTTTTCGTCGAGTCAAAACCGACGCGCGACTCGTTTTTTTTGGGCGAATTTTTGCTGGCATTTCGCGAATTTATTTGCCAGCGATGAATCGCGGGAATATCTAATAAAAAGGCCCTTAAATTGAAGTTTATATTTAGGCCTCTTGCTTCTATCGTTTCTAATGCATATATAGACTTACTCTCACTCCATAGTGTGTCTTTTACTATATTATCTCCTCTCCATTTCCTATTTATTGTTTCTATTCCCCAAAATTAACCCTTTGAGTTTTTTTCATGATGTACATTAAAATGTTTAGAAATATAGATAGGTATGTTTATCATGTGCACTGGAGTTTATTTGAAGGGGTTGAACTTGATGAACTTTTGTCTTTTTTTTACCCAAATTGAAGGACCAGTAACATCAAAAATGTTTTTTTTTTAATTTGTTATTATACATAGAAAAAAAAAACACAAACTAAACTTTAAAATCACAAAGCCTTTATTAAGAAATAACTTACTCTGCTTCTGCTCCTCTTCAGAAAAGGCGACAGGGCGATGATCCACCATGCGATGCTCGATTTCTCCTCCCTGGCTATCTCCTATAAGTAGGGCAGGGAGGAGAAATTGAGCATCACACAATGGATCGCTCAATTGCCTTTTCAGAAGAGGAGTGCAAGCAGAGTTTTGGTAAATTATTTTTTAATTTAATAATTCTTAACTTTGTTAAAGTTTTATTTGAGTTGGTGTTTTTTTTTTTGCATACTAATGAATTTTAAAGAAACACATGTTTGATGTTACTGGTCCTAAGTATGTAACTATGTAAGTGACTCCTAAGAGGGTCAACACTAAGAGGGTCAACACTCCTAAGAGGGTCTGCAAAAATACACCACTACATCATTTATGCAAGAGCATAGTAATGTGCACTGATCCATTACCCTTCAAGTATGGGTGTGTATTTGTGTTTGTGCATTATGATACAGAATTTGTTGTATAGAAAATAAAGGAACAGTAACATCAAACAATGAAAGTGTTTAAGTAATAAACATATAATGCAGTGTTGGCCTGCACTGGTAATGCTGCTGTGTTTGCTTCAGAAACACTACTATAGTTTATATAAATCATTTGCTGTGTAGTGATGGTGCAGAAAAGGCTCAGGTTAAACAGCAGATAAGTTCTGTAGAACATAATTGTTTTATCTGTTGTCCACTATTTAAGCTGTGACATTTCCACCATTGCTAAGCAAGCAGCTTGTTTATATGAACTATATCAGTGTTTCTGAAGAAAACACATCAGTTTTACCAATGCAGGGCAACATTTCATGATATTTTTATTACTTTAAAACAGTTAAATTTTTTGGTTTTATGGTTACTTTTGTTGTTAAAAACTAAGCAGTATACTGTAGATTGAAAACTTGCAGATAGCTTGCATACAATTGCTTTGGCAACATTTCCTGCAAACATAAACTGGGCGTTGAACAAGTGGGAGCATTTTTAGTAATGTTAAAGACGTCTTTTATATAGTTTGTTAAAATCAAGTGAGTGCTCTTCCATACTGGCCCTCTGCTCCTGACTTACATACTCACATAGTTAAATTGGTTTGGGAAAAAAAGACCAAAATCCATCACGTTCAACCCCTCTAAATGAATCCCAGGGCCCATACATACACACACTCACACCAACTCTTTCATACACTTACAAAGGAAATATACCAATATCTAAACTTGAGGCAAATTTATTAAGGGTTGAATTGAAAATTCAAATTTTATTAAAATTTTTATGGTCAAAACTGTCAAATTGGACTAGGGAATTAACCAAACCTGATTTGAGTTTTTTTTTAATTCTAATTTGATTTTTGAGATTTATCATACTCTGGCAATTTAAGAATTCGAATTTGACTATTCACCACCTAAAACCTGCCACGTTCCTGTATAATTCAATGGGAGAGGTCCAGTGACCAATTTGGAGATGTTTGTAACCATCCTGACATTCAAGTTTTTTTTTCCAGAGAAAGAGGTACTATACTGATCAAATTCAAATCAAATTTAGGTTGTTTAAATTCGGGTCATTTAAATTTGTCTGAGTTTTTAAAATTTGATTTTATTAATACATTTCCATAAGTCAAATTTTGAATTCAATTAAATTTAAGAGAATTTTTAAAAAACTCACATGAATTCGAAATTCAATATTTGATAAATGTGCTTCTTAATGTAGATTTTAGTATCACAATAGCCTTGGATGTTATGCTTGTCCAAGAAAAGATCCCTCGGCCATCAAAACATCATCTGGCTCTACATTCCACAACTAGTGATGGGCGAATAAGAATTAGCAAAATTGTGAAAATGTTGAAGTACAACATTTTCACCCATTAGAGTCTATGGGCCTTATTTTCATGGCTAAACTTGTTGAAACATTTTGTTTATCACCATCTGCAACCTCACTGTCCTCACTTATCCTTGACAGTCTGCCCATATAATTTACTGTAATCCCATCTTCCATCCCTCTAACCAGTTTAGTTTCACGTCTTTGCACTCTCTCCTGCTCAATTATATCCCTCTTAAGGCCTGGAGCCCAAAACCGCACTGCATACTACAGGTGAGGCCTTACCAGGGAGGCAAAATTATGTCCGATTTTGGGAAGCTGGCACAGGAGACAGGGCAGATTTTGGGAAGCTGGCACAGGAGACAGGGCAGATTTTGGGAAGCCGGCACAGGAGACAGGGCAGATTTTGGGAAGCCGGCACAGGAGACAGGGCAGATTTTGGGAAGCTGGCACAGGAGACGAAGCAGACTTTTGCTGAACTGCATCCAGCTTGTCAGAAAGAAAATGCAGAGTTTTAATCATATAGTCCTGCTTCCTCTGATGTTCCTCTAGCCGAAGGAGGACCATTGAGGTTAGCAGCTCAGTGGTTAGTGGAAAGGTGGTATCCTGACCTTTGGCCTTATGTTCCCCATCCCAAGGGAGCTGCAGTACAACTACTGGACTAGAGGCATGGAGGGCTCTCCCAAAGGCTTCTTGTAGTCATTCTGTAACGCTGCTGTTACAGGAGTTATACTCACACTGAGTAGTGAGTGTGGTGGAAGCCCAGGGGTGAAGCCATAAACCATGGAAGCAGACATGGTGAATATACAGGTTTAATAGAACTGAAGAAAAACAGGAACAGGTCAAAATAAAGTCTTTACCAGGCAGGTGATGAAAAGCTGGAACAAAAAACACAAGAACTTGGAATCACGGGACAAATGTTTTCCAACTGTGGAACTTGGAATCACTGGGACAAGGTTATCCAGGACAAACAAAATGCATACTGTACAATACAGAGCAAAGTTCAGGGCATGGTTTATAAAGGGAAAATAATTAGGGAATACAAAACACATGAGGGTAACGAGGAGGGAGGAGACAAACTGGGAATGAAACAGAATACAGAACAACAATAACATACAGTAGGATCAAGACAGCCCCAAAAGCCTTCAGTGGTTCACTTGGTAAGTGCATCGCCTGTGCACTTAAAAGTCCAACAACCCCAGTCCCAAGTGTTCAAATCCTGAGGGGTCCTTACACATAAATTTCAATGCATTTCTGCAAATTGCAGAAAATCTATTCAATCACTTCATTGAACCTAATTTTCCAGTTTGCTGCCTAGTTTTCCAATTAAGTCAAATCACTCTATAAAGTGGCAGCATCTTATATGGAACTTATAGGTCTGCACAATTTAGTATCATCAGCAAAAATAGAAACAGTACTTTCAATGCCTACCTCCAGGTCATTAATAAACAAGTTGAAAAGCAAAGGACCAAGTACAGACCACTGCGGTACACTAACAACACTGGTCCAAATGTTCCATTTACCACTGCTCTCTGTAATCTATCTTTTAGTCAGTTCTCTAGCCAAGTACAATTACTCTGTTCCTGGTAGGGATGGCGCGAACCGCCGAAAAAAAGTTCGCGAACATGTTCGCGAACTTCCGCAAATTTGCGAACGGTTCGCGAACGGTTCGCGAACGGTTCGCGAACCCCCATAGACTTCAATGGGAAGGCGAACTTTAACAGCTAAAAAAGATATTTCTGGCCAGAAAAATTATTTTAAAGTAGTTTAAAGGGTGCAACGACCTGGACAGTGGCATGCCAGAGGGGGATCAAGGGCAAAAATGTATCTTAAAAATCCATTGTTGACACAGCGCTGCGTTTTGTGCTGTAAAGGGAAAAAAGTCACTCAGGTGGTTGTGTAATATTATGGATATTTAGACAGAATGTGAACAAGCTCACACAGCTAGATGGTTGAAGAACTGGGCAAAAAATGGCTACAGGGCAAAAAATGGCTACAAGGTCAACGTATACACTACTACAGCGGTGGATACGGATTACGTAAAATATATTATGGCTGCTTGAAAAAAGTCACTCAGGTGCTTTTTCTGGAGAGGGTAATATTATGGATATTTAGACAGAATGTGAACAAGCTCACACAGCTAGATGGCAGTTGTTTGAAGTACAGTAGATTACTAGCCAGCAAACTTACTATCCACTGTCCCTGAAATCACTAACAGCTCTCTCCCTACACTATCTCTTCCAAGCACACACAGGCAGAATGAAAAAACGCTGCAGGGCTTCGGTTTTTATAGGGAAGGGGAGTGGTCCAGGGGGTGTGGGGTGGTCCAGGAGGGAGAGCTTACTGATTTGCTGCCATGTATCTGCTGGTCTGGGGTGAGAGGGCAAAAAAAATGCGGCAAAAAAAAAAGCGCCAAATTGATGCGAACCCAAAATGCGAACGTCACGCGACATTCGCGAACTTTTGGCGAGCGCGAACAGCGGATGTTCGCCGGCGAACTGTTCGCGCCATCCCTAGTTCCTGGCCAATATTCCATAATTTAAACAGTAACCTTATATGTGGTATTGTATCAAATGCTTTAGCAAAGTCTTAGTAGATTACATGCACTGTCATCCCAGAGTCAAGGTCTCTGCTCAGCTTCTGATAAAAAGAAATTAAATTAGTCTGGGAAGATCTTTACACAAAACCCATGCTGGCACAAACTCATAGTATTATTATTTGCAATGAAGTCAAGTACAGATGAAGCGACTTTGGATTGTGTGTTTGACTCAGAATAACTAAACTCAGATATCCCATTTATCCCTCTTAACAGCATCCCATCCAATGAAATAGTTCACCTTTGAAAACAATGGTGCTTTGGTATGCTAATGAAAAGGTAAAATGCATTAAATGAGTTAAGATGACTTTAGATAACACAGTTTCATGACACATTTAACACACAAATCCAAGTGGCTGAATCTGTATCTTATCCCTTAATACCCCTTCAAAAAGCTTTCCTACCATTAGTGTCAAACTAACCGGCCTATAGCTTTGAGACTGAATATGGGATTCCTTTTAGCACCTCATTAGCAATTTGCCAGTCTTTCTGCACCATGCCATAATCCTAAAAAATTAAGTAAAGAGGTATGCCAATCACAGAGCTAAGCTTGCTTAGTACCCTGAGATGAATATCATCAGTCCTGGACCTTTGCTTATTTTTACATATTCTAGTCTCTTTGAATTTCCTCATACGTGAACCACGCATCATTAGTTGTATTACTAGAATTGGGACAAATAAGAAGGAAAACTTAATTAGCTGGTCCTCATTTGTGTAGATAGATAAAAAAATAACAGTTCAGAATCTCTGTTTTTTTTTCTGTCCTCATCAATCACTTAACCCCCCCCCCTCATAGTAAGGGTCCCACCACTTCCTGCTTAATATTTTACAATTTACAAATCTTGCTGCAATAGCCCTTTCCATCTCAATTTTAGCTTGTCTGAGAGCTATAATATTATATAATTTATTGGCTGCCTTGTATCTGATAAACTTTTCAGCTGTCCCAGGTAACTTGAATGCCTTAAAAGCATGTCTTTTCTTGCCTATCTCAACACCAACACTTCTATTGAACCACACATGTTTTGTTTGTGATGATGTTTGTGCCTTCCAAGGGGAATACACTGATATGTATAGTTATGAAGCAGCTTTTTAAAGACATTCTATTTTTTTATGTGTTTAACGATGTGAAAAGCATTTCTCACTTATGTTACAGAGATGCCCTTATACTGTCAAAGTTTGCACATCTAAAATTTTGTGGTTTAGTTACTCCCTTATAGAGTTGTCTCTGCAACAAAATTGCAAAGGAGACCAAGTTATGATTATTTTTCCCTAAATGCTAACCACGTAAATTCTAGAGATGAGTTTGGTATTTTATGTTATTACAAGATACAAATAGAGTCATTCCTAGTACTGTAGGTTCTTGAACGGGCTGAAATTAAAAGTTGTCATTCAGCATATTTACAAACCTGCTCCCTTACTTTTTTCCTGTTCCTTTAGTCCCATGTTATGGTTCCCTTGCCTACCCAGAACCCAACTCTTGAATCTCTCACTTTAAGACATGGCGGCATCCAAGTAGTGAAGGGCTCCTCCCGACGTGAAAGTCAGCTGTTATAGGCAGAAGCGTTTGTCATGACCAGAACCTTGGAATGTGTTCTGGGTTTGAGATACCAGAGCTGACAGTTATGCATCTGGTCTAAAATCAATTTTAGAAATCAAGTGATCTTTAAAAATTCCTGGTCTAAAATGCTATTGTTTCCCATTCTTATGACTTACAAATAAACCTTTCATTAATAATAATATGATCCAAGCCAAGTTAATGACAGAAACAGTGAACTTATTCAGCACCAAGAATGCATTAATATTTTTAATGTAGGTAGCATATTTTTTATAAATGTGTGAATAATACTTTAAGTGGCACATTTATTAAAATTCAAAACAGGCAATTCCTGGGGGAGTTAAAGCAGTATAATTTTTTCTGACAGCCAGGCAAGGGTTTTAATGATTTGGCACATTTCTCAAAACATTTCTTGCCTGCCAGTCCATCAGAATTGACTGCTTTTGAATTTTCCATGCTGTTCTGGGGGATTAAGAATGCACTGGTAGTGCTGAACCATAAAAACAATGAGAATTTACTTAATTTACCCCCAAACAAGTCTATGTGGTATTCCAAGCAGTAACCATAATTTTTGCAACAGAAGAGAAAAAAGGAACATTAATACTATTATATTTATGAGTCAAAATAAAACATGAAAAAGAAGCTATTGATTTATTGTAGCATAGAAACATAAAATTGGCAGTGAAGAAACATTTGGCTAAATTAGGCTGCAATTTTCCCTCCTTACAACAAAACTGTGCTCTTAAATAAATTACTTTTATCAGATTCTCTCTTTTAAATATCATGCATTTTCCCTCTTGGTGCTAAGGTTACAAGAAGAGTGTACTCTGTGAAAGAAATTATTCTCCATCACACATGTTACTTTACCAACTTTACACTTGCAAATACACCACTAAATTGTCTGTTTTTTCTGATGTAGAATTTCTATAAGAAGATATTTATAGGCTCTTATAGCCAATTGTTTACATTTTCTTTAGAAGGTAAGAATATATGTTTAAAACAATTGTTAAAAGAATGAGTATTCCCAGTGCACTCATTACAGCATTTTAGCCCATCCTTTAGTTACCCATATTAACTGCCAGATGCAACCTTTTTTCTCTATACCAGATATGTGGAAGGGACAACTAAAGAGTACAGGTGCATTAGAGGCAAAACATTGGGCTTTGTATTGGTTGTTTGCATTGTTCACTTTGTTCTCATTTGTTAATTATCCCTTATGCTTTTATGTACTACAATGATATCTTCATTTAATCAAAAGTGTTTTTAAATGTAACTTTATATAAAGCTGTTCCTGAGTGCTATTAAGAATGAAAATGCAGGATGTTTGCTTACAGCTACTAAATAGGTTAGTAGTGAGCCAATTCAATGCCTTGGTAATTATCTACATCAAAAACAGCACGTACACTAATACTTATAAGGATTACAAATTATTTTTGTCTCTTGCAGTGCAATTCTGACAATGCACATATATGCATTTTATCATAACAGGGCAGATTCAATTCAATGCATAAAGCTGAGATAAATAAAAATTGTCTTCACCTCTAAAAAGTTATGCTAAGTTTTTAAGAATTCAATTCAGTGTAATGTTTAAGTGATGCTTCTTGAGTTTTTTGTGAAAACATTTGAATTGATCTGTGTTTTTCGAGATAATAGTACAAGTTAACACTCAGGGGGTTATTAACTAAAATAAAATAATTTTAATTAAACAAGCTAGACCAAACTCCTATCTACGAGTTTACTTTATTTCTTAATAAATAACGCAAAAAACTTGGTTCGGGAAAAGTCTCCATAAAATTGTGAAAAATCTCGAATCGTAAATATTTTTGGATTTTGCTCCCAAATCGCTGGATTTTTTATTGCTGAGTTGTAGCCGAAAACCCCTGAATTTTTCAGATTATCACATGAAACCCAAAACAGACCCCAATATCTTCAAATTTGAAAAGGAACACCATTGATCTCCACAGGACTTTTTCAGATTTGGATTTTTTGCTGCTTTGGCTTTGGCTTAATGAATCTGTAAAATAAATAACCCACACAATATCCTACCCAAGTCTAAAATTGAAAAAAAAAGTCAAACATACATTTATTTATTTAATTTACACCTTTTCTGTGTTTTTTGTACCTTCAATGGTGACTAATAATATTTCTAAAAACATGTTCTATTGGGTGATCTAAACCAATCAACACTCATTTGTTTAAACACCACACCTAGACATGTAAACATTATAAAAAAACTTGTGTGTATATATATATATATATATATATATATATATATATGTACAGATGTAGCCACTTTGGATTGTGTGTTTGACACAGAATAACTAAACTCAGACTTCACACAGAAAATTGCGTCACAGCATCCCATCTAATTAAAGTGTTCATCATTGTGAACAATGGTGCTTTGGTATGCTAAGTACTTGTTATTGCCTTTTACACTCACATGACCAAAATTTGCCAAAATGCATTGAAGTCTGTTGCTGCCCATATTAATTTCAAGAGAGAGTCTGAGGAAGTGTTGTATCACGAAACGCGTCAGACCTCAGACGCTATGCTGTTTTGATTAATACTATGTTGAAATAAAGTGTAACATATATCTTTTAACAAACTTGGAGACAAGCGATTGATTCTTTTAAGCCCAGGAGTGCGCTGCCTCTTATCTACTACACTGTTGCTGCCCATATACTTCAAAATGCATTGAACTCTATGGGCACTACATTTTTTGATGTGCCACAAACTGTGCGTCACTCGACAAATTTTTTCACCCATTACAGACTAGTGGCATCAATTTTGCAGCAAAACTTGGCGAAAATTTTCAATCTTCGCTACTCGCAAATGCTTTTGTACTCCCAGGCCACTATTCCACATATGTCTGTCCTTGCAAATATACATCCATGTGCATTCAATCAATCAAGATTACAACCATGTTTGCTTAATTCAATTGTTTAAACTTGCATTCAAAACTGTACAGTGTAGATTACCTTATAGTGTACCTCAAGCCAGTCTGCTTTCCAGGTGTAACCCCCTACTTTGTTTTTTGACAAATATTAATAATTTTTTTGGTTAAAAAGTTTTAAGATTAAAAAAAGAAAAGTCTTTCATGTAGAACAATGAAAACAAATATATTATTTTGACTGATTTACTGCCCATGAATACATTTTTTTATGTTTAGAAATGTCACACTTTTTTATGTTTCAAGGGTACATTCACCATGTTTAATACATTTTATGAATTTTTATACCTAATTTAATTATTAAAATCTTGCTGTTGATCCTAGGAGCATAAATTATTTGTGTGTTTTCTGTTCTTTTTTTCCTCTCAAATTATTTGTATGTTTATATCTATTTATAATCCTGTTTTCTAGTCCTATGACTTTCCTTATAACCCCTTGCTGCTTGGAAAGATAGCCAGTTGGATGACTGGTGAAATGTCTTCAAGGAAAAAATACAGCAAGTCCAGTTGATTTGACTTATTTCTACAGATATACCATGACCTGGACAAACATAACAGATAGATCATTATAAACTACTTCTAGTGGAAAAAAATACATTGGCCTGGTTGTTCTTCTTGTTACAACACTTATGTGAAAAAGTGTCAGAATATGAGAAGGAAACAGGCTTTCACATTACAAGAGCATTTTTGCCAGTCTAAGTTTGCATTAGACAAACAGGAAAAACACTTGTTGTACCTTTTCAGATTAACTGAATTGCAAAAATTAAATATTAGCAGAGAATTTAATGGATTTTTAGCTAGTGAAAACTTTAGTAACTATACGGAAATGTGCTCAATGCGGTAAGAGTTTATCTCAATGGATTGCATAGGGTACATGTGAAGAGGAATACTTATCAAATAAAAATTAACACTTTGGGGAGAATTTAATTAGGTTAATGTACGAATATAAAACTGAGCAAATGGGTTTATTATGAAAGCCTACGAAAGCAATTTGGTCTCCCTGGGACCAATTCATGAAAACACTAAGCAAAACAGATAAGACTTGATACAATTGCCAATAATGATAGACACAACTGATAGGAAACTGTACACAACTGTTACTAGTAGATAAGTTAATTTTATATGTAATTCTAGCAATAACTTACTGTCGAATTCTGCAAACTTGTTTGATGTATACATGGCAAATTGCGTATTACTGAAAATTTCCCCCCCCTCCCTTATCCCTTTCTTTTTTCTGTACCCCCATACCCCAAAAATTTTCAATAAACAAAGAATTGAAAGAAAGCCTACGAAAGGAAAAGGTTAACCAGCATTACAGAATACTGTTGCATGAACATCATTCAAGATACAATATGAAATGGCCTGACTTTTTGCGCATGATTTGGTCTCGTCCACATGTCTTCCAATTCTGGGCAGCAGCGACCAGTCTAGCTTTCCATGTCTATTTGGAGTTTAAGATGCTATAATCCCACTTAAATATTTCAGACTTATGAAAATTAAATTTTCTCTGTAAAAGAAATATTGTCATCCACTGGATGGGTCCTTCTCCACCTGTTGTTGGAGCTTGGCTACAGTTGGACAATATAATGAGATCACAGATTCTGCTAAGATTCTGCTAAGATTGAAGGTCTGGGGCTCCTGGTGTGACTTGAATGTATTGACTAGCCCATCAGCAATCCATTTTACTTAACTATTCCATTGTCACCTCACATATTCCATACTGCAAGACTCACCACTAGTGGTATCCTCTAGGCAAGCCCATTTCATATTTCACAACTAGAAGGTTTTGTTTACTAGAGCATAATTTGAGATCTGAACTTAACCACAATGAAAACTAAACTTAGCCTCAATAAATATGTTATTTAATAATGTATGATTTGACCATTATTTAATACTTTTATTTTTTTGTTGTTCAAAAATCAATTTAATGTACCTTCCAAAAATGAATACGTAATTACATATTACAATGAATTAGTAAACTCTTTATATTTCGCAGCAAAGCAACAGTTACAGTATGTCAATGTATTCAATGAATAACACTGCTTTTATCCCATTGTACATAAATGCAGTTGTTACAAAATGTATACAGCACAGTATACATCTTCATGTACCAGTCAATAACATGGCTACAAGCTGACAGCCAATACATCAAACTACATGACTGCATACTGACAGGAGATATATCAAAATAACATGGGTAAATATTGACAGAAGATACATCAAAAACATAGTTACATATTGACAGCACATACGTCAAATATCAGTAAATATTGGTAGTAGTACAGTATACATGAAGATGTCAATGAATGACACTGGAACTTGAGAGCTTGAGTCCAATACATTATCAATATTACAAACCATGAATTAAGTACTTTTTCATTTTGCGAAGACAAAAAAACACCATCCTTGAAAATAAAATTGTGTCAGTCAAAAGAACCCTGTGCTAGTAGTCATGTAAGCATACTGGAAAGCCAGCAAATTAAAGGAAAACTATACCATATATAGTTTATACAGATGCAGCCACTTGGATTTGTGAGTTAAATGCGTCATGACTCAGGGATAATTGAAGAAACTGTGTTATCTAAAGTCATCTTAACTCATTTAATGCATTTAACCTTTTCATTAGCATACCAAAGCACCATTGTTTTCAATGGTGAACTCTTTAATTGGATGGGATGCTGTGACACAATATTCTGTGCTAAGTGGGATAAGTGGGATTGATGAGTTAAGTTATTCGGTGTCAAATGCACAATACAAAGTGGCTTCATCTGTATATTATTGTGGCCTATTAAAGAATCTTCCAAAACATATACATATATATGGAATATATATAGTATTAGACTGGGGGGCCTGGGGCCCACCTGGGCTGTTGCCTCAGGGCCCTCAACCAACCTCCGGGTCCCCAACCCCAGGTGCAAAGCACCCTCTGGCCCCCCCCCACACCTACTTTCTGTTTAATTCAGCCACGCTGGGGACCCTGGAGGGAAGTCAAAAGACTCTTCAGGCATCCACACAGCACCAGGTCTGGCCAGCAGGACCCACCATTTTTTTTCCAGGTGTCCCGTCACCCTGTCTGAAGATATATATATATATATATATATATCAAAACAGGGGGGTTGTGGGAGCACTCTAAAGGCTTTAAAGTATATATAAGTATTATAAATGCTAATGCATATACTCCCAAAACAGGGGTTATTTTGTTACAAAGTTATGATCTCTCCTTTAAAAGCCTGATTGCTGGCTGGGGAGGATTTAGCCATTAGTGAAAAAACAGTGTTCAACGGACATTGATTACAGGTAATGCTAGAATGCACATACTAAATAAAACAAGTTAGGGACCACCATTCGGGGTTTACCTTGACGTGGTATGGTGGCTTATCAATTTTATGATCATAACTTTGTAACAAAATAACCCCTGTTTTGGGTGTATATGCATTAGCATTTATAGTACTTATATATATTTTAAAGCCTTTGGAATGCTCCCACAACCCCCCTGTTTTGATACTGTATATATATATATATATATATATATATATATATATATATCAGTTAATATTGCCTTTTATATCTTTCACCTGGAGCCACTATTTCTAGGTCTGTGTGCTCCGTCAGTGTCCTGACCAGAAACACTGCAGCTCTAATTGAAGAAGGTTTGCACTAAAATGCAAAGTTGTGCTCAGGGAGGCTAACGGTAGTGAAGTTGTGCTGCCGTTACTTCGTCAGGCAAGGCATATTTACTCTAGCGATGCCTAATTTGTATTCGGCGTGAAGTTAAAGGGCACCTGTTGGGGCAAAATTGTACCCCCAACCAAGGGTGCAGGCTGATAGAGCCCGCATTCCAGTTAGGGGTTTCACTATTTATTTTTTTTTTAAATGCCCCTCGCCAGTGCTAGTGGTCTTGCTCCGGGAGGGAGCTCCCGGAGCGAGACCGCTAGCGCTGGCGAGGGGCATTCCTTTTTTTTTTAAAAATAGTGTAACCCCCAACCGGAATGCGGGCTCTATTAGCCCGCACCTTTGGTTGGGGGTACAATTTTGCCCCAACAGGTGCCCTTTAAAGTATAATAGACATATATGCTGCAGCCACTACATTACACTACCCAAGCCCAGGAAACCTTTAATAACTCAAATAAAAGTGTTCTATTGCCCTACACATATTCCCCCTGTATAGTTGAGTTGCCATATGTTAGGAAATGTAGGGGGGAAGGAGGATACCCTAAAAAAGATTATGATCTTTTTCAGCCTATCACCCTTAAAAAAGTAAAACACGCCAGCGTTTTTTAGGGACTTAGAAAAAATTTAAAGATTTTTTTCAATCTCCTATTAATTGTATTGAACTTCGCCAGGTCTGACCCTGGCGAAGTAAAGTCTAGCGCAAAAGGTAATGTTCAGTAAAATGGACATCTTAGTGAATTAGTGTAGTTACGACCCTTCGTCAGTGCGCAACTTCGCCTGGCATAAGGGTGCGAAGTTGCGTTAGTCTATCTACTTTGCTAGCGAAAATACACCAGAGTCAGTGTTAATGAATTAGAGAAGTTGCGAAATGATGTCACGCTGGTGAATTAGTGAATTTGCCCCATAGCCTATAAACTAAAGGTACACAAAAGAACCTGAGCGCTAAGCAACAAACCAGGAGGACCAAGAGGACAAGTCAGAAGAAAACAAGCCAGATCAAAGCCAAAAGAACATCTATCCAAGGAATCAGAAGCAGTGTTAAGGATACAAATGGTATGGCCAAAACCAGTGAATGCTTAGAAAGCTTGAGGAATAAAGGTGCAGTATGAGTGCAAAACAGTATGTTTGGGCTGAGAGCAGTAAATAGGACATCCATGCCTGATTTTCTGTTAAGGCGCTAGAGCCAGATCAGAATTGTAAGAATAGTCCACCAAGACAGGCGACAGAGTCCTCTTTTTCTTTAACAGCATTTCTGTTACCATACTGTGTGTATTCCTTTTTCTGGGATTTTATTAAACTTTCGTTGCAATGGATTTTTGTTGTGTCATATTAATCCCAGATAATCATTACATGAAAGCACATATAGTAAGACCTAGACAAGAATTTTTTTCTATTCTAATCAGGAATCCATATGCTCTTTTACTATTTTGATGCATGATAAATAATTTCAGTCTTGAAATAGAAAAAGAAATAAAGAACACAATGTTAGATTTACCAGACAAGTATTTGTATATATTAACTAGGGGAATTGCTAAACCATATTTTGTTTCCAATTGGAAAACAGAAAACCAATCAATTTCCAGGCAAAGGTATACCTAGGAGTAATATACTGTACTTCTATAACAGCATAGAAAAGAACAACATTTACTGGGAATAATAATGACAGTTCTTTGTACACAGATCTATTGCTAAGTAGGTCAGAAATTGCTCTAGTTACCTATGATCAATCTTGTAAGAGTAATCCAATAAAAAATATGTTTGACCCATCAGTTCTCTAATTAACTCATTACTGTACAGCTAAACATCTCAAAGTCTTATACTGTAGAAAAAGGATGTCTAAAAAAATGGCACTGCCCACATTTATGCTAGATCAAAGGTTACAAATAGGGTTCTCCTAGGGCAGTATTTTATTTATAACTTACATTTGTCTTAGCGTTGTTATGCTACCTGCCACAATGAGTTCTCTATAACAGTTATCCTGATGCACTTTGTACATTGTTTCTTAACACAGCATATCAGTAAGGATATTCCAGCCTTTGAATCAATAAAATTTAGCCAATAAAAGGAAATACACTTTGTCATTGATGATCCCCAAACATATAAAGTACTGTACCTAGAAGTAAGCACAAAACAAAACACAACAAAGTTCAACTTGTTGAACTAGGATGAAAAAACATTCCATAATACTAGGAAAAAAAGAAATGTACGAGCCTCAAGTAGTAAAGGTGCCTACTTTATATAGTGTGAGCACATTTCCACAGCACCCTACAGACACATCATACACATCAGACCCTGCCCTAATGAAGCTTACAATCTAAGGTCCCTGTCACATTCACACACAGTTGGGCCAATTTTATTAGGAGCCAATTAGCCCACCTGTATATTTTTGAATTGTGGAAGGAAATTCACACAGACACAGGGAGAACTTATAAACTTCTTGCAGATACAGCCTTCGCTGAAATTCAATTCAGGACCCACTGAGCAATTGTGCTACTAACTAGAAAACCGAAAAGGGATTAGCCCTTCAAAAGGATCTTTCTTAAAGCAGAATGAAAGCCATCAGTCAATGAGGGGGTGCCAAAACATACCTCCACCTGTGTTTGTATTCATTTGCCTGATACCCCAGGCTCCTATAAGTAGAAGACTTCTTCCAGCAAGCACCATGGAGCAATCCTCTTCCTGCTTCTTTTCTTCATGTGGGTGAACATCTACAGTACCATGAAATGCAAACAAAACAGGGTTCTCATTAATTCTCATAAATTAAAGGATGGGTCACATTTTGAAAAAAGTATCAGTAATATAGTAATATTTAATAAAACAGACCACAATAATACCAAGTATTAGCCTGAAACACAGAAAATTACAGACTGGATCCAGATGTCCAAAAGGTGTGTGCTGAACCTGACAACATTCTCACTGTCAGGATCACTTGGTCAGAAATCACTTACATTTAGTATAGCTTCACCAGCAAAGCACTATTGCAAGACTGCCCTGTACTTATTGCCTGCCATAGGCCAGTAAGCTTGCATATCTGAAAGATGTGCAAGGATGGCAGGAAGAGGAATGCCAATGTACCTCACCCTAGCCGCCCCTTGTGGATACAGTGCAAGTAGATCTGTATTCATAAAGAAAACAAATCTGTTTCTCGCACTTTATTCCACATGCCAAGTTAAGCCTGTTTTTTGCACTTTGCTCCAATATTATTCAATGACCCCTTAAGTACAATTAATACGGTGCTGTAACTACCATACAGCACACCCCACAGTGGACCCTGGGGCCAAGGGAGCCATTGTATTGCAGTTCATCCTCCTCGCCACTGTTAAAGTTAAATCTTTGCTGGCTTACTCATTTGCAATGGGCTGTGAGTGACCTAGTGGGCCAAATATGGATTAACTTCAATATTTCTGTTTTTTTTTTTTTAATTATTCCATTTATTCTATAATAATAAACTTCTTTAGCATGGAGTACCAGCAGGACACAGTCTCTTTCAAATACAGTTATCCTTTAATGATTTCATTAAAATCAAGGAGACTTCAAGGAGAAGGAAAGGCAAAAATGAATACCTATTTCCCTCTAATCTACTCCCCAAGACCTACTAAATCGCTGTTTGTAATTCCCATATGTTAATCCTATCGCTTATAATCCATCTACTTCTTCTGCTCACATAATCAGACACGCAGGCACCATGTTTGTAAGGTAGCGTAGGCTTCCTACTTTTCTTTCACTTTACTGCGCATGTGCGGGGTAAAAAAAATTGTTGACCTTTGGAGCATGTTACTACTGACTATAAAGCAGTGCCAGCAGCTAAGGGAGTATATAGCAAGAGGAGAACAAGCATCAAGAGTGCCCAAAAACTGCAAACGCTCAATCAGTGTGTATTTTCCACTGACCACCAATGTTTTTTCCCAGTCCCAGCTTTTTTCATCAGTCCTGTGTATAAAATAAATCATCAATCCATCGTATAAAATAAATCAGTCCTGTGTATCATGCCATTTGTGCCTCACCTTAGCTTGCCGTGTATAAATCTATTCCCCATTTGCTGAGCACTTCAAGCGCTTGTTGACGACTATTTGCAGTCCCAAACATAATTAAAAAATAGTTCTTGCATCTCTCCTAAGCTCCCTGATGCTGAGAATCTGATTTCCTGGGGGGGCGTCGGCAGAAGGGATGACAAGCACATACAGATTTGCATGCGCATCATCAGGCAGGCAGTTCCCCAGTACATGAGCATAACAACTGAATTATGCCCAATGCGCTTCAAGGCTGCCTCGGGCAGCAGGGAGCAAGAGCCTGAAAAAATAGTGACGTCACCCAGCTCACACGCTGCAGCGTAGCTGCTTCTACATGAGGCCACAGAGAAAACGGTCAGTGATTTCTATGTCCACAAGACTTTGATTAGAAGGCTATTTGTGTTTTGACTTTCCTTCTCCTTTCAGGAACATATCAAAGACCACACACTTTGTACAGTACCTTTTAATTGATGGTAACTAAGCTACATGAATCCATACTGGTGGCAAAACAATCTTGGGCTTATTTCATAACACATTTTTTAGGTATGGTATGGTTATTAAAATTACAGAAAGATCCCTTATCGAGAAAACTCCCGGTCCTAATATTTCCGGATAATAGATCTCCTTTGCAAAAATTCGCAAAGTTTTGTCCCGGCCGACGGATGCTGGCGTTCGATTCTCCCTAGGGCAACTTCGTTAGAGGTCTTGTGCACAGGCTAATTTGAATACAGCAATGTTACAAGTTGCCTCTAATACATTCAATTTACACTGATAACTAGACATGCCAAGGGAACCTTAATAAAGTCAATAGAGTTGTGTTAATGCCCTACACATGAGCCCACTGTAAAATAATGTTCCCATATGTTATAAAATGTATGGGGAAACCGGTTACACAAAAAAACATTTTTAAGACTTTTGCAGCCTTTTGCAGCCTATCACCCTGAGGGGAAAAGTCACCGTTCTTTTTGAAGTTAGAAGTTTTTCCAATGAAAAAATAAGTGATTGAGGAAGTTCTATGCACTCCATTGCACTTCAGTTGGTCTGAGCTGGTGAAGGCAAGTCTGGCAAAAGAGGTAACATTTAGTAAAATCCACATCTGGCATCTGTCACCTGTGCAAATCAACTCTAGCATCTATCTCCTTCGCTAGTGAAGTGACGCCTACGCCCTTTTGTAAATCGGCAAAGTCCCTGAAAGCAGTAATGCTGGCAAATCTTTGCCCTTTAGTAAATTTGCCCCTAAAAGTGCACGAGTCACATAGCAAGTTAATTGATTTTCCCAGTATCAGATTGGCCTGCCATAGTACCAAGATTATCCCCAGATTAAATCCAGTGGGCCCTCTGCCCTTTCTGGAGAACAGAGTATTAATTATTTTCACATTCTGCTTGTGTTTTCATTTATTCTCAGCAGTGAGAAAGACATGAAAGAATTACTTTAGAATTTATAATGGGGTTAGGGAAAAGGCAGAAGAAAAATTTATTGCCACAGATAAATAGGAGAATCCAGGAAGCTGTTAATTATATGGTGCTGGCAAGGTGAGTTTCTCAGGAAGAATTTGCACAGTGTCAATTGGGGTGCAAGAACAATAATACAACAGACATAGCACAAGTTTATTGTTTTTGGAAGCTGCCATAATGGTTGCTATAATGTCTCTATGTATAAATGCAAACACAGATCTGATGAACTGGTATTTAGCAGATTTTTTATTTTTAAAACAGTGTTTTTTGGCTATATTGATCAGTTAAATTTGTACATTTGAATAATGAATTTCAGACATGGGAATACCAATATTAATTCAACATATTCAATTCAATTTTTTCATCTTAAAAATTGTAAAAACATGCTTTTCTAAGACTCCACAAAGCCATTAATATATACCAAATATTGAAATAAGCTGTTCATTTAACATTTTGAAAGTACTGGAACAAATGGCTTGCTGACAATTGGCATTCTGAATGACAGCGCCTTGGTGTCCTCTGGTAGATAGTTTATTTCAGAGATTGATTTTTATGTAAAACATGGCCTTACAATTGTATATTGTGTCAATCAATTATCTCAGGTGCTCTGCAGGACTCAGACGGTTCAATTATTTTAGCTCCAACTAATGTAAAGTAAACTGGGTATTTACTTTTTCTTTATCCCCCAAAGTGCATGGACGAGCATAAAGACAAGAGTTCTTTGTGTTTGGTAAAGAAGTGATTACTTGCAACAAACACAAAAGATTTTGTAAGCTGTGTGAGTGATAAAATGCCCTTAGGACATTAAAGGAAAAATAATATCTGGACTTTATCCTTTCGTGGCTTTGTTTAGTCCTTGAAGCTTTTCAGGCTGTATGACAATTATTTGTTGTGTATTTACCCATTTTATTTTATGCATTGTTCTTTCAAAATGAAAAGAAACATTTTTTTTCCACTGGATTCTGATTATTTTAGAGTTAAGGCTATTGCAAACAGGCACTTTTGTGCATTTTCCTGCTTGATGGGTAGGTGACAAAACTTTTGATATTGCACCACTATTAATGGTAAGCGCAAACTCTGGAACCCATGGATGTACAGTACCATGGGCTCCAGTTCCTCTGGAATCAGGGTCTAACAAAAAGCCAATTAAAGTCCTATTTCATGTGTTGTGTTTCTCCCCATCTCCATTTAATTTTGAATGTGGCTCATGGGTCATTGATCCTAATGCATTTGGCAAATTTCTTGTCATTCCTGAATTTTGACAAAATGGGTCAGATTTACCCCTTGATAATTACATCATTAGTGCTCTTTAAGTAAAAAGAAGCCATGTTAACACACTCCCCCTATGCAAGCATGTATGCACTAAGCAAGTTTCCTGCTGGTTCTGGAAAGCATTTGCATATAGCAATAGTTTTGGGTTAAAAACACTGAACTGCTTGAAAGAGTACATCCATTTCATTAATTTACAAATATTTATAAATAACAGGCAAACTCCAACAGATATTTATCTCCATATATAGTACAGATATGGGACTTATTAGCCATACTTGGGACTCATGCAGCTTAGTTTGGTTCAAGTACAAGATACAGTACTGTTAAAGAGAATCAATCATTTAAATTATTTGAATGATTTGTTAATAATGCAGTCTATGGTAAATAACATTCCCATAATTCTGAATTTTCTAGATAATGGGTTTTCAGATAAAAGTCCCCATACATGTATATCTATAACCACACACATATATAAGAAAAATGGCTTAGATCTGACTCTATGCACTCCTTTCCCCAATGTGTCAGCTGCTGAGAGAGGGCCAAACACCCAGTAGGATCAATGCAAACAATGTCCCAGCCTATTGGAACTTTTCCGTACCTCTTTAAGCCTGATGTCAACTTATAATGCACTAGGTAAAAGAGCTACCAAAAGATCAGTAATGGGATCTACAGGGGAGAATGGTGGAAACATCCAGTAGTAAGTTTTAGGGCTAGAGCAGACGGGGAGATTCGGATTCGTAAATGTGTAACTTGCCATTATCACTTTAAATATGTACA
>CM044435.1:65031429-65056344 GCA_024363595.1 Xenopus borealis | reverse complement strand
TATTTTTTTTTTTTTTTTTAATGAAAAGAATAAAAATGAAAAACATATTCACAATTTAACTTTAGTTTAAAATAAACAAAAATTAATTTTGCATTGAGACTAAATCAGTTAATCAAAAAAGGTCAATGGAGAGGTTAAGTAATTGGATTTCTCTTGTTCAAAGTTTTTATTGTTGCTCATGGCTTTAAAATCTGTCCAATGTTTTTAGGTGCATTTCAGAGGCCAGAAAATAGTTATTGGTGGATAATTTAATGTATTTTTATAAAATGAATTATTTGAACATATTTTCTGATAGAATTAAAACAATGATGGCAGCCCCATTTATCATATTCTTTTTCCAAAAAAACAACAAATCCATAAACAGGAAATTACTGAAATCATTTAGGTATTCTTTGCAAAAGCCAACAAATATATATTTAGTTCTTTGTGACAAAAGCTAAACTGCACATATTGAAAACTCACTGGGTAAAAGAGGCATTATGTTTCAGTCTATCTTCTAAGAATCTCTCTAATAATTTATCTCAAATTGCTCACTTTTCTGTGTTTAATAATGTACAATTTGTAATTTCTGGTATATAATTTCAAAATTACATATATTTGCATTCAATACACTTAGGGGCACATTTACTAAGGGTCGAAGTGAATTTTCGAATAAAATTAGTATTTCGAATCGGTTCTAGGAGGTCCCCCATAGGCTACAATTGCAATTTGGCAAAGTGTCAAATTCAAAGGATTCTAAAGGGCCAGTACTTAGAAAATTGAACTTGTCGAATTTTCTTATTTTTTTCTATTCAAAACACATTTTGGCCTATTTGATAGTCGAAGTAGCCCAAAATTACTTTGAAATTTGAATTTTTTAAATTTGAATTTTATTCGAATATTCACTTTGACCCTTAGTAAATGCACCTGCAAGTTTTGTAGAATTAAATTTGCAATGGTAAAAATGCTATTTACATTGGCATAACTTCATGCAACACATTTATTAAAGTGTGACTTTTTTCTTCATCTAACTTCACCAGAGTCCACTTCAATTCGCCAGTTGAATTTTGACAAAACATCTCATATATACTAAAAATCATAAGTACACTTTTTCAAGAGAAATGTGGTGAATTATCTCCTGGCGTAAAATCTTTGTGACAATTGGCCAGTATATTTGTCTCATAAAATAATAGTGGAGAAAATTCTATAGAGAATTTTCTAAATAGATTTTCACCATTGAGAAAATTAGCAGAGAATGAGTAATGTTGATAATGAGATTCTGAAGTGTCTGCTCTATCTTTATAATAGTATTTTGCCAGCCTGAATCTGGAGACATTTCTGTTGGAAAAAAATATTTTCTTGTGCTCTTAGTAAATTGGAGAATTTTCACTGGCAAAGAGAGGTGAATTTACTCCAATGCAAAGATAATTTTCACCACTGAGAAGTTAATTCTCCAAAATGTGTATGGGGAATATATATTGGTAAATTTTAACAAGGAATTGACTCCATTTCTCCTGAAAAAGTTTTAATTACAATTTTTTTGTAAATATGATATGTGCTGTGAAAATAAACCTGGCAAATTGAGGTTAACTTTGGTAAAGTCAGATGAAGAGAAAATTGTCACTTTAGAAAATGTGCCCCTTAGAGTCAATTTCAAGCAGATAATTTGAATTGTTTTTAAAATGATTCATTTAATAATAAAACAGTACCTTGTACTTGACCCTAATCCATATTGGTGGTAAAAAAAAACTTATTGGGTTTATTTAGGGGCAGATTTACTAAGGGTAGAATTTCAAATTAAAAAATCTTAAAAATTCGACCAGATTTTTTACAAGCGTTTTTCGATAGAAAAATTGACCTATTCGATCGAATTTTGGCCTATTCAATAGTCAATGTACCCAAAAATTACTTCAAACTTTCACTTCGACCCTTAGTAAATCAGCCCCATAATGTTTACATTTTTTCATTGACAAATCCAAATTACAGAAAAATCCTTTATCCAGAAAAACCCAGGTTACAATCATTCTGGATAATAGATTCCATACCTGCACTATAAAAGTGTAATATAACAGCAGCATTTAAAAAATACCATAGGGCAACAAACGATTGAATGAAAAACAAATACCAAACCATCATATTAGGTCACAAACATAGGTCATCCATGCGAAATAGTTTTACAAGTCACTGCATAAGCAATGTGAACCAGAGAAACAATAAAGCAAGCAGATTATGAGAGTTGTTAGGTGGTATAGATTGTTTTTGACAGTATGTCAAGATCATTAAAATGGTGACAAGTATATAGATGGAGCAGACACATTTTTGTAATGAACACACAGTCAACCCCTTTTAACACTGAAATATATGTTATGCAAAGTGCCCCATGTGTACCTTAAATTACACCTAATATTGCTAAAGACTAACTAAAGAATGTTTTAGGATACTACTCTCTCTACACCATGCTAAAAGTACATTTCAATGGTTCATGTCAGAGCACCTATTGGGGCAACATGCAAAATAGCTCTTATAACCCTTGACCTTTGGCAATAAGTAGCAAAAATACATATTGATAAAATGTACCCACATGACTTCACAGCAAATTACTATGTTTACAGAGAGATGGTTTATTTAATTACCTTAGCAAATCTATTTGAATTGATGTTTATTACAAAATGCAATACTAAATTAAGTACATTTTTGCAAATCTGGGCTGTGAAAATAGGAGGAGATGCACACAGGCTAGGCATAATTGATTTGAAATATTCAGTATCTCGGTGGGTCAGAGTGTGCGCCTTCTGACATGCTCTGAGAGACAGGGAGCAGGAATCTGCTATGTGTATGCTATATTTCTGAAACAGAATACATGTATAAGACTGCCTATGTGTGTTTTTATCGTAACAAAGGCTACCAAGAAAAACACAAAAAATAAAATGCATTTGTTCAGCAGCACCAATGCACAATGCAGTGTATATTAAAGAACATGCTCTGAATATCTATAAGACTGACAAATGGTGAAATATAAGAACAAAGATCAAAGATTTTTAGTCTGATATAAAGTCCCTCAGGTATAGCCTGCACAAAACTCTTTTCAAGGATCCAGAAAAGATAATAGGCAAATTAACCTAACAGGGACAAAATAAATGAATTCCTGATGCCAAGGTGGCAATTGAAAAATGTAATTTATCAGTCACTAATGGAGTGTAACCTGCATAACTGCTAGTTGATCCAGAGGAAGGCAAAAAAAAAAACAAATTTGAAGGCTCTTGAATTTTCCTCAGAGGAGGAAAAAATTCCTTCCTGCTTTCAAAATCGCAATCAATCGTATTAGTCCCTGGATCAACTTGTACTATGAGCTATCTTCCATAACCCTGTATTCCATCTATTGCTAGAAAAGAAAGACATTTTTAAAGCTATCCAATGTGTCAGCCTTGTACGACTGATTCAGGGATAAAATTCCTCAGCACTCACTGTAAAAAACCCTTCTGAATATTTAGGCAGAAACTCCTTTCTTCTAATAGGAATGGGTGACCTTGCATCATTTGGAAAGACCTACTGGTAAATAAAGCATTAAAGAGATTATTATATGATCCTCTTATATACTGTATGTATACATACAGTAGGGGCAGATTTACAAAATTCACGTGAATAATTCAAAGTTCAATCAAATTTAAAATAAATTAGAATTTGTATCTTCGAATATGCAAATTAGGCAAATTTGACCATCGAATATTCTAATTCGAATAATTTGAATATTCAAATAAAATTTTATTTGAATATTCGACTATTCGATGGTCGAATAACTTCACCTTTCAATTTTATTCGACCACCTACTTCGCCAGAACCAAGCTACTGAACTGGGAATCATTAGTTTTGATTGAACAAAAACAAATTTGATTGATGGATTAAATTGTTTGAATCGATCAAATTTGTTTTATTCGATCTATCGAATTGCGGTAAAATCCTTCAAATTCAATAGTCGAATTCAAAGGATTTTACTTCCCTTTTATTCATATGGTCGAATTTCAATTTTTTTTTAATTCGAAATTCGACCAATGATAAATCTGCCCCATAGTCATGATATCACCCCTTAACATTCCCAATTTGGCCAGTCTACCTCATACCTTTTACCTCCTTCCTCATAACCTTCCTCCATACCTTTTACCTGATTCGTTTCCCTTCTCTGTACCCTATCTACATATAGATTGTGACATTTAGATTTACAGTTAAAATGGCAAATTCTAAACAATCGCTTAAGTGGTCATTATTTATTTTTTGTAGTTTTTGAATTATTTGCCTTTTTCTTCTGACTCTTTCCAGCTTTCAAATTGAGATCACTCACCCCATATAAAAACAAATGCTCTGTAAGGCAAAAATATATTATTATTGCTTTTTATTACTCATCTTCCTATTCAGGGACTCTCCTACTCATATCCAGTATCTTATTCAAACCAATGCATTTTAGCTAGGGTAATTTGGACAATAGCAATCACTAAACTGCCAACTGCAGAGCAACTGAAATAAACAACTAAATAGCTCAAAAACCAAAATGAATAAAAATGAAAACCAATTGCAAATTATCTCAGAATATTACTCGCTAGGTCACACTAAGGGACAGATTTACTAAGGGTCAAAGTGAAAATTCGAATAAAAAAATATTAAAATTTCGAAGTAATTTTTGGGTACTTTGACTATCGAATATTCGAATTGAAACAAATTTTAATCTAATTTTAAACTTTGACCATTTGAAAATCAAAGTACTACCCTTCACCACCTTAAACCTGCTGAATTGCTATTTTAGCCTATGGGAGAAATTTTTGAAAATCTAATTTTTAGGGCAAAATCGTGATAATTATTCAAATCTAACGATTCAAATGATGTTTATTCGATCAAAAACAGACCTATAAGATCAAAAATGGTCAATTTTTGATTGAAAAGAACACATCGATGGTCGAATTTTAACATTTTTTAACTTCGAAATTCTTAGTAGATCTGCCCCTAAAAGTTAAGTTAAAGTGAACAATCCCTTTAACATAAAAAAATCTTCAATTAAATAAATAGCTCATAATTCACAAATCCCAAAATAAACACAAAATAAGACAATCATTTCTGGTATTTTAATAGGCTTTTGCTGATCGTTGTTTCTAGAGTAAAGGTTGATAGATGTTCTGATCCACAGTCAATTCATTATGCAAAATAATACTTTACTGTTTTTAATTCAAGTGTTGCTTTATAAAGGGAATGTTTCTTTTAAACTTGTTCTGTAAGCCAAAGCTAATGTCAAATAACACTGCTTCCCATTGACTTTAAGAAAAACCCTCTAACACAGAAGGTAGAGGTGGCTGTCAAACTAATATTGGGAGATAACTGTTAATAATTGCTATGTCAGGCAGGTTCCTTTAAATTTCATTGGTAGAGGAATTTGAGGTCATGTGACACTTGCATTAGTAATGAACCCACATCATAATCCTCCAAACTTAAATGGCACAACTCTTGCACAGGTGCCTTGAATAAATGACCAGAAAATTATTTCTGCCGGTTGTTATAGGCAACTAAAATGCTAAATGTGATTTACCCATGAGGGCACTCCCTTGTGTCAATAGACAATCTAGGAACAAGTGCTTGTTTAAATAGCATTTAAACACCAGCCAATTATGCACTTTGTTCTTTCATAAAAAAAGAATCAATTTTGTGCCTATAATTCCTTGCCAGAATGAGTTTTTACTATGTTTACAATTATAGCATAAGCATTTAGTGTACATGTTTGGTGGTAGTGATGTTATGATTGAGTAGGTTGAATAAATAATTTAATATAAAGTTTTATTGCTAGTATTGTTTTGCTATCGTATAGGCAGTTCATTCTGAAATTGTTTTTAAAGTGGATTCAGCTCTCAGTCTCAGTCTTTCAGTTAATGCCAAAAAATATAGAGGTTTGCCAATAAATTCAATACAAGAATAAGGTTTTTCAAAGAACCACTGGAAGCCCAATGTGTTGAATTACCAAGGTAAATATACCACATGGAGGGATGAATGAAATCAGTTTCATTGTTTCCAGAAAATCATTGAGTTTGTGTGTTTTGCTGAATGGCTTTTTTAGGAAAATAGGACATTTAAGGAATATTTAAAAAAAAGGAAAAAAAGAACGATATTTATTTATTGCTTACTCTGTCCCCCTGTACTGCCAGTGTGTGGAAGAATGGTTGGGCATCTAAAAACAATGCAAGAGCTCATTTACTGAAAGTGGAGCAGGGTGCAAAGTACAGGTGCAAGCCATCATATTATTAAGACTTTGAAACCTACCTACAGACAGAATAGAAAAGCAAGATAAGAGCCACACCACATCCACAATACTGTGTTTAAAATTGTGTTTTACCCATTTGTTATGCTCAGTGCTCAGACTTTGTTGCTTAATAACGACCCATTAGAAACACAATCTTGTGTATGTGGAAACTATCTGTTATGGATATGATACCATGGCAGGTATCTAGGGGGATTCAGCACTATACTTGTAATGTGTGCAGGAACTACTCAATACAAATATTAACACTTCACTGGGCTCTGCAAAGAACTTTGTGCACAAACCAGTACACCAGAAATTGTGGCAATTGCCATACTCTATAAGGGAGATTGTCTCATGGGAACTAAGCAAGATGTGATTAAAAAATCACAGGCCTCTGAATCGGTTTCACCAATTGTTGTAACAATGAAGAAAACTGGAGATATTAGATTGTGTGTTGATCTCTGCAGACCTTATAGCAGTTGTTATGGATAATCAACCCTTGTCACACATAGAGGAAATATTTTCTGAGGAGAAAAATGTATTTCTACTCAGGATTTTCAAAGTGCTTATCATCAAGTATTACTGCATGAGGAAAGCAAAGACCTCATTGCATTTATCACCCATGATGGTTTGTTTCAGTTCAAGCATTTACCTTATAGACTGGTTTCAGCACCATGTTGTTTTCAAAGATTGATGATTTCTATACTCCATGACATACCTGGTGTACAGTGCTATTTGGATGATATAATTGTCTAAGCTCCAACTATGGATCTTCATGACAAGTACCTGGAAAAGGTTCTGAAATGCAATGATTCTGCAGGACTGAAACTGAACCTTTCCAAATGCCACTTCCGACAAACTCAGCTGTCATTTCTCAGTCATTTAATTTCATAAGAGGGATAACTGCTTGACCCTGACCATGTCATCGCTTTTACACAAGCACCTACTCCATGCGATTTCCAGACCTTACAAGCTTTCTTAGGTCTTACTTCATGGTATTCTAAGTTAATTCCCAACTATGCTTCAGTTGTGGACAGGGGCGTTCCACAGGCTCGGGCCGCGGTTAAAGTTACCAGAGGTAGCTTTTTGCCGCCCCTGGTAACTGGCCACTTCGTGCCGCCTGAGGCAAGATGCTCACCTTGCCTCATGGCCGGAGCAGCCCTGGTTGTGGAGCCACTTAGAGCACTACTTCGTGGAACTTCAAGTCTGGTTTGGTCGCAGACTGCACAACATACTTTTAAAATAGTGAGACAGCTTATTGTGAACAGTCCAGCACTAGCTTTATTTGATCCTGCACTACCTACTTTGGTTACTACAGATGCTTCTGACTATGGCATTGGTAAAGTTCTCACACAGATCCATGCTGTTCAAACTGTTGCATTTGCATCCAGAACACTTACAGAGGCAAAGTGTAAGTAATCAACTGTTGAAAAAGAAGCTCTAGTATGTGTTTGGGCAACAGAAAAATGGAGAACCTACCTATGGGGTAGAGAATTTAGCTTATGCATGGATCATAGCCCTTTAACTACACTGCTAAGGGACTAGGAAGAGCTGGAATGGCAGCAAGGCTACTGAATTTGAATTACAAAATGCAATACAAACCAGGTTTGAAAAATGTTACTGCTCATTGTTTGTCATGTTTACCTTTACCTGCAGCTTCTGATACACTGAATGAAAACACAGAAGTAATCTTGCCTCACATGTCCAATCCAAGTAAAACTTACATCTTACAGAGCAAATGGCCAAATGCTGAGAAGAAACTCAGTCCTTTTCTTCAACCATACGACAGGATTAGACATAAACTGTCATTAGTAGATGGCTATACTGTCCATGGAGCTCTCTGCCTACTGGTACCAGAAACCTTGCAAGAAAATTCCATACAATGTGCACATGAGAGTCATCAAGGACAATGAGAACTATACTGGTGGTCAGCAATGGATGTTGATGTGGTAACTGCCATTTATTCTTGTGTTACTTGTCAGAATCATGACATAACAGCTATAACACATACACCACCATTTCAGCCAGTACCATTTCCTGATTCAGTATGGGAAAACTTGCTATTGATCTTGTGGGTTCTTTTGCAGATGGTTTTATAGACTGCAGATTTGCTATAACCTTGATAGACTATTACAGTAAATGGCCTGAAATCGCATTTGTTTCTCAATAACTTCTGCTACAGTAATAAAATTTCTGTCTACAGTCTTCAGCAGAGAAGGTAATCCAAAGGAGTTTATATCAGACAATGGACCACAGTTTGTCTCATCTGAGTTTGCATTCTATCTGAGAGGGAGGAATATTGTGCATAGGAAATCTTCAGTATATTACCCACAAGCAAATGGAGAAATCAAGCAATTCAACAGAAGTCTGAAAGAAGACAGAAAATCTTACTCGGAAATCTTGGAAAGTATTTACAATAGAGTTCCTACATAACTACAGAGCAACGTGCCATACAACAACCCAAGCATCTCCAGCTGAATTATTACATGGCAGACAGATGCACACTAAGTTACATGTTGCAGATATCAAACTGTCTACTGCTGATATTGTAAAACGTCAACAAGGCAAATGCAAGGCTTATACTGACAGAAAACGTGGTGCATGATAAGTGCACTTTCAGCCTAGATCTTTAGTCAGAATTAAGAAACCAGGACTACTGAAACAAGGACAATCTAAACTTACGACATAACTTGAAGTGAGACGCCAGCGAGGACCATACACATATGAACTGGACGCATATGGATTGCAAGTCTTCTTTCACCCGCTGGATATGACTTTGGAGAAGCTCCATTTGATGAAGGACATTTTCCTTCTCCTGATGCGAACTGCAATATGCTTGAAGAAAGTGAACCTATAAGGCATACCAAGAGAATCAGAAAACTACCTGCATTGACCAAGGACCATGTCATGTGAAGAATGTATATTATTGCTTTAAGATGCTTTGTTGTTATTTATTACATTTACCCAAATGCTCTCCTACTATAGGGGGAATATGTGACGTTTATACAAATGGCCTGTAGATGTTGCATTGCATACATAGTACTTTCTAACTGCTTAAAGGAAAACTATACCTCCCGGACAATGTAGGTCTCTATAAAAAGATATTGCATAAAACAACTCATATGTAAAACCGTAATTCATGTAAATAAACCATTTTCATAATAATATACTTTTTTAGTAGCATGTGCTAAAATTTAAAATTTTAAAAAATAAGGACAGCCTCCTGGGATTGTATGATTCAACAGTACCAAACAAACTATAAAGTTACCATAGGTCACATGAGCCTTTTAACAGACAGAGTTCTGTCTTTTGCTTCCACCCTTCTTCCTGTTAGAGTTAAAATATTCCTCGTCAGGTGATCTCTGAGGCAGCACACAAACCATCACGAAATGGTGGTTCAAGGCAAGGGATGTAAAAGGGCAATATTTACTTAAATATACAGATGCAGCCACTGGGATTGGTGAGTTAAATGCGTCGTGACTCAGGGCTAATTGAAGAAACTGTGCCATCTAAAGTTATCTTAACTCATTTAATGCATTTAACCTTTTCATTAGCATACCAAAGCACCATTGTTTTCAATGGTGAACTCTTTAATTGGATGGGATGCTGTGACACAATATTCTGTGCTAAGTGGGATAAATGGGATAGATGAGTTAAGTTTTTCTGTATCAAATGTACAATCCAAAGTGGCTTCATCTGTATATTCCAGTTTGGGAAGATTATTTATTATGCCACTTAATATGATATAAACTACCTATTGCTCAAGTATTCAGTTTGAGGGTATAGTTCTCCTTTAATGTGCTAGAGTTTATGTAACTGTTGTATAATGGCTGCATGAAACTGCTAATAAACCAGTAATACTCTGCTCATCATAGTTGCTGCAGAGACTTCAGCTATGCAGATGGGGAACTGAGGTGTGTGCAGATGGGGGATATAGGTGCTTGGGACCTCGGGTTTTCTGGATAATGGATCTTTCTATAATTTAGATCTTTATACCTTGAAGTCTACTAGAAAATCATGTAAACTTTAAATAAACTCAGTAGGTACAAGCTACTGTTTTATTATTATACAGAAACAAATAAATTATTTAAAAAAATAGTTGAGATCAAGTACAAGTTAATGTTTTATTATTACACAGAAAAAAAAAGAAATTATTTTTTTTTTAATAGATTTGTGGATTATAATGGATACTTTGTGAGATAGCGCTTGTATTTTCCAGAAATATATTATTTTGGGGGGGGTCAGTGTATTATTTTGTGTTTTTACCCCATAAAAAAATTATTGTTCAGCAGTTGAAATTACTTCTGGGACTATTTGTATGCGCTTGAGGCTTTACAAATAAGTTGAATTTTTGTGCATAAAATAAAATATTTTTCTGGTATAAATCCCTATATCATAAAAAATAGAAATGTTTATTTTTTTGGTATTTAGAGCTCTAAATTGTATTCCAGAAGTGGAACACTCAGATTCTCCTGAAAAAAAAGTTTTGTTTTCCTAGGTAAACTACCCCCCAATATGTTCAAAAACAGCTTGCACTTAAAAGGTTAAGCCTCATCCCTTTAAAACCAAACATATATGAAATCCACATCCTGCATGGCTAATTAGCAATTCATCCACATCCTGCATGGCTAATTAGCAATTCATTTAGAAGCATGATGCATGGCTGCATATAAATCAGTTCATTTTGCAGCATGCATCTAAATGAATTGATAATTACATGATGGCTTGAAATGTTGTATCTATCCAGATCATGTAGCCAAAAGCAACAAATAAAGGCTTTTTAATTGTATCCTTTTGACGGTGCTGTCTGCTACAATTTTGTCTAAATGAATTGCTAATTAGCCATGCAGGCTGTGGATCACATATGTGTTCGGTTTTAAAGGGGTGAGGGGGCAACCCTATTGTCACTGCTTGATGTGTAAGTTACATAAGTTTCTAAGCAAGTCAGTGCTGAATTTGTTGCAATTTTATACATAGCTGACATTATGCTAAATGCCAAAGTTATTAAAAGAGATAGAAATATAGAAAATATGGTATTTATTACAAGAAAGGGTTGAACCCTTTTGGCATTCCATTCAGTTATAGCCTAGGCAGAAGGAGAGTGCAAGAATTGGGAGAACAGGGTTGCTCCTTCCTTTTCTGCAGTAATTGTCTGCATGGTTGTGTGATTGTTTGTTGTAAGGCAGGTTTTTTTATATGCTGTGTCTGTTTACCTTTAACATTAATCAATCAACCAATGACCATTCAAATTTTGTGACTGGTTACTGTGCACAAGCAACCAATGAATTACTAGGAGGAGGACAATATCAATATCCAGTAGGAAACAAGTATATGCAAAGCCTGGACATGATGATGTCATCATATAGGAAGTTATTGGTGTGTCTGGTTCAAAATAAGACACTCCCATCCCTTCAGCAAACTGGTCAGAGTGCCAGGAGAAAGACTGAGTTAAAGAAGAGTTCAACCTGTAATAAAAAAACCCTCCCCCCAGCCCACCTGCCCCCACCCCCCAAGCAAATGTTCCTAATTTTTTACTTACCCCTCATGCAGATTCTGGCCACTGGAGGTCACGAGTGCCATCTTCTTTTTTCTGTCTCTTCCGTAAGTAGACCAGCGTTTTCAGCGCATGCGCAGTTGGAGGAAGTTTCCAGTCCTGAACAACTGCTCATGCTCTGAAAGTCACGTAAATTTCCAAATGCACAGTGATACGGGACTGGAAATTTCCTCCAACTGTGCATACCCGAAACTTATTAAAAAGACAGAAGAAAGAAGATGGCACCTGTGAACTTCCGTGACCTGAATTTGCACCAAAGGGGTAAGTCACAAGATAGGGGTATTTGTATGGGGGGGTATGTAGACTTGGGGGGGAGAGGGAGAGGGATATACCAGGGGGAGGGAGGAAGGGTTTTTTTTATTACAGGTTGAATTCTCCTTTAAAAGGTATAATAATTAGCTTTTATAATAACAGTTTTACTTTTTGTTATGGAAAATGCTTTTTCTAACACATTGAGAGAATTGTTAGTGGTTTCATAAGATTTGTACATTGAAGGTGAACAACCCCTTTAACTCAGATTGTATATTGCATTTTCAGAAACTGAATCTATAAGGAGATGAGTACCACTACCATAGATATTTAAAATATATAGATTAGGTAATGAGCTTTTTGCTGCTGCAAATTATAGCTTTAACGGAGAACTAAAACTTAACCAAAGAAGTAGGCTAGAAATGTTTTACAAATACATTATGTTTTGGACTTGTGTAACAATCCAAGGCGTGGTTATCCCTTAAGCACGGAAGATCTGTATCTCCAAAGATGCCAGAGTAGCTCCCCATCTTCTTTTCTACTGATTCACTGTACATGCTCTGTGCTGCTGTCACTTACTGAGCTTAGGAATCCATTCATAATACACAGTACATATAGAATATAAATGTCACAATATAAGGCTTATCAGTAATTAATATGGATAATTACTGCACGGCAGCACAGAAACCAGCATAAGAATGTAATCATCAGCCTTGTAGCATCAGCTTATATCATTGGCAACCTTAATTTCTGCTTGATAATTTGGGACCCCTAAGCTTAGCTTCTCAACAGCTCAGAGCCCACTGAGCATGTGAGTGTCACAGACACTTTCCAAGATGGTGACCCCCTGTGACAGTTTTGCAATCCATTGCTGCTTTTAACAAGCTGAAACTCTAGGCTGGTGCAATAAGGTCAATACATAAAATATGGCATTTTTAGCAATGTTCATTTTAAGGGTATATATTTCCTTTAAATATCAATACAACAGATTTGATTTAGCATATTTCTAGTTTAGAAAGAGAAACAATGAATTTTCTTGTGCGTTATAAAGGAAACAATGAATAATTTTCAGCGAACCCATTTAAAACATGCAAATGATTAAAAACTGAAAGATACACTGACAGGCAGCTTGGAACATAACACAACTTAATGAGAATAATAAATGAAAATAATGAGCATAATAAAATGAAAATAAATAATATGCACCGTACACATAATTTAAATTGGCAGATTGGCAGATTGGTAATATTTATTCCTCTTGCAGCTTTATCCCAACTCAAATTTATTTGTTGTGATAATATGCAGCATTTACTGAGATATTTTAATTGCAAAAAAAGCTACAATTCTGACTTGAAATCCGAATTATTTCCAAAAACTAGTTAAATAGATAAGAAAAACAACTGCTCCAATATATACTAGCTGGCATGTAGTTATGCGTGAAACTGCTTGATTTCAATTTGCCAAATAATTTGCAAAACCTCAGAAAAATTGGTAACAATTCTAAAAAATGTAACCAACTGTATTGGAGTTGATGTGTATTTTTTGTCATATCTTTTCTTGCACCAAATGTATTGGTGTCAATTGGTGAATTTTCTCTAGTTTTAGCTCTGACCCATTTACACAGAGTCAGGTGGGTGTTGTTTCTCTCACCACATTTATTGGATGCATTGAATGCAATGTGATTTTTTTGGTGAAAAAATGCAAATTCTAGCAAATATTCACTAAAAATGTTGTCACTTTTCTGTGAATCTGCATCAGGCCAAAAATGTGCTCATTCCTGTTATTATAAGCCTATAATCACATATATGATGTTTCAAATTTGTTCCCAGTTGAAACAAAGCTAGTTGCTTACTTTTCCTAACATTTGATACATTCTAAAGTAATTCCTGTGTAAAAACTTATTTTAAACTGTTTTGCAAGTCAAACTTTTCACATCTATATTGGATATCACAGTTACTATTTTGGTTTTTCTACCCTTGAATTTACTTAATGTATTCCATGGTGTCCATATAAATCGTTTTGTGTAAAGTGCTTGATAGAAAAAGGCATATGTTTAAAGTTAAGTTAAATAGCAACAAACCTGGCAAGGCTGGAAAGCAGGCATACATTTGTCATTGCAAATACACTGTATGTAAATCTCGAAAATACCATGTGCTGATTTGCCAAATAAAGAATCTGTCTGACCTTAGGTTTGTTAAAGTATTATTGTTTGATGACTAATGATTTAATTTAATAAAATCCAAAAAGCATTGTCCTTTCTAAAGGGTTGGTAAAGTTCTCCCCAATATCCTGCTTTACAACTGTTAGTTAATTCTATTTGTTTATATATCATCTAAATAGTTTTGTTGCCCAACTAAATTAAAAAAAAAAAACAAATTCTTTATCAGCACTATTTACTATCATATTGTAAGAAAACCTTAACTTGTTAAAAGGAGAACTGCACAACGTCACAAACATAAGCTCTATAATAATAATAATAATAATAATAAAACAGTACCTTGTACTTAATCGCAAAATAGCAGTGATCAGTGCAATTATTCTGAAGTGTGACAATTTATTTTGTCGTGGCAGATTTTCCGCCAGTGAAGTTCAACCCCCTCCAATTTAAAACCGAGCATACACACACACCCCTCCACTCTTTCACACAAACCAGCCAAGCCCCTTTTGAAAGCATCAACAGAATCAGACATCACAACATCACCCAGCAGTGCATTCCACAACCTCACTGTCCTGACTGTGAAGAACCACCTACGCTGCTTCAAATGAAAGTCCTTTTCTTCTAGTCTGAAAGGGTGGCCTCTAGTGCGGTGATGCTCTTTATGGGTAAAAATGTCCCCTTATATTTGTCTATAATGTAATTTAATGTATTTGTAAAGTGTAATCATGTCCCCTCCCAAGCACCTTTTGTCCAGAGAAAACAACCCCAACCTGGACAGTCTACCCTCATAATTTAAGTCTTCCATTCCTCTAACCAGTTTAGTTGCATGTCTCTGCACTCTCTCCAGCTCATTTACATCCCTCCTAAGGACTGGAGTCCGAAACTACACTGCCTCTTCCAGATGAGGTCTTACTTAGGATCTATAAAGAGGTATAGTTATGTTTTCATCCCTTGAGTTTATTCCCTTTTTTATGCAGGACAGAACCCTATTTGCTTTAGTAGCTACAGAATAACACTGCCCAGACAACTTGTTATCTATAAAAACCCTAAGATCCTTCTCACTTAAGGAAACTCCCAACACACTGCCATTTAGTGTATAACTTGTATTTATATTATTTTTTCCAAAGTGCATAACCTTGCATTTATCAACATTGAACCTCATTTTCCAGTTTGCTGCCCAGTTTCGAAACTTAGACAAATCACTCTCCAAAGTGGCAGAATCCTGCATGGAACCTATAGTTCTGCACAATTTAGTATCCTCTGCAAAAATAGAAAACATACTTGCAATGCCCACATCCAGGTCATTAAAAAACAAGTTGAAAAGCAAGTGACCCAGTAGAGAGCCCTGTGGTACCCCACTAACAACACTGGTCCAATTAGAAAATGTTCCATTTACCACCACTCTTTGTAGTCTTTCTTTTAGCCAGTTCTCTATCCACTTACAAATACTATGTTCCAGGAAGTTCCTAAATTTAACCAGTAACCTTCGGTGTGGCACTGTATCAAATGCTTTAGCGAAGTCTATGTAAATCACATCCACAGCCATCCCAGAATTGAGGTCCCTGCTTACCTTCTCATAAAAAGTTAGTTTGGCAAGATCTATTACGCATAAAACCATGCTGGCACAAACTCATAGTATTGTTATTTGCTATGAAGTCCAGTATCCTATCCTTTATTAATCCTTCGAAAAGCTTTCCTACCACCAACGTCAGACTAACTGGCCTATAGTTTTGAGGCAGAGAATGGGATCCCTTTTTGAATAGCAGCACCACATTAGCAATTCGCCAGTCTCTCGGCACCACAGAAATGGTGAATTTATTTGCCCATCACTAAAAATAAGATAAAATGAACCCTTATTCCTTTCTGTAATAATAAAACAGTACATTGTACTTGATCCCAACTAAGATACCATTAATCCTGGAGGTAAAACAAATCTTATTAGCTAGTTTAATGTTGTAAGGATTTTTTAGTAGACAAAGTATGGAAATCCAAATTATGGAAATATCCCTCATTTGAAAATCCCCAGATCCCATGCATGCTGGTTAACAGGTCCCATACCTGCACAGGTATGGGATCCCTTATTTGGAAACCTTATATCCAGGACGCTCTGAATTACAGGAAGGCCATCTCCCATAGAATCAATTTATTCAAATAAACTCTGCAATAAAAAAACACTTGTACTTCATTGAACTCTGCTGAAAAAATCCATATCTTTTGCAAAACAATCCTATTGTGTTTATTTAATGTTTAAATGTTTTTTCTGACTTAAGGTATGAAGATCTTACTTATGAAAAGATTCCTTATCCAGAAAACCCCAGATCCCAAGCATTCTAAATAATAAATCATAGAACTGTAAAGCAAAAACATTCACAAGTAAATAATGATGACAAATTCAGAGCTACATAGACTGATTAAAGAAGACATAGATAGACATAGATAGAGAGATAAATATGATAGCTAGACACTCTAAGAATACTAGCAATTGCTATAGAAAAAGCTAAATAAATATACAACACGGCTTGTTAATGTTTGTAACCTTTGGGCAGCCTGCTAAATAATGTGTTAATTGTTTTTCCTGAGGAAGCAATGGATTCTCAAATCAGTATACAGTTCTGCACTGCACTATATAATGCTTGCTCCTGTCTGACCCCTAAAAGCTGTTTTAATCCAATGTTAAATGTAAAAATTGACAAAGGCACAATCCTTTCATGTATATATTTACTTTTACTACTAAAGTGTCTCTGTTTAATAATTCTACAGTTAGGTCAGTATTTGCGGGTCCCTGGTGTATTATGCCTTCAGGATTCAGCACAATACAAAAGTTAAAGCATTTTCAAAAGCACCTGTGGACGTAGATCACAATAAAAAAGCTTCCTTGGTGTTCAGAGCAATAAATAAATTAGAAGGAGGGCTTTAAGCTCTGCATGATAAAACAATCTGAAAGTGGGGCAGGGAATGAACAACCTTTGCAATGTGTCTTGCCTGGGGCTAAGAAGAATCAGAATTCCTTTTCTGTAACAATGTATGGTGTAAGAGCTATAGAAAGAGTCGGTGACTGTGGGTTCCTTTGCCTTAGGAGTGAAATGATTTGGCAGTATATAATGATATTGATGGCCAGTAATGCACTAAATAAATCTTGTCTTTGTATCTCAATTTTTCAACTTGCAGTCCTTAGTAAAATGAAAGATTTGACATGATGTTTTCATAATCACAAGCACGGATATTTTCCCTGCAAATATTTCTTGAAACATTAAAATATTTTAACTGGAAAATATATATAAGTAAATTATTCAATATATATATAGTGTCTATACAAAAAATTATTATTTATATATAATGATGATGCTAAATATAATCAATCAAGGCACTTTGTCCCTCTTAAAAGAGCTAAGATTGTTTAACGATTGCACTTCCTATATAGCTTAGTCTAAAAAATTTCTATACTTTATTACTTTGTCAGAAATTTTTCTGTAAAAGCTATCTCACTTATTTTCATGTTGCTATGATAATTGCAGGTCTTTGGAGCCCTTTATTGAATTTTCAAACACAACAATGCACCCGACGTCAATCCTCAGCATGCTGCTGACGTCACTATACAGAATGCATCTGACATCACAAATAGGGGGTCATTACAAAATAAATACAAATAAGTACAAAATACAATACAAATAACCAAGTAAAGTTACAATAAAGAGTAAAGGAAAACTATACCCCCAAAATGAATCTTTGAGCAACAAATAGTTTATATCATATTAAGTGGCATATTAAAGAATCTCACCAAACTGGTCTAGATATTCAAGTAAATATTGCCCTTTTACATCTCTTGCCTTGAACCACCATTTCATGATGATCTTTGTGCTGCCTCAGAGATCACCTGACCAGAAATATCTGAACTCTAAGGGGCAGATTTACTAAATTCGTGTAAATGATTTGAAATTCGATCAAATTTTCAAAAAGATTCAAATTTTAATTTTTGAATAGTTTTTGTGGCCACTTCGACCGTCGAATTTTTAAAATTTAAAAAATGATTAGAATAGATCGAATAAAAATCTATTTGAGTATTCGAATATTCAATGGTCGAATTACTTGCCCTTTAAATTTTTATTTGAATGCCTAGTTCGCCAGATTAAACCTACCGAATTGCTGTATTTTTTCAGCTTTTTAAGATCAAATAAAAAAATTCGATTGAATGGTTAAAATCATTTGAATAGTTTGATCTAATTTTTTTAATTCGCTCGTTCAATTGATCGAAGTGCGTTAAAACCCTTCTACTTCGATATTTGAAGGGTTAAAATTCGATCAGAAGTCGATGGTCAAATTCGAGGGTTTTTTTTAACCCTCGAATTCGACCCTTAGTAAATCTGCCCCCAACTGTAACAGGAAGAAGCTTGGAAGCAAAAGACAGAACTATCAATGGCAATTTTGTATTTATGGTTACCCAATGGCATATGCAACTTAAAAAGTATATCATTATGAAAATTTTTTATTTACATGAATCAGGGTTTTATGCAATATCTTTTTATAGAGACCTACATTGTTTGAGGGGTATAGTGATTCATTTAAAATCTGTCTTTTATTTTTTATATTTTAATAAGATTGAGTTCTTGAAATCTGAGATGTTGCAGTTTGAGTTTTAAAGAGATGTTGCAATTTGAGAATAAAAAATGTAAATATTAACTCTTCCATGAAATGCTAAGTATTACAAGATCACAAGTAGGGGTCCCTGCCTGTAGTGCTTACAGCCTAAGTAAATGGGTTATTTACTCACACAAAACAGGAGGATAGATTATTAGCTGTCATTTCTTCATAAAGAAGTAAGTCAGATTTTAACCCAATGCTCCCAAAGGTACTTTATTTATTTAGATTTTAAGAGATTAAAGGTTGATAGAGAAACAAGACAGAATAGTTTAAGGCGGAAAGCAGCAACTGAAGTGGGTGAAGTGACCAGGTGGGGGCTCTGAGAGGAGTGCAGAAGTCAGCTAGGAATGTATGCTGACACAAGTGAAGTGTATTGAGGTACAGATGAAGATAAGAAAAAAAGTAACGAAAAGGCACTTTGTTAGCCATGATACATTTTAAATTGGTGGTATGTCCTGTCTCTCTTAGTCAAAAGCAGAATTTTTGTGGCTGATCTTATTACAGACTGGGGGGGGTTAGGTAATAGCATTTCAGAAAAATTTAGTTAGGATCAAATGAGGGCATAGATAAGTGTGTTAGCTGTTGCATTTGAAAGGAAGGAATTGCTGTGAGGTCATCCACACAAGCAAGTGTGTATTAATGAGTTTATATCAAACATGTTCATTTGGGGGTTCCACATTGATGCAATAACTTTAGTTTATCCCATTAAATATAATGAGTTAAATTTGTGAAGCATTGCATGTACAACCAGCAGTTTCTCCATCTGTGTCTTCCATTAATAAACGATATCAGCATTAATCTTCTGCAAAGAGCTGCAAAATAGTAGTCATAATTATCTACACTTAGAAGTATCTTCTGATATTTCAAACAGTTGCTTGAAAAAGATGCTTCATTATTTAACATCTTGATATAACATATACAGTAATTTAGTTCACATATTTTGTTACGACATCAGTTCAATACAATTATTTAATAAAATTAGCTAGCTTGCTAGGCAGCTGTTGCCAGAGGCAGGACGTGCTTCAAGAATTGCAATCTCTATATAGAAGGGAATTGCAGTCTCCATTTAAAAGCAGCTTGGTGGGGAATGGTCTTTGAGAGCAATAACATAGTTGGTGCATTAAAAAGTATTTCTTTCACTGCTGGCATTTATTAGATAAATCACACAATGTATTGCATGGTATAAGGCAAAATTATATTGGAAACTTTGTCAATGGTCATAAAGGAAGCAATAATGGTGGATACTAAATCTGCCCCTTGGTGCATAATGTAACTCCAGCACAACCAGTCCCTTTTCCGACCACACTTTTGTTGAGATTAGCTTATCTGTACCATCTATAGTAGAGAAATACTCTTGTCCAAACAACAAGTTTTATTTATACCTGTAAATTATGGGATACATTTTATTTAATTCTAAACTGACTCTTTTCCCTTAGCTATTTGGATATTTCCCCTTAGTTATTTTTTTTTTCATGTTAATCAGAAAAAAATGTAAAAGTCCCTTACATCACTGATTTTAACAGTTAAACTAGGTTTACCTGACAATGATCATTATGTCAGCTTACAATGGATGATTTCTAAAATATTTCAAAGAATATAGTCACTTCTGAAGTGGCATAATGGAGTAGTTTTATTCTACCTTTTTCTACTTATAGAATCCTAGCTTTCTGCACAGGAATTCTAAGCAGACCTATCTAAATAATATGGCTGGGTAGATAAGAAACCATAAAGGGATACTATTATCAAATACTTTTGTTTGCTTTATTATCTCCTCCACCTTTTTTGTGTCAAAAATCATTAGGCTGCAGGCTTGTAATATAAGATAACAAAGAGAATTCATAACAATTTAATTGAATGCATTCATTCATTCAAAGAGGTTACTATTGGTATTTTCTACTTTTTGTCATTTTTTACAAAAACAGCTGATTTGACCAATATTGAAACAAGAGGTCAAAAATAAGCTCCAACAGTTTTTCTTTTTTCTGTACAATTGTATATAAGGAAATAAATCCCTGTAAATAAAATATTAAAAATACTAAAATTTACATTTGGCAATAATATATTTTCCATACAATTTTATTTTTAGGAATGAGAGGTTTAGAGGACATCAGCCCTTATTCTTAATATAAATTACAAGTGAAAACTTTTTTTCTCCATTGCTTCCTCAAATGATCATGGGTATCTTTCTAATATTTGCTCATTCAATTATAATTAGTATTATAAAGCGGTCAGTATTTCTTAGATTGCTGTCTTGTTCAGTGTTTTTAAGGTTTTATATTCTTGTTGAACTATCTCTTTACTCTGAACACCATTTCAAAGTATATGTTCCTTTACTTGTGCTATTTGTATTCTTTTTTTAGAATGGTTCCTGTTTAAAATTCTGTTAAAATAGGTTAGTGTTTCACTTGTTACTTGCTAGCAACTTACCCCTTGTGATTTTTATACTTATTGGATTTCTGTTTTTGTTATATACTGTAGAGAGTATATATTTATTTATTATTGTTCATTTTTAAATCTCACCCATTGTTGTCACCACAACTACCTTACCACTCAGATATAGGGAGTTATTCTTATTGTTATTTATTAATATTCAGTGACAAACTCCAATTTTTCAGGATCTACATTACCCCAATGCTGCAAAAAGTCTGAATCCAAAAACTGACATCTAAGACTTGCCGAGGTTGTATATAACAACCTATCCCATTTCGAAGTCTATGTGGTCTTTGCTGGAATTAGCCTGAAAATCCAGCATTTTCAGGCTTTTCAGCATTTTTTTTTCAGAAAAAGCCCAAGAAAATCTTACAATTTGGGAAAAACATCCAAAACAATTGTTCAATTTGGTTTTCCCACAATTTTCACCTGATCTGATTATAATGTGATTTTTTTAAAATAACAAATTAGGTTAAATCATGAATTTTTGTTTAGTTGGACTTATTATTTTTATTTGAAAAAAAACAGGGTTTTGCTAAATAACCGCCATTTAAAATCCTTTGATTAAAATCCTGTAAAGATAAGAAAACATTTTGTAACCATTCTGTAACAATGTATAACATTAAATTCAATGAATCCACACTGTAAGGAAATTTCAGAAGAATATATGCAAAATAATCTGCCTTCATGGTTCTCATTTGGATTGCCGTATTAACCCTCTATATGTTCGAAACCTCTATCATCCTTGACTATTTGTTTAGGCTTTTTAAACCAAAAAACAGTTAAGATTCAATTATCCATTACACATTCTTAATAACTGTTTAGTAAATACTGTAAGCAAACATAGTCAATATTACTTTTATTATGGTACAGGTATAGGACCCGTTATCTGTAACTCCAGAACGCCCCTTATTATGGATAATCTCCCATAGACTCAATTTTATCCAAATAATCAAATTTAAAATAATAGTTTCCTGTAACTCTGTAATAATAGAACAGTACCTACTATTTAATCCAAACTTAGATATAATTATTCATTATTGGAGGCAAAATCAGCCTGTTGGATTTATTTTATGTTTAAATGATTTTCTAGTAGGCTTAAGGTATGAAGATCCAAATTATGGAAAGATCCATTATCCAGAAATTCCCAGGTCCCAAACATTCTGTATAACAGGTCCCATAACTGTACCAATATATAGGTTCTGCAGTTGATATTGATCTACTGTCTACATGACAACCTTTGTTGTACATGAGTGTTTGAGTAACACATTAAACCTCATGAAAAGAAGGACTGCATTTTAACAATGCTTTCTGTAATTATTTTTTCTCACATGTTGTTTTAACAAATGAATGTATAAATATGTCATTTGATGTGAGGAATTTGTTTTCAAGAGTGTACTTTTAATATAGTCTGCCAAAAACTTTGTAGGAAACCTTTTGTACAGTTATAGCTTTGAGCAGTATGTCTTCTTTATATGCATGATAGTGTTTTGAAAGCAGGAAACATTATCTCTCAGAGAATAAAGTGGGGCGCTTTATGGCTTATTTACTCAATGAACTCTATCTAGTAGTACATCTCCATCTGCCTCTTTTCCCAGTACACTGATTTGTTGTAATACCCTTTTAGCTCATCACTCCCTATTGTTTTGTCATTCTGCACAAAATCTTAGATTTTGCCATCACACTCTTGTTCTTCAGACCTTCAAACTGTTTTTATTTCATCTAGTTGTTTTTATTTAGTTTAGTACACTTGTTAATTTGTATTAGACTTTCTTGGTCTGTTTCCAGGAATTCTATTCTGGTTACAATAGAAGCTATGTCTAATATAATGTTTCTTAATTCCTCCCTACTGAAAATTTTATATATTGTTAGTTTTTTAGTAAAGATGCATATACATGTTGTCATATTTGTCACCAATATTTGTCACCCCAAGATCCTTCTCATTTAAGGAAACTCCCAACACACTGCCATTTAGTCTATAACTTGCATTTATATTATTTTTGCCAAAGTGCATAACCATGCGTTTATCAACATTGAACCTCATTTTCCAGTTTGCTTCCCAGTTTCCCAACTTAGACAAATAACTCTGCAGAGTGGCAGCATCCTGTATGTAACCTATAGTTCTGCACAATTTAGTATCATCTGCAAAAATAGAAACCATGCTTGCAATGCCCACATCCAGTTGCCCGAAACATGTTGTGAGAATAAAACACTTTTGCAGTTAACCTGCAAGTGCCTGGCTCATCAGTCAAGCATACATAAAAAGGAATTAAGTTAGTCTGGCAAGATCTATTACGCATAAAACCATGCTGGCACACTCATAGTATTGCTATTTGCTGTGAAGTCCAGTATCCTATCCTTTATTAATCCTTCGAAAAGCTTTCCTACCACCGATGTCAGACTAACTGGACTATAATTTTGAGGATAAGAATAGGATCCCATTTTGAATAGCGGCACCACATTAGCAATTCTCCAGTCTCTCTGCACTATGCCAGACCTCAATGAATCCTAAAAAATTAAGTAGAGAGGTTTGGCAATCACAGAGCTAAGCTCGCTAAGTACCCTGGGATGAATCCCATCTGGCCCTGGACCTTTGTTTATCTTAACATGTTCTATTCTATTTTGAATGTCATCATGTGTGAACCATGCATCATTAGATGTATTATTAGAATTGTGACTATTAATAAGGAAACCTTCATTAGCTGGTTCCTCATTTGTGTAGACAGATGAAAAGTATGCATTCAGAATCTTAGATTTTTGCTTGTTCTCATCAACCAGGAGTCCAACCCCTTCCTGCTTAATTTTTTTACTATTTACATATTTTAAAAAAAAATTGGATTCTTTGTACTGCTTATTGCAATATCCTTTTCCATATCGATTTTAGCTTGCCTGATAGCTTTTTTGCATGATTTATTTGCCTCCTTGTATCTTATAAATGATTCAGCTGTCCCAGCTAACTTGAAAGCCTTAAAAGCATGTCTCTTCTTACCCACCTCAACACCAACACTTCTATTGAACCAAAAAGATTTTGCTTTGCAACAACGTTCCTTGCTTACAAGCTGAATATACTGACTTATATTTATTAAACAGCATTTTAAAGATGTTTGTTCAGTGTTTAACCCTGTGAAAAGCATTTCCCACTTAATATGTTGCAGAGATGCCCTTATACCAGGGGTGCCCAGGACGTCGATCGCGGTCTACCAGTAGATCCCCGTAATGTTCCTGGTAGACCGCAACCAACCGCTGGATTTTTCTCCCACTCCCTTGGAGATTTTTCTTCCCTGCAGCCGACTCTTCATTATGCTGCCTTCCCTTGCTGCTCGCTCCACCCTCCCATGTCACAGTGCTGCCGGATCATATTACTTCAGCAGTGACAGGAAGACAGAGAGAGAAAACGAGCAGCAGCCAGGGAGCATCTGATTGGCCAGCAGCACGGAGTTCATAGATTTCAGCGCGGGATTAAAGAAAGCAAGGAAAGACCTATCTTTGAGCGTAGCATTGCTGTCTGCAGCCGTGTACTTGCCACTGTGCCATCTTTTGGTGAGTTCTGGGGGTATTTATACATGAACTTGTCCCTGTGCCATCTGTTTGTGGGTTCTGGGGGTATTTATACATGTACTTGCCACTGTGCCA
>CM044435.1:64949677-65030028 GCA_024363595.1 Xenopus borealis | reverse complement strand
GACATGCTGCTGTGCATCTTTTTGTGAGCTCACACATACACTCATATACACACATATACATATATATACACACGCCCATACACACGTACACACATACATACACATATACACTCACATATATACACATATACATACATACACACATAAATACACAGACCCACACACACAGCATGCCTTGGGATACTTGTTCCTGTGCCGTACTGTAGACGTCCCACTATTTTTATCGCGGTAGATCTCCTGATGGGGCCAAGGTAACAGGTAAAGTCTGGGCACCCCTGCCTTATACTGTCAAAGTTTGCACGCCTGAAATTCAATGGTTTAGTTACTCCCTTATAGAATTATCTCTGGAACTGACTATCAAAGGAGACCATGTTATGATCACTACTCCCTAAATGCTCACCCACACAAAGCCCACAGTAACTCTGGAATTTGTTTGGAAAACCACATGGTGGCTCTACTTAAGCTGATCAGACAACCTGCACTGCACTGATGAGCCTCAAGAAAGGCGAAACCGGTCTGCAGTTGGGAAATATGATCAGCTATTATCCTGGCTTTAGCTTGAAAACCCAGTGGGTGAACTTTAGCCAATAGGATAAACCCATGCAAATGGAATTTTCTTGGAGCACATTTGGAATTCATTCCCAGAATTCCTTTTGTTTATCTAAGTCTGTATGAGGCAGTCTCCTCTACCTTTGTCACGTGTTTGGATAACTCCACTTACAAAGCCCCCACTTAAAGAACAAACAATTAAGAGCAGCTAAACACTAGAGCAAGCTTCACTGGGGTCCCAAGTGTTCTATTTATACAGTCTTTTCAGGTGCAACTAATCAAACCCCACCCCCTCAAACTGAAGGAAAACTAAGTGAAAAAGTAAAGCAGGTTATGCCAAACTTGCTGTAAGCACAATAGCACACCAAACTTTGCTATTTAGCACCAAATACAGTAAAACATATATAAAAAATGAAACCACAGTATTTAAATATGTTAAATATATTGGGTAGCCGAGGATGAGGAGAGTATAACAGTGCTTTATTAACAGTTTCATATAGGCCTTACACAACAGCAGTAACTCTTACTTTCACTTTCAAGCTGTACAGAAAGTGTATGCACAGTACAAGTCCTGTGCACAGTGAAACACGCAGGCCATTTGTATAAACACCACATATTCCCCCTATAGTAGGAAAGCATTTGGGCACATGTAATAAACAACAACAATGCATCTTAAGGTAATAATATACATTATTCACATCACATAGTCCTGGGTCCAGTTGCATGGCATGTTGAGCTGTAGTTATGTAAGAACTCTGTTGTAAACACTTTCCAAGATTTCCCAGTAAGATTTGCTGTCTGTAGTGCTTCTTTCAGACTTCTTTTGAATCGCTCGATTTCTCCATTAGCTTGTGGATAATACACTGAAGATTTCCTATGCACAATATTACTCTCTCTCAGAAAGGATTCAAACTCATATGAGACAAACTGTGGTCTTGTGATATTAACTCCTTTGGATGTCCTTCTCTGCTGAAGACTGTAGACAGAAATTTTATTACTGTAGTTGATGTTACATGAGAAATAAATGCAATTTCAGGCCATTTACTGTAATAGTCTATCAAGGTTATAGTAAATCTACAGTCTATAGGAGCATCTGCAAAAGGATCAACAATATCAATGGCAAGTTTTTCCCATGCTGAATCAGGGAATGGTACTGGCTGAAGTGGTGGTGTATGTGTGATGGCAGATACCACCTCAGCATACATTGCTTGCCACCAGTATAGTTCTGGTAGTCTTTGTTTTGTCAACATAGCCATCTACTAAGGACAGTTTGTGTCTAATCCTGTAGTAAGGTTGAAGATCAGGACTGAGTTTCTTCTCAGCATTTGGCCATTTGCTTTGTAACATGTCCCACAGTTTTACTTGAATTGGACATGTGAGGCAAGCTTGCTTAAAATCAACAGCTGTAAATATAGATGATAATAAATCAATCAGTGCTACAACTTCTATGTCCTCATCCAGTGTATCAGAAGCTGCAGGTAAAGATAAACGTGACAAACAATGAGCAGTAACATTTTTTAAACCTGGTTTGTATTGCATTTTTTAGTTGAAATTCAGTAGCCTTGCTGGCCATCTAGCTATATGCATTCCAGCTCTTCCTAGTCCCTTTGTTGTAAGCAGTCTAGTTAAAGAGCAATGATCAGTGCATAAGGTAAATTCTCTACCCCATAAGTAGGTTCTCCATTTTTCTGTTGCCCAAACACGTGAGACAGTCTCCCTTATATAGTAGGACAATCGACTCAATTTCTGGCGTACTGGTTTTACATCTCGTCTAAACTTAACTTTGTATACAAAGTTCTTTGCACAGCCCAGTGACATGTTGCTTTGTGGTGACATTTTAGACACTGGCTGTGTTGCAGGCACTGGTGCTGTAGTAATGAGACCATCAATTAATTGTAGGTTTAATGCAGCAAAGAGATCCCTTCCAAGTATAGCAGTACCTTTATTCACAATGTAAAAGTCACATTTTGCAGTATTTGATTCAAATTGTACAGTCACTTGCAAGCAACCAAGCACAGGGATTGGATCCTTTAAGTAACTGACCAGTTTCAGGGCAGGTGCAACAAGCAAATCTTTTGCAAAGTATTTCAAGAAAATATCCTTTGGTAGTATAGAAACAGCTGAACCTGTATCAAGCATCAGGTTAAAGGGATACTGTCATGCGAAAACATGTTTTTTTAAAATGTACCTGTTAATAGTGCTGTTCCAGCAGACTTTTGCACTGAAATCCATTTCTCAAAAGAGCAAACAGGTTTTTTATATTCAGATTTGAAATCTGACATGGGGCTAGACATTTTGTCAATTTCCCAGCTGCCCCTGGTCATGTGACTTGTGCCAGCACTTTAGGAGGGAATTGCTTTCTGGGAGGCTGTTGTTTTCCTTCTCAATGTAACTGAATAGTACACAGTGGGACATGGGTTTTACCATTGAGTGCTGTTCTTAGATCTACCAGGCAGCTGTTATCTTGTGTTAGGGAGCTGTTATCTTGTTACCTTCCCATTGTTCTGTTGTTAGGCTGCTGGGTAAAGGGAAGGGGGTGATATCACTCCAACTTGCAGTACAGCAGTAAAGAGTGAAGTTTATCAGAGCACAAGTCACATGACAGCTGGGAAATTGACAATATGTCTAGCCCCATGTCAGATTTCAAAATGAAATATAAAAAAATCTGTTTGCGCTTTTGAGAAATTGATTTCAATGCATAATTCTACTGGAACAGCCCTATTAACTGATGCATTTTGAAAAAAAACATTTTTCCCATGACAGGATCCCTTTAATGGAGTGCCCCTTGTCAGCAAAAGCAGTACTGACACTGGCAGTGCATATAAACTTGTCTGGAATAAATGTACCAGCTTTATCCACACTTAGGGGCAAATTTACTATTATTCCCCAAAAATAATTCGTTTCTATTCAATATTCGATTAGCATTCAATTTTCGAATGTTAATCGAATAGTTCTAGGCTACCTTTTATTCGATATTCGATCCTTCGACAATCGAATACAAATCTATTCGATCAGTCGAATAAATAATTCGACTGAACGAATAAATCATTCGATCATTCGAATGATTCGTAAGATTCGAACAATCGAACACTTTGATCGAATCATATTCGATCAGGACATAGCCTCAGAAGCCTATGGGAGTGCTCCCATAGGCTTCTATTGCAATTCGGTAGGTCCAATCTGCCGAAGTAGGCAATCAAATAAACTTTAAAATTAAAATCCTTCGCTGGTCAAACGATCGAATGATCGAATATTTGTCCCCTCAACTTTATTCGAATGTATTCAATCATTCGACCATTCCCTACTCGATGATCGAATATGCCAAAATTCACATATTTGACCAAACGAAGAAATCCTACATTCGAATCGAATTCGATCGAACTTTGAATCCTTCACGTGAATATAGTAAATCGGCCCCTTAATACTGTGACATGTGTAGTAGTGACTTCATGAACATCTTTAGCAGAACTAGAGCAGACTGTAGCAAAGTGACCTAACTTTAAACATTTGCGGCACTGTAAAGCTTTTGCAAGACATGTAGCATAGTTTGCAGTGTGTTGTGTTGAACCACAGTGGAAGAAGTATTTTTTATTTGTATTTGCTGCACAGTTTTGCAGTGAATCCCTTTCCTTAGCACTGTATTTTGCCTGTGACTGTGCATTATTAGGCAACGGTACTGGATTCACAGTCTGTATATTCCAAGCAGTTTCCTGACTGAGAATTTTAGCCTCTGCCACTGCTGTTTCAATTTGGCTAGCAACTGTAATAGCCTTTGCAAGGGTTAAATCTTGCTCTAGGAGCAGTCTCTCTGTAATGCGATGTGAGTTTGTTTTTTCCACTATTTGGTCTCTTAGCATTTCATCTGATAGAGTCCCAAATTCACAGGTAACAAACAGCTCTCTAAAAGCTGCTACTAAATGTTCTGTGGATTCTCCATTATGCTGTCCATGTTGGTGGAATTTATATATTTCAGCAACCACATTTACTCTTGGCAGGAAAAAGTTCTTTATAGCAGTAAGAGCAGTTTCATAAGTTTCATCAGGTGATGGTAATGTATACAATATACGCTGTCCCTCTGCTCCCAGGCAGTGAATAAGTAAAGCACACTTTCTAGCTGCAGAAATCTCCCCTTGGTCAGCAGCAATAATGTAATTATCAAACATACAGATCCAAGCAATAAAAGGTATGGTATGCTCACCAGGGTTTGGAAGAAAAGCTGCAGGCTGCTGAAGAGGTAAAAGAGACATCCTTATCGCCATTTGTTATGTTGGGTAGCCGAGGATGAGGAGAGTATAACAGTGCTTTGTAGTTGCTTTTTACCAGTCAGCAGCATGTCTGAAGCAGCAGTATGTATTTGAAGTTTTGTGATTTAATAGGGGAATGTAATAAATGTCGGTAACGCAAAAACTATTCGCGATGCGAAAAGTTAAGCCTTTGCGCAAACAAATTTTGCTTTGCGTGAATGCAATATACCTTTTGCGAACCCGGAAACTGTTTAGAAACCACTTCCACCAGCGGAAGGCTGTTTCAAAATGTTATACTTTGCTCTAATGCGCTGTCAATGTAATAAAACTTCTGACTGAAAAAGTCGCAATGTTTGTTCCAAAAGATTATGACACCTTCAAGCACTTCTTAAGAGTGCACAATTATAATCCGTAATGCACAATAATGATTCGCAATGCAATAACTGTATAAGGAACACTATTACATTGTGAGATGTGGATTTTTACTATTATTGGTGCGCAATGTTTTTCTCTTTGCGACTTTAATTACATTCCCCCTAAGAGTGATAGACAGAACCTTTTCCTATTCTTTAAATAAAAGCAAATCAATCTATTTTGTATGTGTATTATTTTAATGTAATGTCAGTTAATTGTGATATTGCATTCAAAGAACCCATGAAACCCTTTAATACTTCTATTTGTATTAACCGTATCATGTCGATTTGTCTCCTGATACTGCTAAATACTGTATTCAAACTGATCAAAATACAAACAACCACCTCAGGATTTATTTTCTGCTTCACATGAACAATGCAGCTTCTTCATAACAGGAAAAAGACAAAATTTATTACTGAGATAAATTATTTTGCCATAACACATAACCTTTTCAGAAAAAGCCAAACAAGGAAAATGTCACAGAGCATGTGGTTTACTGAGCAGAGGCAACAGTATTTACTACGGCTTCGGGAAACAGAATCACCTGTCATCAGAGTTTTGTTATCTAATTTACCCTGTTTGATATTATTGACTCTGCTCTTTACCAATCCTTTTAAGAGATTTAACACATTCAGTGTTGTATGGTTTCAAAGGTTCATTTTGTGCACTGCTGAGTGTGTGTCATCTTCATGGCATGCAACTACAAGTGTTAATCTCAGTATAGATTTCTTGTGGATACTGATTTTACTTAGCACAATTCAATTTATTTATTAGCTCTAGGATATGCACTCTTGCCACTGATGTGAAAAAAAACAAGTTTTGTTAAGTGGTATTAGCTATTTTTTCTTTGCACATTGTGATGTAAACATTTTTATTATTAAAATTATTTTTAAATTTTTTTATTTTAAAAAGAAACAGAAAAAAAATGTAAGATTAATAATTAATTGGTTTGTTATGAATTAATGTAAAATGATGCATAACTTGCTGGCCCTATATAAATAAATGATGACACTGGTGATGAATGATATGCCATGGGTGAAATAACTGGAAATAGGAAGGTTCTCCTGGAACTCACCCTGTACCAGCAGTATGTGAATCATGACTCCTCATTTTCTGATTTACTTTAATTTTGTTTCATTTGCTTATTTGCTTCCTTTTATTCGTTCTGTGACCCAGCTCCTGCATGTCTGCTTCCAGATTCCCACACATATTGGCATCTATAAATTTAGCTCATGCTATTCTCTACTCTACCATATTTAAAATAAACAAAAAATTTTTTTAATAATAACTTTTTTAAAAAGTTCACTGAGCGTTTTTTATCTGACAACTAACTAATAAAATTATTTTCTTCCACAAAGCTCTCTGCAAAATCAGGCCCAGATTTGTAAAAAGGCCACAAAGGCGTAGGGTGGTGCAATTTTAGGGGCAGCGTACATGGGAGCAGGAGATTTGTTTAGCTTTTCTATCTTTTCTATCTTTTCTGCACGTCAGTTCAGGGACATGAAGAAAAGCATGATTGAGGAGGAGTTATGCGCACACAATGGGGCAGTAGAGGAGTGGTAGGTGTCAGGATCGCGCCGCCCGGAGGCTTACCTTAGCTCCGGGCGGCACGTCCTCTCTGTCCGGCGTCCTATCCACAATGGCGGCGCCCATAGCCGCCACGTGGATAGCGGCGCCGGGGAAGTGATGTCATCGCGTTACGCCTGACGCGATGACGTCACGGCGCCCGTTTTGGCGCCAAATTTGAATATTTAAGGGCGCATTGGACGCCATTATGGCGCCCAATTATAGGACCATATTGCCTTGATCCTGGGTGTTGCTTTTGATCCTGTTCCTGCATTTTCTAATCCAGTTTGCTGTATTGTTTGACCATTGCTTGGACTTTGTATATTTTGTTCCTGCCAATACACCTTTTGCCTGGACCTGTATGACTCCTGCCTGTTCCTTGCCGGTGCTACGTTATTGGACCCTTTAACCCCTAAGCTTCCTCCTTGGTCCACTACTTCCCCTGGGCGCCTAACTAAGGCCTACCCGTGACAGTAGGGAGTAGAGGAGAAACGGTGCTATGCATTGAAGAGGAAGGGGGGTAGGTGTGTACAAATTGTAAATACAGGGCTGTGCAAAAAAACTTTCTCTATACTAAATTCAGACACTGCTGCCTGATTCCTAGTGAAATTATGCATGTGTAATCACACAGCAGCAGTTACAATTCTAAGACTAAGGGGCAGATTTATTAAGGTTCAAAATGAAAATTTGAATTTTTTTATTTTTTTATGGTCAAAACTATCAAAATCTACTAGGGAGTTATTTAAAAAAAACTCGATTCGAGTTTTTAAAAAAAATTTGATTATGAATTTCAAGATTTTTAAAACTCTGGCCCTTTAAGAATGTTATTGTTTGCCACCTAAAACCTCTAAAATTAATGTTTAAGTCAATGGGAGAAGCCAATTGATCAATTTGGAGATGTTTGCAGCCTTCCTGACATTTGAGTTGAATTTTGAATTCAATAGAAAGAACTGAATTAAATAAAGCTTTTTTTTTACTCACATGTGTATATATAATAAAGTAAGTCATTTAACTACATATTAGTTTCATGGAACAGGCATGATATTTTATCCTAACTGAAACAACCTATAAAAGTACATCTGTATATGATTTGTAATGTATTCTTCCTCAGGGTATACTCACAATGCCACTTAGTAGCTGGTATGAGTCAAACTGAAAGTGTTCCAGGGTAGTATTAGGGACAGTATGAAGCTCAGCTCAGTATCTAATCTTGAATCTGAAAATACACCAGGGACAGATTTATGATCCAATTATATTCTTCGTAGGGCAAAACTATTGCACAAGATGCAAGTGATTTTCTGAACTCACTCACCTTTTCTGTAATTGTTTGCATTCGTCTTTTTCTGAACCTGTTTTAGCAAGTTTCTTTATTTCCATTTTTTGCAAAAAATAAAAAGATCACCACATCTACTAAATTCACATGAAGGATTCGAAATTCGATTGAATTTAAAAAAAAAAATTAATTCGAATTTCGAATATCAAAATGAGGTCACTTCGACCATCGAACTTTCAAAATTCGACCGATTCGAATAATTCGAATTTAATTGTATTCAAATATTCGATGGTCGAAGTACTTCCCCTTTAAAAAAAATTTAATAGGCCAGTTCACCAACTTGGACCTACTGAATTCCTTTAAAACCCTATGGGAAGCTTCCAAGTTTAAAGTTTTTTGTGATCGAATATAAAACATTCGATCGAAGGGTTAAAATCGTTCTATTCTGTTCGATTCTAAAGATTTAATCGATCGATCAAATTTTTTTATTAGATCGTTCGATTGGTCGAATTGCATTAAAAACATTTGAATTCAAAAGTTTTTGCAATTCGACCACTTGCTCTTTAAATTTGAAATTCGAATTTGAGGGTTTTTTAACCCTCGAATTAGAATTTTAATAGATCTGCCCCCTAAAGTCTGCCAAACTTTTTATATTTTGTAAAAACCTGTTTGTGGAAAAAAAAAATTTTTTTAAAAGGGTTATTCATTAAAGCATGTTGAACAAGTGTATTGCTCCTTTAAGGTGGACAATTATGACATTTAAAGTGTTATTTTTGTCTTCAGGAAAGAAAACATTGAGACAAAACATCTGGAATTGACTCTAAAGTAAGTCACGAAAAACAACTGCAGCATTTCTCAATCTTTTCTTTGGCCAGGACAAAATGCAAGCATTAGAGCTAGCACCTTGACATCAACATTTACATCACCTAAGGAGTTAAATGGTCTACTTGGTTTAAAAATTACTCTTATCTAATGAGTCAGAAACCTTTGAATAAATAAACAATTCTTTTATCTCTATTTCCAATGTCTGTTCCGCATACAGTAAAATACTGAAATTGCATTGTCTGTTCTGTACCAAATCAGATAGGTGATTGCAATGTAGGCAATGTAATTGAATTTCTTCAGACATGTGTGTATTCAAGCAAAGAAAGTTTAAGCCACTTGCCATCCACAGTCAACTGACTATGGTAAGTAGACAAAGCACTATTTCTCTTTTTCGTGTATTCTTTAGGATGTTCCATGTAAATCCCACAAGCAGAGGAAACCTCTCCTGTGTAATTTATCACATCTCATGAAGAAAAACTATGCAAATATACCCAGAAAAAATGACAAATGACAAAGAAAGCAAAAATATTGCTGCCATGTATTTATATTAATACATAGTTAATAAAAGGCATTTTCCACATACTTTCTTTTTTCTAGGAAGCCCTGAGGTATTTTGCTGTATATGTGCAATCTTAGCCTACAAAGAGAATCATTCCAGACCCATTTAGATATATATGTGATTTTAGGGCTGCAGGATAGGTTTTAAGTACATTTATTTATTTTTATACTGGGATTGTGGTCAGGCAAGTGGAACACATTTACTTTCTCTCCACAAGTACCATAGTCCAGTATTGCAGAATAAGACATTATGGATCTTTTACAAGAGAAAACATGAATAGAAAATGCAAAAAGAATTGCAAAAGAAAATTACAAATATGCCTCTACACTAGTTGGCTTCACTATAAGTGCTAGATGGAAATACAGGGAGTTCTGGAATTAACACCTGCTTTGAGAAGGTGTTACTTCCAGGGCCCCTTTTTTGTGTATTTGTACACAGCTGTCCAAATGAAACTCACTTTCATGTAATTGCTGGTGCAAGTATTGCAGTGCTGGAACTGATACAATTTGCAGCCAGACACCGGCATAAACCAACTTGTCCAATATACTAATGGAAATGCTAATTTGTGGCTGCATTGGTCAATCGAGTGCAATTTTCCGTCCCCACTACTTAGTGATAGTCTGTAATTATGGTGGTGTTGTAGAAATATAATTGCGATCACTTGCATCCATTTTTGTGTACAAAAACATATTTTAATATGTATTTTAATTTTGTATATTGACTTTTGAGGCCCAGTGATGTGGCAAATATGGGTTTTTTGCATGTTTATATACAGGATACACAATCATTTGGGAAATCTCTGTCTGTTTTTTAATTGCTGGAATTTGAAACCACTATGTGTAACTTTTGTAATTTAAAGTGATACTGACACAATAACTTTTTAACATATGAATGTACATTAATGGGCAGATTTACTAAATTCAGATGAAGGATTCGAAGTTTTATAGAAATTTTAAAATCATTCGAATTTTTGAATGTTTTTGAAGACCACTTCGACCAGTGAATTTTGTAAATTCGATTGAATCAAATGATTCGAATAATTTGAAGTACTTCCTCTTTAAATTTTCATTCGACCACCTAGTTAGCCAGATCAAAGCTACTGAATTGGGTTTCCTTAATTTTGATCGAATAAAAAAATGCGATCGGAAAAATCGAATTTTTCCTATTCAATCGTTCGACCAATAGAATTGCGGTAAAATCCTTCGAATTCAATATTCGATTTTGAAGGATTTTACTTCCCTACTTATTCACATGGTCGAATTTCGAATTTTTTTCAATTCAAAGTTCGAATAATGATAAATCTGCCCCTGTTACCTATAGGTCATGTTGATAATTTTTCTCTGACAGGTTTGTTTTTGTATATAATTGTTAGTTTAATTTCCTAAGCCTGACTCCCTGACTTTCCCATCTCAGCCTGTTAGTTACAGTTTCTAATGCTAACGGACTCCTGCTGCACAAATATGGCAGCCCCCTCATACAGGAACATGGGGGTTCAGACAGGTAATGTAAAAGCATCATGCAAATACTTTATGGCAAAGTTAGAAGTAGCTTTCAAAACCAATATTATAATAGATGTAAAAAAGAGTTTAATTTCAGGTGTCGGTATCTTCACTTCATTAACCCATTCAAATGTCCATATAACCAACAAAGCAATTGCTGTGGGTTATGCTCATGCTGAAGATTTGCTCTCCATTCCCATAAGAGTAGAAAACCACAAACCCATTGTAATTCAAAATACAATGCTGGATAAACTTAAAATACTTGCTTTACTTTAAAGGCTACCTTAAACGATCTAGTCAATAAATGTACGCAACATTGCAGAAACAAAAAGTATTGCAACAACAGTTAAGTCACTGGACTGTGACTCATGGAAAGCTGAGTTTGATTCTTATTGTATCTCCTTGACAACTGATTGAATAATATCCCTGTGGCTCAATCAGCAAATATAGTTTATAAGAGCTATAGGTAGGGTCTTTATGGAGTATGTCTAAAGTATGCATGGTCCTGCATAAAATTAGTTGCACTAGAAAACAATGAATTTAATAATGTATTGTGTGGTTTAATCAACATTTTCTAGTTGGAGCAGTTATTCTAGCTGTAGTGCAACTGACTGAAGAGTAATAAAACTGTGTTCCAGGACTAAATTTATGGAAAAGCCTTAAGCTACAGTATAGACTGCTAAACTGTCTATTCTGCCCCTAGTTGAATTACTGAAGTGATCACTTGAATTAGCAATTGATTCTTCTAGTCACTGTAATACAGAAAAAAATACACAAATTGTCATGAATGTATACCAATTTAATGATTTCCTATTTCTTTGTAATAATAAAATAGTACCTTATAATTGATCCTATCTAAGCTTCATGAAAAAATTAAACAAATCAATTCTCAATAAGTCAATGAGTCTAGCAAATAAAGAAAAAACACAGAAACACTAAAAAAATTCAAATTGAGAAAATAATTAAATTTTGCCTAGGACAACTCCCACTGACTACATGAACTCAGCAGTTTCAAGATGATAAGTTTTTACATTCAAGTTATATGCACTGAATACACCTTGAAATTTTGAGTTTTAGTATATCTAATCTGAGTTTGTGAGTTGTAGTACAAACATGAATTGTGGTAAAAACGTGAATTTGAATATTAATAAATCTGCCACTTCAGGTATGGTGATCCAAACTATAGAAAGATTCCTTATACAGAGAACTCCAGGTCCCAAGCATTCTAGATAAGATCCTATACCTGTACATATTTTAGCTTCATTATGTTAAGCAGGGGTGTAACTTTTCTTTATGCTTATATCAATCATTGACAATACTGTGATTATTTTATATTTGTATACATATAGAGTTATCAGCAGAATTAAATAGAATTTAGTCAGAAAAAAGCCATGCAATTACTTAAATTAAGATCTTAACAGTCATAGTCTTAACATAGTCTCTTTGACTAAGAGAGTCAAATTGTAATAAAAGAATGTGAACCAAAATTATCTAGGATATAAACCCAATTCTGTAGACATACAAATAAGTGTTGTCTGCTTTTGAATTAGCAGTTGATTGGAAATGCTAATAGATAAGAACTCACTTGTGACATTTATGTCGAAGATGAATTCTTTTCTATTAGCAATAACTATTCCAATCCAAATTCATGAACCACATCACAACTTGGTCTATTTTATTGTGTTTGGTAATCCCCCTAGAATAGAATATCTTTGATTTTCTTAACCATGTGCCATTTCAAAGGTTAGAATGGAGGAATTATCAAAATATGTGTTTAGTACTTAATAAATAAAAAAACTCACCCACGTAATTCTACAATTAGGGGCAAATTTATTATTATTCATTAATTCGAGGGCTTTCAGCCGAAATTCGATATTCGATCGTACGAATGGTATTCGAGCAGGTGATAGAAAAAAAGCATATGGGGGGATTCCCTTAGGCATCTATTGCAATTCGGTAGGTTCAATTAGGCGAAGTACAGTAGGCAGTCGAATAAAATCTTAAAGTTAAAGTACTTCGATCATGAAAGGATAAATTATCGAATATCCGATTATTTGATCTATTCAATACACTTGAATTTTGTGTATTCGATGATCAAAGTGGCCAAATTTGCATAATCGGAATTCGATCAAACTTTGACTTATTCACGTGATTTTTGTAAATCTGCCCCTTAGTCTCAGAAGCCTATGGGGGGTTTCCCATAGGCTTCTATTAAAATCCGGTAGGTTCCATCTGGCGAAGTAGGCAGTCGAACAATTTAAAAATTTTGATTCCTTTGATCATTCGATCTATTTGATCTATTCGATAATTCGGTATTTGATGATGGAAGAGGCCAAATTATAATATCCGAATATACGAAAAATTCGTACAATCGTTATTCGATCGAACTTCGATCATTTCACGTGAATTTTGTAAATTTAACTATATAACTATGTAACTATGTTCTATACTTTCCAAAGTAATTTTTAGAATTGTATTTATCAATGAGTGAAAGTTAGAACTCACCATTTGATTAATGTGGCTCTAAAAATCCAATAGAAATGAATAGAACGAGTTTTTATTTATTAAGCTCTAAACTCACATTTTGATAAATTTGCCCTAAATTTACACATTTACTAGGAAGTGATACCTCGGGCAGAGTTACTAAAATTCGAATTCGAGGGTTAATAAACCCTCTAATTCAAATTTCGAATTTAAAGGGGAAGTGGTAAAATTTTAATGCTAGAAAATACAAAAGATGATACTGCTCAGACTCACCACACCTCCTCCTGTTTAATCACTGGTGGTCCACAGTGAAATAAGCAAGCCGGGTGCTAGAAAAACTTGGCGTCCCATGCCATATGAACTATAAAAGCCGAACTTCCGCACACTGTTAAAATTTAAAATCCAAATATCTTTATTTCTCCATGATTAAAACAAAGGACACGAGAAATTAGGCTTGACGCGTTTCGGGCGTGTGCACCCTTAATCATAAGCATTAAGGAACAGTGAAAAGAAAGGCTGTATAAATAGCTAACTGACACAGCGACCTCTGTTGGTTAATTCTCATATATAAATGCATGTAGCTATGTACAATGTTACACTTAAATAAGAAGGAAAAAAATAAACAAAAACAAATTGTCACATGAATCAAAGAAAAAAGTGAAACATTAAGAGGCATAAAGAGGGGAACTATTATTCCCCTAAAAACCCTCAAATTCATAGTTACATAGTTAAATTGGGTTGAAAAAAGACAAAGTCCATCAAGTTCAACCCCTCCAAATTAAAACCCCAGCATACACACACACCCCTCCACTCTTTCACACAAACCATATATGCCCATAGCTATACTAACTGTAGAGTTTAGTATCAAAATAGCTTTTGATATTATGTCTGTCCAAAAAATCATCCAAGCCCCTTTTGAAAGCATCAACAGAATCAGTCATCACAGCATCACCCGGCAGTGCATTCCACAACCTCACTGTCCTCACTGTGAAGAACCACCTACGCTGCTTCAAATGAAAGTCCTTTTCATCTAGTCTGAAGGGGTGGCCTCTGGTGCGGTGGGTTAAAAAGGCCCCTGATATTTGTCTATGATGTCCTCTAATATATTTGTAAAGTGTAATCATGTCCCCTCGCAAGCGCCTTTTTTCCAGAGAAAACAACCCCAACCTGGACAGTCTACCCTCATTATTTGTTTTCCATACCTCTAACCAGTTTAGTTGCACGTCTCTGCACTCGCTCCAGCTCATTTACATCCCTCCTAAGGACTGGAGTCCAAAACTGCAATGCATACTCCAGCAGAGGCCTTACTGGGGATCTATAAAGAGGTATAATTATGTTTTCATCCCTTGAGTTTATGCCATTTTTTATGCAGGACAGAACCCTATTTGCTTTGGTAGCTACAGAATGACACTGCCCAGAATTAGACAACTTGTTATCTATAAAAACCCCAAGATCCTTCTCACTTAAAGGAATTGTTCAGTATAAAAGTAAAAACTGGGTAAATATATGGGCTGTGCAAAATAAAAAATATTTTCAATATAGTTAGTTAGGCAAAATTTTTATGTATAAAGGCTGGAGTGACTGTAAGTATAACCTAACAGAACAGAACACCACTTCTTGCTTTTCAGCTCTCTTTTGTTTACACTGACTGGTTTCCATGGTTACCAGGCAGTATCCAATCAGTAACTTGAGGGAGGGCCACACAGGCCATAACTGTTGCTTTTGAATCTGAGCTGAATGTTGAGGATCAATTGAAAACTCACTGAACAGTTATGTCCCATGTTGTCCCCCTTCAAGTCACTGACTAACTCAGATTTAGAGAACTGAAAAGCAGGAAGTTGGATTCTGGCTATTATATTAGACATCCAGTCACTCCAGCCTTTATAGTTTTCATTTCTCCCTGACTAACTATATTAGAAACATTTTTTATTTTGCACAGCCTATCTATTTACCCAGTTTTTATTTTTACCCTGAACTATTCCTTTAAGGAAGCTCCCAACACACTGCCATTTAGTGTATAACTTGCATTTATATTATTTTTGCCAAAGTGTATAACCTTGCATTTATCAACATTGAACATCATTTTCCAGTTTGCTGCCCAATTTCTCAACTTAGATAAATTACTCTGCAAAGTGGCAGCATCCTGCATGGAACCTATAGTTCTGCACAATTTAGTATCATCTGCAAAAATAGAAACCATACTTTCAATGCCCACATCCAGGTCATTAATAAACAAGTTGAAAAGCAAGGGACCCAGTACAGAGCCCTGCGGTACCCCATTAACAACACTGGTCCAATTAGAAAATGTTCCATTTACCACCACTCTTTGTAGTCTATCTTTTAGCCAGTTCTCTATCCAGTTACAAATACTATGTTCCAGGCCAACACGCCTTAATTTAACCAGTAACCTTCTGTGTGGCACTGTATCAAATGCTTCAGCGAAGTCTAAGTAAATCACATCCACAGCCATCCCAGAATTGAGGTCCCTGCTTACCTTCTCATAAAAAGAAATTAAGTTAGTCTGGCAAGATCTATTACACATCAAACCATGCTGGCACAAACTCATAGAATTGTTATTTGCTATGAAGTCCAGTATCCTATCCTTTATTAATCTTTCAAAAAGGTTTCCTACCACCGATGTCAGACTAACTGGCCTATAGTTTTGAGGCAGAGAATGGGATCCCTTTTTGAATAGTGGCACCACATTAGCAATTTGCCAGTCCCTTGGCACCATGCCAGACCTCAATGAATCCTGAAAAATTAAGTAGAGAGGTTTGGCAATCACAGAGCTAAGCTAATTAATTACCCTGGGATGAATCCCATCTGGCAGTTAGCCAGTTAAAATTAAAAAAAAAAAAGTTGAACTTGATGGACGCGAGTCTTTTTTCAGCCTAACTTACTATGTTACTATGTATGTAGTAAGTAGCAGTCATCCCTCAGAGGTTAATTTGTTCAACTTTCAAACCAAGGGCTATTCACCTGGGGGCAGATTTATTATGTAGGGATGGCGCGAACTGTTCGCGCGCGAACTTGTTCGCGCAAACATCCGCTGTTCGCGCTCGCAAAATATTCGTGAACGTCGCGCGACGTTCGCCATTTTGGGTTCGCGCATAGTTGCGCGACTATTCTCAGCATTTATATAGTTGCACGACTATTTTCAGCATTTATATGGCGTATTTTTTCTGTGCTTCAGTGGCTGCGACTATTTTCAGCATTTATATGGCATATTTTTTCTGTGCTTCAGTGGCTGCGACTATTTTCAGCATTTATATGGATTTATACAATGGATTTTTCAGATACATTTTTGCCCTTGATCCCCCTCTGGCATGCCACTGTCCAGGTCGTTGCACCCTTTAAACAACTTTAAAATCATTTTTCTGGCCAGAAATGTCTTTTTTAGCTTTTAAAGTTCGCCTTCCCATTGAAGTCTATGGGGTTCGCGAATATTCGCGAACAGTTCGCGTTTTGTCGCAAGTTCGCGAACATTTTTTCCGCGGTTCGCGCCATCCCTATTATTATGTTGTATAACAGGATAATGTCACACATCTCAAAGCATTATGTTAGTTCTTCATCCAAAAATTTGTATCTAAGTATTGTGTTGAAGTCCCTGGAAGCTGGTTGAGTTTGTGTACTGGATGTACGTACCTTGATCAGCATTAACTGTTCTGTTTGTCCCTGAGGATTTTAGCTATGTTAACTATGCCATGGAAGCCATCGGCTACCATCTTTTCATAGCAATTATTACTTCCAGCTCTAGAGATGACCTCAGAAAGAATATTTGGCAATTTGATATTTTGATATTTGATATTAGGTGGTATTGCCATAACTGACCTTATAAGATCACAGACCTCTTTACAAAAAGATGTTATTTTGAGCAATGACCACATGAGGTGTCTTAGATTTCCTATTTCTGAGCAATGTCTCCAGCAAAGTGAGGATGTCTGTGTAAATAGTTTTGCTAACCTGTGAGGTCTTAAGTACCACATCATCATGAATTTATATAAGCTTTTTTTTTTTGCTGTGTGCATACCACAATCCTGCTTGCTTTTTCCCAAACCCTTGATCATTTTGGGGGTGAGATTCAGTAACGTAACTAATAAGAGTCGTGCAGTCTGTGCAGCCGGGCCTACTCCCCCCCCCCGGACACAGTTTTCTGTGCGCCTTCGCATAGGCACAAGTGCCCCGAGGAAAGGGTCATGTGGAAAGGTTAACAGCTTGTATAGTTGGGAATTTAAGGATTCTCTCAAATGTAATTTGAATGTAATAGTAAAATTGCTTCTCCACTGCCCAAAGAAAACAAATTTGAATTTATACCCATAGGTAATAAAAGGCACAAAGGGCCATCTTCAGTTAAGAGAGAAAAAGGTGTATCATGTGAAAATTCATATACAAGATTCAATTTTTAATGCAATTCAACTTACTGTTTATCATGTGAAAACTCTATTGAAGTCTATGGAAAAAACTGGAACAGAATTTCCTCAAATTGCAACTCGTCCATGAGCTTTCACGTGACAAATCATGAGCTAACTTTTTCACTCTGAAATGAATCTGGCCCAAAGGCCAGTAATGTGTAGAAACCAATTTAATGATTAAGTTCAGTAATGTGTAGAAACCAGTTTAAAGTCCTTGCAAGGATGCTTTAATTTTACCTCTCTACTTATGTCCTGTAAACACAGGGCATGTCATAGAAGAAATATTGTGTTTGTCTATGATAGATATGGCAGGTAGGGGAGTACAAAAATCTGTTCTAGTTTTTATAATGACCATCTGCTCATACCCCAGTAATAAATAAACAAAATGCCAAGAAATGTATTGGCCTCTCATTAGTGGCAAGATGGGTACGTGTAGTTCTTATTGCTACTACATAAAAGACTGCTGCTTTGAGAAAACAAGGGGAAAAGTGGGAATCGAATCGGGGAGCTTCAATTTCCCCTTTACACCTCTATTATGTTCAGTCAACACCCACTTAATGCCATTGCCTATCTAAGGGTTTGAGAGGTGTAGTTCAACACCAACTTGGGGCTTCAGGATTAACCTAGGAAAGAGCGGAAGTTCATCAAATTCTGTTCATCAACGCTTCCCACAGTGCAGAGTGTTACAGATGCCACTTTGCCCTAAAGCCAATTAAATTCTTAAACCTTGGAAATAAGCATCTCCCTTGTTACTATGAATCAGTAGTAACACTGTATATAATTAATGTATTTTTATACTCATTATCCAGGACATCCAGAAAATCTGCCTCATAGTTGATTTGAGTAAGCAACACATAGTGGCAGATTTACTATTGGTTGAATTTTGAATGCTAAAAAATTTTAAAATTTGACCATGGGAATAGTGGGGAAGTAAAATCCTTCGAAATCGACTATCGAAAAATTTGATCGAATATTCGAATCTAATATTCGAACGATTTTAAGTGATTGATCGAATTTTTTATATTCAATCAAAGATAATGATGCCCAATTCAGTAGCTTTGATCTGGCTAAGTAGGTGGCCGAATTAAAATTTAAAGCGGAAGTATTCAACCATTGAATTTTCGAATATTCAAATTAAATTTTATTTGAAAATTCAAATCATTTGAATTTGAATATTCAATGGTCAAATTTGCCTAATTTGCATATTCGAAGATTCAAATTTAATACAAATTCTTCATGGGAATCTCATGTGAATTTAGTAAATCTGCCCCATAAACTTCTGCATTTACAATAGTTACACAAGGAGTGTCAGTTATGTTTCAGGCTCAGTAAGTAGGGTACAATACTGGCCTTGAACATTATTGGCAGCAGCGGTGTGGAGGAAGGACACAAGGAGCCTGGATTGGTGTATTATAGGGTATGAGCCATAGGAAGAGACTCTGCTAATTGTTGGAGCTACAGACTATCCGGAGCACCAACGGAAGAAACGGACAGCACATACGAATGATGCGGTAGAGTATATTGGATTGTGATCTAATTCTACCTATCAATCTCACTGCATCAGCATGGGGTCCCAAATTTAAAAACTGTCAATATATAGAGACAATTGTCCATATCACCTTCCTTAAAGTGGCTTGATCCTATCATTGTTAGCATAAGGGTGGATTATCACATGAATTGATCTTTTTATACAATTAATTGATACTGAATTTGCATTTGATTATCATGAATAATTTATTGTATTGGAATTAATTTAAAACTGTGATTGAAGTGGTATTTTTATGAATTTGACAGTTGGTGATTAATTAATAAGATAAAATTTAATGAATTAAGAACTACCTACAGAGTGCAAATTTAGATTCTATTTTTATACAAACATTATTGTTAAATAGCAGAATGGTAAGGTTTTACCTTACACTGTATGCATGTATTTATTTATACACTGCATAACAGTATATGCACTATGTTTGGTGGAAAATAAATGCACAATTGGAACTCCAGTGACACTTCCTTGAGATGCCTTCCTGACAAGAGGATACCATTACATATTTACTGTGACTGTTCAACTAATTATAAAACATTTGTTTATTAGTAGTAACTGACTGCCAAGTGCAGCAGCAACCCGATTTGTTTCATAAATGAGTCTTTAACAGACTCATTAAAGCCCTATTTCTTTATCGATACCAATGACTTGGGCTAAATTCTAAAATCTATCAGACAACACTTTAAGTCCAGTATTTTCTGCAATAACTGTTTGAAGACTTTTATGATTAAAGGATTTTCTCTGAGTGTGAATCTTATCACATATGCATCCACACTTATCTCCACAGTATTAGATGTCACTTCTCTTACTTCACTTCTTCTTATTTTATTTCCCTCTTCCCTTTCCTCTCTACTTTTCTCCCAACAGCAGATCATAATAAGGACTTCAGATAAATAACTGCAGCTTAAGCTTTAGTTTTGCTTACAACATGGCTTTGATTTGTCTGTCGCTTTGCCCCACCCAGCAATTAATGTGCCTTTATATGATATCCTTTGTGGGATTTATTGCATTGTTAAATTTAAAGCAGAACAAAAAATCACTATAGCAATAAAAGTGAAATCTAACAAATTTACAATTCTATATACTCTCAATAATCTGAAGGGGAAGTAAGCAGAGGTGGTAACTTATCAAAATGTTTATAGGCGTAATGTGAAACACAAGGACAAAGTGACGATAGCAGCAAGGCACAGAGGGAAAAGGACATAAATGGAAGGTTTACTCTAATTTCAGAGTAGCCATTTAGAATAAAGCTTTGAAATAAATTATTAATATATGGAAATAGACTCTTATAATAACAGACTTTTACAGTAGTCAATATATTCCAACTCTATAAATAAGGAGATATACTAATGGAAAGAAAGAAATGTAGTTGTAAGATGGTTGATTATTTTAAGCAAGCAAAATATATTCATGGTTAACAGAAATGTCTGAAGAATATTGTAGCTACTGTTATGGCAGTGCTTGTAAATTTTCAGTATATTAACTGCAGGAATTTACTTCAACAAAGACCAGTGAGACCTTTAAAATTCTACATTTCATTAATTGCCTCACAAAGCATGTAATATATTAATATCAGTGCCCTTGCAGCATTTAGTACTTGCGATGAATGCAGTCATAATAAAAATAAATATAGACTTCAGATCATATCCTTCCTGTGTGCACTTTTAAGGGAAAATGAAAAAAAAAACCAACAGAAGGGCACAAATGTATAGGTCATAAAACATGAGTGTTGAGGTGAATAAAACTGAAAAAATTATGAAATCAGTATATATACAGTAAAAGTGGAAGACCTGTAAAATGTAATTATCTTATTTTGCATGCTATCCAAAAACTTTTAATGGCTATTTCTTTTATGATATCTGTTTTTAGAAGCTGTAATTTTTCTTTATTTTAATATATTATGTAGTTAACGGAATCAAAGACTCAACATTTGCTGAGGTATAGTAAACCATAGGACCAATGATATTTTTGCTTTTAAACAAGTGACCAGTAAATTCTGCAAATTGATTGGCCCGATGACAGGTTAGTTTTTAAACCCAAATGTTTGAGAAGCTATTGGTGTTTAGAAGTATAAAATAATGCCAAGCTTGCACAACCTAGCTGCAAAACAAAAAAATTGTTGTCAAAACCATTTGTTAACAAAAACAAGCTTGAGTGTCTTCTGAATCTTTAACTTGTTGGTAGTTTGATTGCATAGTGCATTAAATACATGTTTTGTCTGAAAAATCTGAAAAATTATGTAAATAAAGAACTGTCAATAATAATTGTTTGATACAAAGAAAATCATATTTCTACAAAGAACTTTGCTTATGTGCTGTAAACACCGTCCAGCAGTACATCTGACCCTAACAGCTATGTAACAAGTACCTGCATATTTTAACTTCAAAGATAAAGTAGAGTTCCAGACAGAAAAAATGTGAGTTTCTAGCAACAATTTTTCAACATCTAAAATCTTAGTTAGAAAAACTAAAGTTGCCACCTAAAAATCATAATGCCATAGAAGTTGAAATGGGAAGTGCATTTTCAGCATTCAAATAAGTTGTTGATTATGGTTTATTTTTTGTCACACTAACAGTTTTTTTACAGTGACTGCATTTGTTGCAATCATTTTTTGTGGCCACAACAAAGCCCATTCTAATTTTTTCATAAATTTGAATTGCGACAAAATGAATTGCAGGAAAAACCCTTTGGGTAGAGATAAGTAATGAAAACAAAATACAAACGGGGACATAAAGATAGAAAGGTGATTTGGGCGCTCAATGCTTGGGGCCTCATACATCTAAGTTAGGTGGACCTTTCCTCATTGGACTCTGCTTATTAGCACATTAGTTACATGGTCCTCATGTCCTGTTGGGCCCTGACAACATGCAGAATGTGGCCACGATTTAAAAAGTACCCTGGATTACCACATACTGGCCAAAAGGTGAACCCTATAAATAACTATTCATAAGTATACATAATATTTAATAATTATAACAAAAGAGAAGTAATAAATGAAATAGGACAAAAAGATGAAGCAAAATCCATTGTATGCAAGGGCATGCATGCATGTCCTGTAATAATCTTCATCCTACCCCTTGCAAGGATGCAAATTCATGTAGGTTATTGACAGTGTCAACACACAATTACAATACCAGTAAGGTGCCTTGAAGAAGCTCCCTTTGCACATTAGAACATGATGGATCCTTGTAAGGATTGCTTATGATGTGGAAATGTAGTCAATATCACCTTAACCTGGCTGCAGGGAAGCTTTCTTAAGACTTTAGTTTTGTGATGATTTTACATGCTTTCACTTGTCGTTTATGCTTAGCCCTTGGTGATCAAACATGTACAGCAACTTTTCCCACAGGAGTTCAGGTCTGTAACCAATCTGAGTTGCATCAACATCTGAATGTCCAAGAGATGTTACTCCCTTATTATAATTCTGTTTTTATTGAATGATACATATACAGTACTCTTGTTTGTGGAAATAAAACAGCATAAGTACAAAATTATAGCCAGAAGATTCACCTGATCAACCACAACATTTTCTCACAGATCAGATTATTTTTAGACAATATTTTTTTTCATATTTACCAAAGAATTTTTTTACATTTACCACTGGTTTTCTCACCAAATCAGAAATGCTAAAAACTATGATAGTATGTGAGCAAAATTTTTGCAAGTTAAAAAAAAAAAGCATAATAAATGCATTAATAAAAGCATAATAAATTCTCACATGGAGAAATTTGTATTCTCTCAAGCATTTAAGTAAAAAGTTATCAGTCTACTGTACATGTCTTCATCTTTATAAAACTGATGCTGGTAACATTGTGCCACAGTGTATTTTATGAGCTTAAATGTATATGTATATTTCAGATAAGGATGCACCGAATCCACTATTTGTTCTTCGATCAAATCCCTGAATCTTTCATGAAGGATTCAGCTGAATACCAAACCAAATATGAATAGGTTAAAAGGTAAAATGGGTAAAAAACATTTTTTACGTCTTTGTTTTGTGACAAAAAGTTATGTGATTTTCCCTTCCCACCCCTAATTTACATATGCAAATTAGCATTCAGATTTGGTTTAGCCAGGCACAAGTATTCGACCGAATCCAAATCATGGAAAAGGCTGGAACCTGGCCAAATCCCAAACTGAATCCTGGATTCGGTGCACCCCTTATTTCAGACATTACAATATATGTATATATAACATTACAATGTACAATCTGACATTACATAAAAGTACACAGAGGGATGACAAGTAACATAAATGCACACACACACAGGGGTCATAACTGTTTGTTTTTTAATCTGAGCTGAATGCTGAGGATGAACTGCAAACTCACTGAACAGATATGTCCCATGTGCCCCCCTTAAGGTTACTGACTAACTCAGTAGTGAGTTAGTGAGCTGAAAAGCAGGAAGTAGTGTTCTGTTCTGCTATGCAACCACTCACTCCAGCCTTTATACAGTACATTTTGGCTAGCTAACTGTATAACAACCATTTTTTATTTTACACAGCCTTTTATACAGTTTTTATTTTTACACTGAACTATTCCTTTAAGTGCCAGGACTAGGCTAATGCTCTAATGTTCCAAAAGGTAGAATTTGAGTTTTTTTTTATTTTTAGAGATTGAGAGAGCACTCCTTACAGAGGAATTCAGGGATGGAATTCCTGAGGTAAGGAGCAGCAAAATAAAAATATTTGAGATGAGAGGTGGCAGTGGTTGTGGTTGGTGTGAAAAGAAACTGACTCTAAGAAAAGAAGAGGAGACTGATAGGAAGGTACAGTGAGATAATTTTACCATCTTCTCATAGCATAGTCTAAAATTATATTTTATTTATATATTGTATGACATTACATGTTTTTTCTTTGGATATTAATACAAGTTATTTTGAACAATACATCCTAATTAATACTTCAGAACCAATAAAATAGGGTAATATTATAGAAAGATATTCTTGTCCCTAAATGATCTATCATTTTACCAGTTGGTTTCTCAGACAAAAGTTGCTACAACTGTGTATCATAATTGATCATAACATTCAATATCTACATTCAAAACAAAATGGTACATTCTTTTTGTTTTTTAAATATTTCCAAGATTTGCTTTTTTACATTTGGACATTTATTGATTTTGTAGCAAAAACCGCACCTCTTAAATGAACCAAAAAGGTAATTCTTCATCTATCATGCAATTTATACATTATTTATGGAGTATGGAGTGCTCAACCCTTCACGCATAACCCTATTGCAGGGTATCAGGTGCTTGCTCTGGATGACCCTTTCCTGCCCAATGGGTCCAGCATACAATGTAAAAACAAACCAGCAGCACACTGATTATAGTGAAGCAAGTGATCAGTTGTTTATTTTAGCCCATGTACATACAAGGTAGGGGCAATGTTTCGGACCCCATTGGGTCCTTTGTCAAAGCTTGACAAAGGACCCAGTGGGGTCCGAAACGTTGCCCCTACCTTGTATGCACATGGTCTAAAATAAACAACTGATCACTTGCTTCACTACAATCAGTGTGCTGCTGGTTTGTTTCTGCAATTTATACATTAGAAATGAGATTTTGCATCAAATGGAGCAAATACCATAAAATAAAAGGATTCTAGAATACATTGTAAATTACAGCACATTGGCCAGGAACTCACTATACTATAAATGTGTGAAATGTTCTAATAAGACATAATATAAAAGCTTACATATGACATTGGTGTACAATTTTGTAGATTACCTTTTTACATTTATGTTAACAAGTTGCATAGTCATGTAATCTGGTATATAATTGAAATTTTTATGCCTGAAAAAAACCAACAAAAATTTTAAGTTACAAAAAAAAAATAAGACAGAATATAAAATGTATAATGCAACAGTGCTCAAGTTGATGTCACACAACATAAAACATAATATCACCGATTATTATATAGCATTTCTTGTTAAATTAATTGAAAGCAATTACATTTATGTTACAGTGATAGATGTTATACAGGTATTGGATTGGTTATTTATTTAGAAACCAGTTATCCAGAAAGCTCTGCATTTCAGAACGCCATCTCTCATAAACTTCATTTAAATTAAATAATTAAAATTTGCAAAGATGAATTAATGTTCTATGTAATAAAACACTAGCTTGTATTAGATCCCAAATAAGATATAGTTGATTCATATTGGAGGCAGCACAATCCTTTTGGGCTTATAGAAAAACCCAAGTGCCAAGCATTCTATATAATAGATCCCATATCTGTACCACCATTACATATGTAGAAACATACTGCAAAAATATTGATATATTGCCTCCTAATGCTAGTATAGTAGGTGTGTCATTATGCAACTTATACATAAATTTCGCCTATACTAATATGCATAGTTCACAGTATTCTTACATGTCAGCAACATATTTGCTCATGGCAAACCAGCACAGAGTTGTTACTAAGCCAACCTGTATTACCAAACAGTACTATCATAGTTTCATACAGTCTATGTTGCCTCTTATACAGTATAAAGTGGTTACAAAAGAACTTTATTTCACACTGCAGATATAGTTCTGCAGGAATGGCAGGTTAAAACTGAGCATTTGAGCAGTCGGTGACCAATTACCTAAGCATGAGCAGCCTTATGTACTGTATGTTTTATGTGGTACTCTATAGTGTTTCTAATCTAAGCAATGTAGTCCTCATACCTCAGTGTGGGTCATTTATAAAAACTGGGCAAATTTGCACTTGGGCAGATGATTGTTTTCACTTTTCAATCTGCAGCTGCCTGAAAAGATTAATCACTGATTGGTTTCTATGGGTTACTGCCCAGGTGGAAATTTCAACAGTGATAATAAATGAGCCCCACTGTGTTTTGGTTGGATATCCTTTCAAACGCCAGTGAAGCTCTACCAAGGACCACATGCTAACCTGCTATGCTTACATACTGCACACCAAAAATTTGAGTTTTTAAAGTAATGAAAATATCATGTACTGTTGCCTACACTGGTAAAACTGGTCTGTTTGCTTTAGAAACACTACTATAGTTCATATAAACAAGCTGCTGTGTAGCAATGGCAGGAATTTAAAAAAGCCTATATGGTACAGGTTAAATAGTCAGTTAGGTTAGAGACCTAGGAACCAGTAGTGTCCCCAAAATCCAGCAAATCTTTTAGGCTCTCCTCCGCCCAGTAGACAAAACAAATCCTTCAGTATAGAAGTTGCTGTATTTCTCCGAAAAAAAGTTTTGTTAAATCTTACTTATTAAAATAGTTTTTATACATTTCCGCACATGCTGTTTTTATCTTTGAGCCCAAGCGACAACGAAGAAGTAAGAACACTGAAACACTACCTGCATACTATTTACTTGTGTCTCATGAGTACAATATACTATTGGAGGCAATAGGACTCCAGAGCCATCTAATTATTCTTGATTGCATATGCACTGCACAAGATACGTGTTTTTACAATAGTTTTTATGTCACAAAATAATGTGGTGTAAGACCGTACACTGGGGTCTCAAAGTTTTTTAAACTAACGGTGAAAAAAGGTTTTGAACAGTTATATCACAATATAGGGGCACTTATTTCCATAATTAGTTTTAAAAGGCAGCAGAAAGTGTTAATCACTATATATGGAGTGTGATTCACAAGGTGTAATTTGTAGACACCTATTCACAAAGGGTGAAAGAAATCACAGTACACAGGAATACTGCACTATATAAATTTCTTCTGTCCCCCCCCCCCCCCCCCTCTTCAAAAAGTTTTTTTGGAGCAACTTCTATACTGACAGGTTAAATAGTGGTTACCAGATAACACCATGATGTTCTATAGAGCTTATCTGATATTTGCAGTGTAACTTTAGCCTGAATGGAATGCTACACAGCTGCTTATTTATTTAAACAATAGTAGTGTTATTGATGCAAACACAGCAGTTTTAACAGTGCATGGCAGCAATACATTATATTTTTATTACTTTTTATTGTGTTATTTTTAAAACACTTTAATTTGTTGATGTTCTTTAAATAGAGTGCTAAGCTAATTCATCTTAAATGAATATGTAGCAGGTTAAGTATTTTGATGAAAAACTGGAATAAACCAAAATGCTGATCCACACATCTTCCACCACAGGGACCTATACATATTGTGAAATTAAAAAGGACATACAGTATTTTGATAGAACATTAGAAATTCTAAGGAATCCCAAGAAAACATGGCTGACATTTTCAAATTATGTCTTCAGTTATTAAATAACATTTTATTATATAAATGTGTGTACTGGATTTTCAAATGAACTTTTATTTGCAACATTTTACATTACTGTACTGAATCCTTTGCACCCTATACCATCAAATACTGGAATATTCAAGTGAAGTTATGTCTCAGGGAAAAGTGTTTTGTTTCAAGTGGCAAATATTTACATTTAAGTGATACTGACACTAAAAATATATTATTCAAAATATTAATGTACATCAAAAGTTACCTATAGGTCATGTTCATCGATTTTCACTGCTAAAGCTACGTTTGTAAGTAATTGTTACTTGAAGTTAATAAGCCTGAATGTTTAGCCAACCTAACTGTACCTTCTCAACATGTCAGTAAGAGTTTCTAATGTTAACAGGCTGCTGAAGCTCAAATATGGCAGCCCCCTCATAGAGGAATATGGGGGATTAGATGGATAATGTAAACGAATCTGCAAATACATTTATGGCAAAATTATAGATAACATGCAAAGACAATATTATGATAGATGTTAAAAAAGGTTTAATTTCTGGTGTCAGTTTCTCTTTAAGCCTTTGATCGTCTAGTATATGACTAAAGTGATACTGTCATGGGAAAACATGTTTTTTTTCAAAATGTATCAGTTAATAGCGCTGCTCCAGTAGACTTCTTCACTGAAATCCATTACTCAAAAGAGCAAACAGATTTTTCTATATTCAGTTTTGAAATCTGACATGGGGCTAGACATTTTGTCAATTTCCCGTCTGCCCCTGGTTATGTGACATGTGCCAGTACTTTAGGAGGGAATTGCTTTCTGGCAGACTGTTGTTTCTCCTTCTCAATGTAACTGAATGGAACATAGTGGGACATGGGTTTTTAGCTTTACCAGGCAGCTGTTATCTTGTGTTAGGAAGCTGTTATCTGGTTACCTTCCTAATGTTCTATGTTAGGCTACTAGGGGGTGAAAGGGAGGGGGTGATATCACTCCAACTTGCAGTACAGCAGTGATTGAAGTTTATCAGAGCACAAGTCACATGACTTGGGGCAGCTGGAAAATTGACAATATGTCTAGCCACGTCAGATTTCAAAATTAAATATTAAAAAATCAGTTTGCTCTTTTGATAAATGGATTTCAATGCAGAATTCTCCTGGAACAGCACTATTAACTGATGCATTAACATTGTTTCCCATGATAGTATCCTTTTAACTAGCAAGCAGACCCTTATTGATTGGTTAAGTAAGGCTTAGGTATATCGACAAAGACTACAGTGTACAAATATAACTTTATGTAAACTAGTAAAGTAAAATGAAATAACAACAAATCAGTAACCCCTTGCCCTAGTGAACCCCTGTGGTAAGTCCACCCCTGGAGCAGTGTTTGCCAGATACAAACTCACATTCCACTCTAATTTCCAACTATGTGAGATTTTCAGACCATAGTGGAACTTAACCCTATGGGTCCATACACATACTAATGTTTTAATAACCATAAAAAACAATTGTTTGTTATTTGCTGACCTTAACAGGGCAAACAGGAAAAATTAAGCTATACTATATTAGATTACCAAGTCTTCTGTATAGAAATCACATTGATTAAAGGGGTATACTGCCTTTTTAAGCCATATGAGCACAAAGAATCAATACCTCTTGTTTGAAGGGTTGGTATATACCCAGCAATAACGTTGCAATTATCTGCTAAAAATATTATTCAATATTCAACCCCCAATCACTACAACCGCCACAGAGAAAAATTATACAGAAAGCAAGAAAGTATATACTGTATTACAACGAACCATTCAGGCCCCATCAGGTACTATTTCTTCATTCCAAGTTCACTTTCCCTTAATACTTATGTCTAAGTGAAGCTATTTATTCTCCTTGCATTAGAAAATCAGAAGAATTTTCATGTTTACCATTTTAGGGTCCACTAGTACAAAACAGCAAATAGGTCTTTGGTCTCTCGCTGAGAAAACTGTACTTCAATGCATTTTTATACAGTACTGTGACCATGTAAGTTGCCACAAAATGTGTTGTTTAAAAATAAAGAAAAAAGCTAAAGATTTGAAAAATATATATATATAGATTTAACCCCTGTCACACAGTAACCCTTAGTAAAAGGTCTGTCGAAAATTGTCAGTAAATTTAACATGAATGCTTGCTTATCTGTTCCAATAAAATGCCTACTTTACTCCAGATCATTGGATATAGCAGAGTAGTGAGCAGGATCAGAGGGGGTGCAGCCAGGGTAGAATGGGTGCTGGTCTTGTTGGAACAAGGTGGGGCAAGGGCTGACAGAGCTACGATGCATCTGAAGGACATAGAATCCAGATTGGCACGCCTGAAATTGCATTTTATTTTATTTTTTCTCAAATGAAATACTAAACATGGAAGATAATAAATGACAAGTTAGAATCAGTCTGTAGAAATTAAGTACATTTAACAAAAGTGAAATTATCAGTGTTAGTGACATTCCTTTAAAACTTTTACTTTAAATTACATTTTAGAAGTATAGGGTAAAATAATATTTAGAAACTGAATAAAATTATTTTGGGTTTACAGTTAATAGTAGGTATAATAGTAGGTATATTGCTTAAATATCTGGTATTCTTCTGCTCTGTTCATTCTCAGTTTGCCGATAGTGACTTTATTTATCATTGTGCAGATCAATTGCATTGACATTTCCTTGTAAGTTGTAAATTCTATGTGTTGTTCTGCATTGAACGGTTTGCAGAAGATGCTGCAAAAACAAAAATGTCTAAATGAGTCACAACATTTGAACTTAGCTATATGTTTCATGTTCCTTCAAGGGACTCATTTACTTTTTTTTTTTTACATTTCACTGGTTCTTGCCTTGCTAGACATATGAGAGCTCACAAGCTCAACGTACAGTGCAAAGTGCAAATATGGACACTACAGAGCTTACATCAACATACTAACTTGCATTAGATACAGGAGAGATGTATTATCAAGTATACAAAGCATATTTTCTTTCCCTTTGAGCTGTAATGTAACATAGTAACATAGTAAGTTAGATTGAAAAAAGACACACGTGAATCAAGGTCAACCTTTTAAATAAATAATCTGTACTCAACCCATTATCAATATATTAAGGACATTGAAATATTTTGTGCATTAAGCTAATAAAAATGCCTTACCCTTTAAAGAAAACAGGGATTGTTTGTCCATACAGATGCAGTCACTTGGATTTGTAAGTTAAATGCGTCGTGTCTTAGGGCTAATTGAAGAAACTGTGTTATCTAAAGTCATCTTAACTCATTTAATGCATTTAACCTTTTCATTAGCATACCAAAGCACCATTGTTTTCAATGGTGAACTCTTTAATTGGATGGGATGCTGTGACACAATATTCTGCGCTAAGTGGGATAAATGGGATAACTGAGTTAAGTCATGAAGCATTTAACTTACAAATCCAAGTGACTGCATCTGTATATTGCAATATATTTAAGCTGGCCAACTACATCAAAGTCATCCCATTTCTTGCCAGTCCTACACTCAATTTGCATCTGATTCATTAGGTATTCTATTGCTTCATTATACATTTTACAAAGGGACTAAGTTTACCCTGTTATTGGTCACCCGTGGGATCCACTGCTCCTGTATAAACTAAAACAAGGGAAAGTTGTGCTCACCATTAATTTCTATAAACATTAAAGGGGGTTCAATGAGGTTGTGACCACAAAATTCAAATAGGTATAGAGTCCTCCGCACTCAACCCATTATCAATATATGAAGGACATCGAAACATTTTGTGCCTTTAGCTACTAAAAAACTTGCCTAACTGCTGGTTTATCCAGAGAAATGCAAAAAAAAAAAACATTTGCAGCCTCTACAATTTGCCTCAGAAGGGGAAAAATTCCTTTCAGACTAGATACTGGATCAATTTGGACTACAAGCTATCTATCAAGAAATGTAGATTGTTTGAAACAAACTCAAAATACCTTTTTCAAATTACGTTTAGGGTAAGCAAATATTATTGGGCATTTCCACAAATTGTTTCAGGATACATATTCAGGGACGGATTTTGATCGCGGGCGACCTTAGGCCACGCGGTCCTAGCACCCGCCGCCCGCTCAAGTGCAGAGACCAGAGCACTGGGTAGCTGCATGTCCCCAGTGCTCCTCAGCAAGCAGCCAGTTGGCATACTGCCCCTAATAATTTGCCTTCCCAGGCCCGGGCCTTTGTATACCGGCCTGTATATATGTGTATTTGGTTTACTTACTTCTAGCTGATATCACTGATACTTTTTATCTATTGTGCCAGCCTATAAATGCATGTTACCACACATGTGTTGGTTATGTGTGGTGGTAGGATGAGTGTGTTGTCTGTTTATTTATTGTTTTAGTAGCCCTCTAGACTGTCTTTGATTCCACAACTTAATTGCTTACTTCTTGCATTTGGGCTACTGAGAGGGCAGTGGTATGTATCTTGGAAATCTCCTTCTCTTGCTTAGAGAATTGAATATTCCTCTCAGTATAACTTCTATATGCACACCCCTCAGACACGCACAACAATTACTTTTTTCTATCTAACCGAATGTGTTTGACTTGTGCTTGCACATAACAGTCATAATATTACCATGGCTACTATTCTTAATTATTATCTCATTAACAATGGAGATCTCTATAGATATGCTGTGAGAGGCATGTAAAGCTGTTCTTAAAAAATGTATGACATGATAATGATATTGCATTGATAACAGTGGGTTAAATGATTCTGCTGTGTTAGTTCAGATGAAGAAGTCAGACAACCACTGAAAATTTTGGTACATCTATTAGAACATGGCACATAAGACTGGCCTGCTCCATGTTTGCTCTCAGCTTAGACAGGAAGAGGGAGTCAGGAAAAGGAATATGAATCATAAGTCAATGGCAAAACAGCAGGTTACTGGAAGCAATATAAAATAATGAATGCAAATCTGGTATTTGAATTGCATGAATTAAAACATACCTGGATAAATTTGCCGTTTACTTTACACAGCTTTTTACAAAGTTTTTTTCAGCAAATTTCATTCTATACAGCATAATAAATATGCCCTTTAAACTCCAAATTACTAAGGATAGCGGTATATTATACAATGACAACTAACCTCTGCTAGTTGCATTTTTAGGAAAGGAGCTACAGACCTCTACAGACCCTCATGGGTACTATATTTGTTTCATACAATATCTTTGCATATTAAGTGAACTGACTAAACTAAAACCCTGTTTTTAAATACACCTAGATATGCTAAATATCTCTCCACATCTGGCCACACAGTACTTATACCAGTGTAAATTTTCAACAGTACAATTAAATAAGGCTGTCTTAACAAATACAGTATGCAACTCTTACCTATTGGATATGTATGGAGTAAAGTCATACGTCTACGCACATCTACTAATCCATAGTGTCCAATCAGATGTATGTTTTCTAAGAAATAATCAGTAAATGATACTTGCTTCTATGGGCTACTAGACCAGTAGCAGACGTAAAACATCTTATTACATTACCTCCTTATTCTCTAAGGGAATGTTCCCCAACCAGTGACTTGTTCGCATCATGTTACTCACCATCCAGATTGATGTTGATCTCAGTGGTCTCTGAGCAGTTTCCTGTTTATTATATCCTGACTTGAAGGCAAATTGTGGTTGCATAAAAACCAGGTGTACTGTCAAATAGAGCCTCCTGCTTGTGTTGCTCCCCAACTCTTTTTACATTTTAATGTGGCTCATGGGTTAAAAACATTGGGGTCCCTTGCTCTAAGGCATTCCCAATAAATTCCTCCACTGTACAGGTATGGGATCCCTTAGCCGTAAACCCGTTATCCAGAAAGCTCCGAATTACAGAGTGGCCATCTCCCATAGACTCCATTATAATGAAAAAATCAAAATTTTTTGAATTATTTCCTCTTTCTCTGTAATAATTAAACAGTACCTTGTACTTGATCCCAACTAAGATATAATTAATCCTTAATGGAAGCAAAACTAACCTATTGGGTTTAATTATTTTTAATATAATTTTCCAATAGACTTAAGGTATGAAGATCCAAATTACGTAAAGATCCATTATCCGGCAAACCCCAGGCCCAGAACATTCTGGATAATAGGTCCCATACCTGTACTACACAGTTCAATTTCAGCTCTTCAAAAATGTGTTATGGAAGGCAATCTGCTCATTAAACTAAATAGCACAAATACAACTATATGTAATACATTTTTACAAAACATAGGAATGAAATATCTTATCTTTACAAGTATGAGTGAAATTGCACAAGCCTTATCTTACATAGAAAAGTGTGGAGTGAGTGAGATATTGTTTAATGTCAAACTGAATCATTCTTTTTGTGAACAGTCTAGGGATTAAACAAAAGTAATTTTATTGTAGCTAGCTATGAAACGGAATGAAACTAAACATCAAGGGAAGAATCTGTCATGTTTACTCTATATTTTTTATATCTTTCATAATGTACTATAAAGGATATTTTTTCAACTTCAGATACTGTTGTATAGCCTTTATTCTATGGCATACAATACATTCAGGTGACTGTTGCTATAGTATAAAATAAACACTTCCTACAGTATATACAATGTATTGGAACCATTATGTGTGGCAGTTCCCTCAAAAAAGCTTCTGTACAAGAAGAAATACTGTAAATGCAGAATACAAAAAAATGTTAAAAGTATATCCTGTTAGTTTGGCGGAGTGAAGATTGTTGGTTCATTTCCCAAGTTCACTGGATATAAACGAAAGCCTGAGGCACTGTGAAGTGTTCGAATGCAGCAGAATCCTCACAAGCTGCCTATTCCCAATGTATATAAATACTGCCAGAGTAACTCTGACAATGATCTAATATTCTGATGGCAGATTGATTGGGATAGAAATGTCAGCTTACCTGCCACAAAAAGGAAACAGCAGTATTTCAACAACTTGGTCAGGAAAAAGATAATTACTACTTCAAAGAGTAGCAGTTTTTTTTTCTTCTTCTTCATTGTCTACTTCAAAATAAATGTCAAGAAACTACCAGTGATTTTTATAGGTTCCATATGGTATTTTATCTAATGCAATTCAACAAGTACAAAATGAATAGCATTACTTTAGGATTCACTAGTTTACATACACTTATACCATTAATGCTATCATTTATTAGAATTAGTGTGAAATGATAAATTATACTGTTGTCGCTAGAGCCCTACATTAATTTTTTTCTGTTTTTAACAGTGCACATTGCTTATATACATATTTGTGTTGTGTATACAGTATAGTAGCCCTCCGTACTACTGTACAACTATGAGCAGATGGCTTATAATGTATTAATCAGTCTCCATTGGACTCATGTAGTGGACTTATGGGCCCCTATGAAAAAAGACTAAAATGAATAGGAAATGAAGGGCACCTACGGAAAATACTGTACCTGTGTGACCTCAACTTAACAGAAACAGTTTGAAGGCTCTACTGCTCCTTGTGGCTGCCTGTACTGGAGCTATTATGGACAACGTTCAAAGGGGAGTATTGTAGGTAGAACTAAAACCAGATTATTAGAATTGATAGAAATCAAAATAAGTTAATTTCTGCAGGTGGTGTATTTTCCAAGTTTTTGGAAAATTTTAAATGCAGTGGTCTCTGAGTGATTTATAGTTGCATATTCAACCACTGCCCTAAATATTTGTGTGGACAGTATGGATAGGAAATCATCACAATGTATATGTAAGTCAAATTTATTTATGCTTATTTATCGAGCCTGTGACTGTTTATGGGCATGTGTGTATATATGGTGTGTCAACTGGATGGCTAGATAATCTAGGGAAGCCTTATTCTGATTATTACTTTCTGGTTTCTGCACGGTAATACATAGAACATGGTTTACTTTATTGTAAAATTAGTTGGAAAAATATGATTTTACTTTATCTAAGCCAGAAGTAATATATGTTCCAAGTTGCTTACAGATCAGTTCCAAGTTGTTTTCCAGAATGAATGGCGTAGACGAATGCTAAACCCATGAAACATGGTCATAGCTTCAGTAATAGTAGTGATTTTGAGAAAGACAGGGCCTGTAGTATTGAGGAATTTAGTTGCAGCTTTTGCAGTCAGGATAGAATTGTAATCACACAGCTCCAGACATGGGGCTTTGTCTATAGGTGCTGCTGACTTTTGCCAAAAGAGTCCGATGCCAATGTATAATTAATTATACAATTAAAATCAAGCTCCCTTCAACACAAAGTTACCATTCCAAACACAAATACAGAAGAAATCTAGTTTATCTCAACTCACAATTGATTTGCCAAAAGGATGCTACTTTTTCATCTATTTTAGTACATGACTTGCAAGCTTAGAGGCACATTTATCAAAGGTCAAATTTCGAATTCATGTGAATTTTTTTAACTCTAATAAATTGGAATATACTCGAAATACAATTGGGGGATTATTTAACAAAAAAATGGAATTTTTAAATCTTGAACAAATATTAGTGACTTGAAAACTCAGGAAGGCTCATTGATTTATACATGATTCGACATGTTTTAGGTGGCAAATTGCCGAAATTCTAATTTTAAAGGTGCATTTTTAAAGGGGCACGGAGAGTAGCGAAAAAGAAAACCAAATCTGGTTAGGGTACTCTCCAAGTCCTAACCTCAGAAGCCATGTTCCAATATCTTGCTTTTATGAGACATGATTTGCATGTCTCCACCCATGATGCCTTATGGAAGAATTAAAACTCACATTTTTGGCATCTAGGCAATGCTATGTGTATGGTGTCTAGCACGAGACAAGTAAATTCCTTCTGATTTCAGAAGGCTTCACTTTGAATGTAATTGCTTGTGAAAGGCTTTTGGCTCCATTCAGTCCTTCTCACCCTAGCCAGGTTCAGTTTTCCTTTTTGCTCTCCAAGTCCTATGCTCAGAAGCCATGTTCCAATATCATCTAACAAGATCTATAAATGTAAGATGTGTCAACCTAACCTGTCAACTGCCTATCTTGACACCATTGTCTGTGTCTTGCACAACAACTAAACAGAAATGCACAGTTTTGGAAAAAGAAATTTACATATTTTAACTAATGAAACATTTAGTGCTATCTGATGTATTTAAGTGATATCATTTGTAATGTCTACTAGTAATATTATGGGTTTAGAATTTAAAACATGGACTACTTCTAAATAGTTTGGGGATTTATAAGATACGTGTTATATCTGGGTTTAGAACAGCAAGCTTTCAGTTTAACAGTACTATTGTATAGGAGTAAAACTGTATGATATTGCACATGTAGATTTTTTTCTCATATACTGTACCTTCTGTTATGCACAAATAAGATCGGTAGCAATGTAGAAAATGGGTACAGATAACTTTTTAATATTGGAACTAAGGGTTGTGGTACTCTGAGCCCATATTAATTCCAGTGGAAGACAGTGTACACCTATATACACCTTGTTACAATGTAAGGACAATAAATAGGATTTGTGTTAGAAATGTATTTGCCTATTCTTTAACTACAAAGAAATAGTATCTTCTCACTTATATTGAACTAATCTAAAGCACTAACTAATCATAGTTTTGACTTTAACCTTACAATATCCCTCTCCCTTCACCTGTATTAAGGCATGTTCATTTAAGCAGAGATAATGAGCTTTGTAGAAACACATCCCACCCACCCCCAGCTACAGCCTGTGTCTCAGGTTTAGGTGTTAATGATACTATGGCTTTAATTAGGAAAGGTACTTTTATAAACTCACTTCATTACATCCCATAAACATAAATCTACAAAATTAAACTTATTTTACTGTTTATTGATATACTGTAATAGGAAACAGAAATCATAGATTAAATTATTTTCATCACAGGCCCTATTTATTACACAAATTATGGATTATACTACCTCTTTAAATGGTCTCTTTATAATACATTATACCTTATTCATACACAACTTGAGTATCATAGTTTTATTTATAAAAAATAATTTTACAGAAAAATATAAAAATAAAATCAACAGTTCTTTGCATTGATAGTTGCTAAATCATTTCAAGCTATCAAAGGACTTCTTGACTTATTAGTATTAACATTAGAGGAGCTCTCTGATTTGGTGTTTTCAGTCCACTGAACAAATTAAGACACTGAGAAATGTTCTTTCCATCAGCCACATTACCAATTAATGGCTTGGCAGGTCACTGTCACTCAGCTTGTCGTCCAAATCCCACACTGAGGATCATCAATCAGTATGATCCTATTCTTGTATGACACATATAATGATTAAAAATCCAAGTGAGCTACATTTCCAAGAAAATAAGTGCAACTAGAATATGAGATGTTTCAACTATGTTCTAAGTACTTTAAAATGATTGGGTATATACATTAGATTTATTCAAGCATTTTAATAATGAAAAGCAATTTTCTGTTCTTAAAAAATTATGTTTATCTACCAAAATAATATCTTAGCTAGAATTTAAACTAGAATAATTTGTACTGTTAACATATGATAGCTTGTAATTTCAATTATAATGTACACTAGGAGCAAGGCAATTTCTCAGGTAGGGTTTCAATGCCTGACTTATAAAAGTACTCTACTCCATTTAGCAAATGATCTTATGCTTACAATAACACAATTTCTGTGCACAATGACTAACTACGTACATTTATTTTTTTTTTTAAATGAAGTGAATGTTTAACATTTGACATTATTTGTGGCAAGGCTGTATACTAATCCTGCCATTTATGCAGTATGCTACAGGCTATCGATATTGCTCTTGTTTCACAAGCAGAAGATTTATATTATTTGCAGGAAAACTGGAATTAGCATGTGTCAGAATTGGGGTGCCAGGTGCCTACCATAAAACCTTAGACTGCAGGTACACTCTCCAAATTACTTTTTTCTACTCTATTCACTAACCTTCTTTATTCTCTTAATTGCTGCTCCTTACATATTATTTTCTGTCCTAAATTTATTCTCTTCTTCTATAAAAATCCAGAACAGACACAACTGTTCCAGTCACAGCTCACACTTTTGCCTATAACAGCTGCCTTTCATGGCAGGAGGAGCCCTTCGCTACTCGGATACGGCCATTATTTAAAGTGAGAGACCCAAGATGAGAGGACAAAATGCTTTTAAATATTTGAATTTCACGGCAAGTGTGATGATGTCAAATGTGGTGCACAGAATAAAACGTGTATAAAAAGTGTGACTAAACCGAAGAATCGCTGCAGCAGCGGTATCCCCACTAGACCACCAGGTATTGTTGTATTAATATTCTTTCTGTCTTTTTTTCATCTAAGATTAAATAAATGTCAAACTTTTCTTGATTGATACATTTACTGGTCCAGTCTACATTTTAAGTCTCAAAAATGGCGCCATTCTCAAAATTGACCAACTATCCATAAGTATTTAAATATAACCATGATCAGATAAGTTGCGGCTTCTTTTTTCTTAGTACATAAAATGTAGTGAAATCAGGCATTTTATTTAATTTATATTTGTTATTAGCACCTGCACTTACTATACTACTGTAATTCTTGTGATACTACACAAATTAAAATACAAATTTTCTTAAATTATGACATGCAACATGAAGTTAATGTTAACAACATGGTGATGCTAACAAGATATGTAAAATACAGTGTTACATTTATTTATAATGTGGCAAATAAGTACTGACATAATCTAATGACAGAAAAAATTATATGTAAATTACATGCAAATTAGATAATTTCATTAACATACCCTATACACTAAGCTCTTTTAAGGCATCTCAAGATATAATATTAAATACTTTAAGTCAGCTTTTAACTCATGCAACGGTGTGAACTACTATATATCCTCCTGAAGAGTATATTACATTTCGGAGCAGATTAATTAAAGACGAGGGGAAAAAATCTCTTTTTTTCATTCCTTTCCCATTCATAATCATGTAAAGGTATCAATAAAAGTTTCCATATTTATAATTTTTTTCTAGCATTTACTCGCTCCATGAAAATATGTGAAATGTATTTACTGAATTGCTGGACCTTCCTTTAGACTTGAGTTGTGAGAAATTTTCCAGCAGCATAGAAAACTTTCTTTTACCAATTTTTACCTTGCTCAATTGATTTAGAGCAAAGTTTCTGGCCCTAAGAAAAATGTTATTTCCCTGCTCAAGGCTAGAGAACACTTTCTGGTGAAAACAAATGATGAAATAAATAGAAAAATCTGTGGATAAATGAACCATTTTCATCGTTTTTGCTTTGGGAAATCAAAATATTTGATTGGCTGAACCTGCCCCCTTTCAAAGTTCACAATATCCCTTATTCAAGGAATCTACCTAGTTGTGACATAAATTATTTGCAGAAAATGTAAGGCCTTAAAAGAGCTAATTTCAACAGCAGGGCAGTGTGTATAGTGCAATTTGCCAGGATGACGTTTGCCTTCTTATGCTATAAAGTATGAGCTACTACACTTTGATTAATTGGGCTCAAGTTGATGTCAAAACTGTCCAAGTTGGGATTGTGTCATAATCAGCACTCAGCATTAAAATTAATTTTGTGCATAATTGGAATGGGTGCCCTCTTTTCAGCTGGAATAACCTATTTGTAAATAAAGCATTAGAGAGGTTATTGTACAATCCCCTTATATATTTATAAATAGTTATCATATCTCGCTAAAATGCCTCTTCTATAGCATTGATCTTGGCCAGTCTTTCATAGCTGACCTATTAATAAATAAGACATTAGAGAGGTTATTATACAATCCCTTTATATACTTATGCATAGTTGTCATAACTCCCTAAAGTGCCTCTTCAACATCATGAACAACCCCAACTTGGCCAGTCTTTCATAGCTGACCTATTTGTAAATAAAGCATTAGAGAGATTATTATATGATCCCTATATATATTTATAAATAGTTATCATATCACCCCTTTAGCTCCTCTTCTCCAGCATTAACAACCCCAACTTGACCAATCTTTCATAGCTGAAAGTTTCCATAACTTTAACCAGCCCTTCTCTGAACCCTCTGTAATTCAGTTAATGTTTCATTTGATCATTGGAGACAAAAACTGTACAGCATATTATAGATGGGGCATTACCAGAGCTCTGTACAGTGGAAGAATAACCCCTCCTCCTGGAATTTCTATGTCCCTTTTACTACAGCTCAAGACCTTGTTTGCCCTTGAAGTTGCTGACTGGCTTTGCTTACTACAGCCAAGTATATTATCAACAAGAACTCCAAGGTCCTTTTACATTATGGATTTGCCTAGTGCAGTCACATTAAGGGAGTGTCTTGCATATTTTTACATCCCAAGTACATTTATCTACATTGAATGTCATCTGCCACTTAGCTGCCCAGATTGCCAATTTGTCAATATCCTGCTGCAAAGATATGAAATCATGGATGGAATTAATTGGGCTGCATAGTTTTGTGTCATCTGCAAACACTGATGCATTACTTACAACACCCTCCCCTAAGTCATTAATGAACAAGTTAAATAAAAGTGGGCCCAATACAGAGTCCTGAGGGACCCCACTAAGAACCTTACTCCAAGTAGAGAATGTACCATTAACAAATACCCTCTGTACCAGATTCTGTAGCCAGCCCAATAGCCCTTAGTTTAAAAAGCAGTTGTTTGTGGGGCACTGCTCCCCAGCTGGATGTATTCCATCCAGCCCTGGTGTCCTGTTCACATTCATTTTTTGTAAAGATTTATGAACCATACTGTATCCTGAGTAAGACACTGACTGGATTGATTTAACACATTTGCCATTTCTGTAACGGTTACAACAATACTGGTATCATTATTTAAAGGAGACTCTCAACCCGCATCTTTTTATCTTTGTTGTTGTTTTCCAATATTTATTATGGTTATATTCGTTAAATGCAGCTTCTGTCCCCACAGCCTTTATCTTCATTTCTATTCACTTATTTACTTTTACTTTTTCCAATTAACTGTCCTGGCAGTACTATTGCTCCAATCAATATCTGGGTAATTTAAATCCCCCATTACAATTACTTACCCCAAACTATAATCCTTTTCTATTTGCATCAGGAGCGTAGCCTCTTCATCATAATTTACATTAGGGTATCTATAGCATACCCTCACAACTTATTTGCTTGACTTTTAACAATCAGTGAAAAGCTCCACTCACAAGACTACAGCCTATTCCTGGCAAAGAGCCTGTAGCACACACACAGCTGTGGCATATATTACAGCTGGTTCGTCCCCCCCATTAGCATTAAGGACACAGGCACATTGGAAATTTGTCTGCCATTTTGTTAAAGGGGTGGTTCACCTTTAAGTCAACTTTTTTATGTTATAGAATGGCTAATTGTACGCAACTTTCAAATGGTCTTCATTATTTTTTTTATACCTCCTGAATTATTTGCCTTCACCTTCTGACTCTTTCCAGGTTTCAAATGGAGGTCACTGACCCCATCTGAAAAGCAAGTACTATGTAAAATGTATTTTATTGCAACTTTTTAATACTCACGTTGCTATTCAGACCCTCATCTAATTAAATTCCAGTCTCTTATTCAAATCAATGCATGGTTGCTAGGGTAATTTTGCAATTGCTGAAAATGCAAATTGGAGAGCTGCTGAATAAAAAGCAAACCACTAATAATAAAAAATTAAATCCAACTGCTAACTGGCTAGTATCACTCTCTACATCATAGTAAAAGTTAACTCAAGGCTGAACAACCTAAGTATAAGTTTTATGGTCAACATTTTACCTTAAAACTTTTTCATTCAAAACATTTTACAAAATTCACGTGAATAATTCGAAGTATGCAAATTAGCCAAATTCGACCATCGAATATTCGAATTAGAATAATTCGAATATTCAAATAAAATTTTATTCGACTATTCGATGGTTCGAATAACTTCCCTTTAAATTTTTATTCGACCACTAGTGATGGGCGAATTTATTCGCCAGGGCCGAATTCGCGGCGAATTCCCGCGAATCACCATTGAAATTTCGGCAAGCGAAATTTCGGCCAAAAAACGAGTCGCCGAAAATGACGCGCGTCAAAGTTGACGCGACACGCGTCAAAAGCGTCCCGCGACTCGTTTCGCGAATCTTTCGGCGAAGCGAATCGCGGGAGATTCACCCATCACTATCGACCACCTACTTCTCCAGAACCAAGCTATCGAATTGGGAATCATTAGTTTTGATTGAATAAAAAAAATTTGAGCGATTAAATCGTTTGAATCGAACGATTCCAACGATTGATTGATCAAATTTTTTTTATTCGATCTATTGATCGATTGAATTGCAGTAAAATCCTTATCATTCGATAGTCGAATTAGAAGGATTTTACTTCCCTTTATTCATATGGTCGAATTTCGAATTTTTTTTAATTAGAAATTCGACCAATGATAAATTTGCCCCTTAATTATTTATTTTTAATACCATAATTATTTGGAGCAGTAACTGTCAATTTGCTATTACAGATTTAATACGGATGATATTAATTTTGGTGAAATGTATCATGCATTTGTTCCCTACAATTTAGAATGCTTCCAAGTATGCTGTGTCTTCACACGCTTGAGTAAGGGGCAGATTTACTAAATTCGTGTGAAGGATTCGAATATTCGATCGAATAGTCTCTGTGCGACTATTCAAATATGCAAAGTAAGTATTTTCGACTATCGAATATATTATATTCAGTCGCATCGAATAGATCGAATAAATATATATTCGATCGTTCGACTATTCCCAAGTCGAAGAACTTGCCCTTTAAATTTTTATTCGACTGCCTACTTTGCCAGATTGAACCTACCGAATTGCAATCTCCCATAGGCTTTTTTTTTCTAAGTCTATTGCCGAATTTCAATTGTATGATCAAACGCCTCGAACTTTGGATTCGTATGATTTTGGTGAATATACGAAAGTTTTTTCTGCCACTTTTCGTAGAATCATTCGATCATACGATTCTGGCGAATAGTCAAAAATACGCTCAAAACCAGCAAATATTTTATTCGATTTTGGCAGATATTTATTCGCCAAATATTCGCCAGTCAAATTGGAGGTCTAAAAGCCCTCGACAATTCGGCCCTTAATAAATCAGCTGCTTGGTGTACGAAACTAAATGCAAGCTTAGTGAAATAGAAGCAATATGGGTTGGGTGCAAAATGGGCTGTTTGATTGATAAACTGGGTGGCTCCCTATTCAGAAATCAAAAGAGCTAACAGAGGAGAAGAATTACTGTGCCCTACTTGCTGATGACAATTACTGTGTAAGTAAACATATTGTAGAAAACAGTTATTGGTAACCAGAATACAGCAGGGAGGAGGTTTGTGTTTTAAAAATGGGATTCAAAAAGCAGTGTAATTGTGTTATGTCGATGTAGTAGATCCACTATCTATGTTTAAAAATTCTGATGTTGAAGTTTAAATATTCTCAATACTGTTATTTTAATGTAGTGTGCAAGATTTTGAAGGTCAACTAATAGTCATGATCTTTTGCTAATAAGTCACAAAGCAAAACCAGTAGAAAGCTTTTTTTATTTTTTTTAATTAAGGAATTATTTTTCTGGGTATTTTGTTTTACTACAATGACATAGCTTTGAGCATGAATGCCAAGTGGATGCCAAGGTGAGGCCTCTAAGAAGTGTACATCCCTTCTATTGAAGTGTTTGATGCTACCAAGTCTTTTTGCAAGAAGGCAGTCTATGGAAAAACCTGTATAGTTTTTTTAAGGAAATGCAAACCATTTACAAATAGGAACACAGATTTGCTGTGAGTTGTGCATCTGATTGCTCTTGGGAATTTGCTGAAGGCAAGAACACAACTGCTAAGTGCACAATGAAGGATAATTAGCTCAGGGTAAAAAAAAAAAAAAAAAAAAACTAATACATTTATCATGTATTTTGTACCTTGATGTCCATTTTTAAATATTTTTTAAATGTTTAAATTAATCAAACAGCAGCTACAAATTTGCTGTTTTAAAAAATAAAAATTAAGATAAATTAAGTTTCCAAATTCCAATCCATTAAAAATGTGCTTTATATACCAGAGGATATGAAAAATAAGTAAGTAACTTTTTTTTCAGTTTTAATGATCTGGTCTTAATTAAACATATCTTATCATGAGGATCTTAAGGAAATAAAACAGCTTTATTGACCACAATAATTGAAAGGCATGCTACTGTTGCAAATTGTTATTAGCTACCAAAGTATAGTGATATTAGATGTTGCACATTCTCATTATTTGTCAGAAATAGCATTGATTACAGCTAACTAGACATGTGTGACCTGTACCTATAATTGGGTTGATTTGCACATCACAAGATATTCTTAGGAACACTTTGTTTCACTGGAATCCACTGTACAATTTAACACAATGGAATCCCCTAAAGATCAGTCTAATTCTGAATGTGTAGATTAATGAGCCTGCCTTTTACATTGGTCTAAATCCTGTATGTATTTCTACTGTACAGAAAATGTTTAAAAACTCTCTTGTATTTCCTGTACCAGACCAAGTAGAAATACCATTTACATTGTCCAAGGAGTATCTTTACTATTGGTGGTTGTTTTTCTCCAGCAATATATATATATATATTTAGATATAACTGAGCTAAAAAAAATTCTGGAACGGAGAATAGCATAACTGAATGTATTTTTTTAAATACGTATTTAAGTATTGTTACTTATTCTTATCCATATCCACACCAAATTCAGTGTATTTTATTGCTTCAGCACCTGATTAAGGATATTTATATCTGAAACATGTTGTGAGAAATAAATTACACTGAATTTGCTTTGGGTCTTCAGAGAATTTGTAAGCTGATTTGTAAGTTTTGTGGCTGGACAGGACCAATACTCTGTTGAGGATACCCTGAAACGTATGACGGAGTGAGGGACCACCTAAGATTTCTATTGAAGATAAGGATCTTCACTCCCAACTTTTCTCAAGTAGCAGTAATGACAATTAAGTGCTATTGCCACACTTAACTTTTATTAACTCTCTGAAGTGAGAATTTTTTTAGTGTTATAGAAGAGGAAGGCATAACGGAAATAGGGAAATAGAATAGGCTGGCCCATCACAACCTGATCTTAAATATGACCTTTGGTTGATCATCTGGTTTGTCTTAGTGTATGCATAAATGCATACACTAAAACATACAGTAAATACATACATTTTGTACTTCCAGTATTGTAAATGACTGGTGTTGCTCTGCAATAATAACAATACACTGTACAGGTATGGAATCCATTATCTTGAAACCTGTTAGCCAGAAAGCTCTGAATTACAGGAAGGCTATCTCCCTTAGAAAAAACATTCTGGATAACATGCCCAACATACAGTAAGTAATAAAAAATACTAACACATAAGTATGGCTACACAGCATACTCAAAACTCTATACTCTTTGTCAGCACCCCAAACCCCTAGAAGATGGTAATAATTGTACCCCAATGTTCAAGTGAGCAAGGTTATATGATACATGAATGGGGTAGATTTAGCATTCATAACATTTGTGCCACCATGCAAGGGACATTCAATAAACCATACTGTAATAATTTTGTGTTTTAGTGCCCATGCATGGCCAAAGAACTCCATATTAAAAGGGTGGATCACCTTTAAAGTGGACCTGTCACCCAGACACAAAAATCTGTATAATAAAAGTCCTTTTATAATTAAACATGAAATCCAATTTCAAATTTTTATTAAAACATTCATAGCTGTTTTAAGCTAATTTAAAAAATCTCAGCTGTCAATCAAATATGCCTTAGGCATAGAGGCGGGGCAGATAATTACTTTCACTTTCCATTCAGCACTTCCTAGATGCCACTGCTCCCCACACATTCCCCCAGTTCTCTTAACCATTTAATTGTGTAGCCAGGACATGGGGATGGACATCGGGTCCCACATTCTGGTGCACAAACAAGATTCTGAGATGTTGCAATGCTTGCCTTAATAACAGTGTCCACAAAATGGCTCCTGCCAGCTTGCTATAATCATGAATTCCCAGACTCAAGAAAACAAGATTAAAATAATTTATATAGTGTAATTAATGTTCATTTTGCTTGACTAATGTGATAAAATATGATTTTGAATATTTTTTTTGGGTGACAGGTCCACTTTAAGTTAACTTTCAGTATGTTGGCCAATTCTAAGCACCTTTTAACTTGTTCTTCGTGATATATTTTTTTTATAGTTTTTTTTTTTTAGTATTAGTCTTTTGCTTCTGACTTTTTCCAGCTTTCAAATGGGGGTCACTTGCCCCATCTAAAAAAACAAAATGCTCTGTAAAGCTAAACATTTGCATTTGCAGATTCCCCTGTGTATAACTCAACCTGGTAAGCTGTTTCACTAATACACACCCTGCACTTCAAACACTGAGCTTTCCCCCCCTTTACTGGCTCATTGACTTGCACAGAACTGGCTAGCTTATTTCCAGTCCTTGTGGCAGCTTTCCACTTTTCTTTTTAAGTAGTTGCATATTGAAGCAAAATACTGTATTTAATAATCATAACTTCCCTTCTCTGTCTCAGAAAACTTTGTCGTTCTGATATACAGATCTTACATATACAATGCAGCACAGCAGCTCCCAGTTACATTATACAAAATACTTTAATGGTGCCATATATCTCACACAAAGTAAGATGGTGCCCTTTAATATGTTGTAGTGCATAGTGTTCCTCTGCAACCTACAGAAATGGGAATGATAGTGTCTTGCACCATTAAAACTTGATTCAACTGTACAAATATACAAATTAATAAGGCATGCTCTAATAAATAACTTGTCATTATTTGTTATACTTTGCTGAGCAATACAGGACAACAAATCAAAAGTATATTTAAATAGGGTTTTATTGTTTTTTAATGTACTGGAATCTATTAAAGCACTCACAGAGAAGAAAGAAATCTTGACTGCAAGACCTTTCTTTCAGCTTGCACACCATAAACTGGATATTCCTTTATTTGGGGAGACTGGCATTTTTTTTTATTAAGCCTGTAAATAGGCATAACATACCTAACACAAAAGGAGAGATTTATTTGATAATAGACTAGTCATTAAACCCATCATCAGAAACCAATTAACAATTAAACAAACACAGATTGTTGGCCTGGATAAAAAAATAAAGATAGTGTGATATATTCACACTAGAATATGTAGAATTGCTTTAAATACCAAAACTGACAACCAAGTAAAGAGTTAATAATTCTGGACTAAAAGAAAACTTTTGATTCTAATTGGGTTTGTCATTGTATTCCAAATGATGCCTTTGTAAGGGAGCTTCCCAATGAGTGACATGATATACCCAATAATTATTTTTTGGTTAGCAAGCACTAACATCTTTTCCAGTACTCTAAAATGCAAGTAAAAATAGCATGAACTCTGAAATGCAGCTGCTTACAATACAAAACATGGGCCTAAATGGTTTTCCAAGCTGGAGGAAACAGGAAACAAGCATGTCTTGTATTATCAAGAGAAAACAGCAAAGAATATGGAGAACAGATATGAAATGCTATAATATGATTATGTTATTTCTCTCTGTCTAGCTAAACTAATTTCCAGACTAAAATAAAATAATTTCTTATGCAAACTATATACCTGTATTGACATAAGTAGCATATTTGAGAAATCTGACCTCTCTTATCAGAAGAGTTTTGATAAGAGAGGTCTATTTGAAGGGTCAAATGCAGGTCTTAGAAAAAGATATAATATATGCTGCTCTGTTAAACTCAAACATCTGGGCAACAGATGCAATAATTAAACATGATTTAATATCCAAAAGGCTATTTCACTATTTTAAACACCCCAAATTATAGGCCAATTTTTCTCTCTTCAAGTCAGCCCAAGCAATCAGCAGAAATACCTTATTCGTCAAATATAGAGTAAGAATGTATTCTCCACAGGTTCAAGAGAATGGTAGCTATTCCAAAGCATGTTTAACAGTTTTTCAGAAACTATTTTTCACTCTTATAACTGTACTTTTATTTTGCTGAAAATAAAATACATCAGAATAATGGGTAACTTTGATGCAGCTATGTTTACTCAAAATTTCTCATACGAGCTAATTGTAATTTTAATGAAACAATACATTATGGATCTTAAAATCGCCTGTTTTTGTGGTCTCTACTGTCCATTGTGATTACCTCTGGCCAGTGGACCTTGCAGTTCCTCTTTACTCTGATGTTTTCCCTTTATGAGTAGTACAATACATGATGGCTTCATTCTAGGCTTGACTTGTTGAACTTTAACATCTTATTTGTGCAGGATTTTGTAAGTTGTAGATAAGTAATGATTGTAACCTACAGTTTGGCTTTGAATGCAGTCACTTAGCAAATATACAGGTTATTTATGAACATGGGTGCTAAAGTGCGCAACCGCAGTTGCAACCAATCAGCAATTTGTTTAGAAGAGTCTACTGGCAACTGCGCTTGTTCAATTTTGTACCTATGTTTATACCTATGCGGATTATGGTTTATCTGCATGGATGCCATATTTTGCATATAACAAAATCAGTGGCGTATCTTTATAGAAAGCAGACCCCATAGTCATGGGTCAGCTTCCTCTCTATCATTACAATTGTCCCTCACCTGTGTAAGCATGCAACAGGGGAGTGGGGTTGCAGACACGAGCATTCTGAACACCTGGCCAGTTTGAATATTTTTTACTGGGGGGAGCGGCAGCATTCTCTCATTACACCACTGAACAAAATGTAAAAAAAGGTAATGCCTTAAACACAATGCAGTGTACAAAGTGGATGCACATCACCATATTTTTATCAAAGTGTGTTGTATTTTCCTACAATTCCAGCATAATTGCAGCCATTTTTGTAAATATTTTTCTCATGGGTATTGAGTCACTTTTGTTGTGTGCCATTTATCAGTATACTTGTATGATTCTTTAGGTGCAAGTCTGTTGTAGTGATTGACTCAACTCAAAGTGAACTTGTGTGTATAAAACGTGAAATTATTGAACAGGATTTTAAAAAGACACATGAAAACAAGAGAAAGTTTAAAGTCTGACAATTCAGAACTTTTATATGCAAGGTATGCTTAAATTGTAGCTAATTCTTTTTTGCTGATTCTTTTGTTTTAGGTTGCAATTTATCCAAATAAAAGCAATATGCCAGACATAATTACTACAAGTGGCATAATTACAAGTGCAACACACAAAGACAAATTAAGCAATGAACCCTACACCTTTAATGTATTTTATATTTAGCATGCTAGTATCTTTCCCTAAAAATAGCATTCATATATTTTATTGATATGTAAACAAAATGTCTTTTAGCATTTCCTCTCTTGAGTTTACATTATTCATACATTTTAAGATGCAATACTCTTTTCAAGATCTCATACATATATTAATGAAGTTGGCATGAGTAGAAAAAACATAAAAGATAATGTGCCATAACCTATAAAAAACAAGGTTTCCATTCTATAAAATGTAGCTAAGAACAGAAAAAGAAAGGCTTTATTGTTACCTTCCATAAATACACAGTGTCTAATTGTTTGTTTTAAGAATGTAGTCATTTGATGCTTTGAGTTTTCTATTGCAATAGAATAGCAAACATTTATTTTTTAATAAATGTATCACATTTAAAGAATGCCTGCAGGAAGTGAGCCAGGAACTGGTGAAAGACAGGGCCATGAGAAGGTTTGAAAGTACTGAACTGGAGGAGTTTAAGACATAAATTATGGGTGTTGTAGTTTATTGTGTAGCCTGTTAGGAGGGGTGGTGACACAGTGGCTTAAAGGAGGGAGGAAGTGAAGGGGTGTCTCTCTCTTTCTCTTTTACCATGATTAGCTCCCACCCACGTCTCCCCACAGACGCGCGTCTTAATGACGTCACGTGCAAGCGCTGAATGAAAAGCAGACAGAACTGTGACCGCTTTTTCATTCTGCGCATACGCGCCTATGGGGAGACGGCTGCTCGCTCCGGGAGCTCCCTCCCGGAGCGAGGCCGCTAGCGCTTGCGAGGGGCATATTTTAAAAAATAGTGAAACCCCCAACCGGAATGCGGGCTCTATCAGCCCGCACTTTTGGTTGGGGGTATAATTTTGCCCCAATAGGTTCCCTTTAAAGTTGAATATTCCTGTCTCTGCTGCTTCAGTCTGGCAGCTCAGTAATTCAGGTGCAGATTCTGAACAGTTACAATTTGATACATTAGCTGATGCATTAACTTGATATATTTCTTAGCAGTATCTTTGGAATATTGGCAACTAATTTAACTTGTTTAACTCAGAGATCCTACTTAGCATTGACAAAGATAATAAATCTATCAAGTAAATGTATCAGTTTAGAACAGTAACAGAGTCGGCGACCCCCCCCCCCCGAACTGCTTCAGAAAGACATAGGAAGGTGAAAAATTTAACTTTACACTTGAATATTAGAAAAACGGTCACATAGAAAATAGAAAGTAAATGGAAAAAGTTATTTCTGGTGAACTGATCTGAAAACAACCTGTAGGTGTTTGAAGGTGAACAACATATTTAAGTGTTACATAATATACATTTTAATTTTTAGATTTGCCTAACACTTTACTTTCACTTTATGTAAATAATCTGTGACCTTTTTCACCCTGCAACCCTCATCTCTGCAACATATACCTTCACAAAAGCTTCTTTTGTGGCCATGATCAGGGAACATCAAGCAGAGCACATGGAGTTTCCAGCAAGGAGCAGGTCTGGATCGGAGGGGCCCACTAGATTTTTTTCTGGTTTCCCACTGACCAACTCCAATCCTGCCACAGAAGTAGTAGTTGAAGGACTTAATAAAAAGTAATGTTAACAAAGCTTATTTTAAACAAATAAATTATTTATGAATGTTTTGGTCACCCTGAAGGACATTTTCAAGATTTTCTGCATAGAATCTACACCCCAGTGTAGAAAAAAATGGCACCAAAATACGTCAAAATTTTAAGCCATCATTCAAAGTTTAGTGACCATCTTCTGGAAGCAAACAAAGCCACTGTGAAAGAATAATATAGACAGTTTAAGGGGCAGATTTACTAAGGGATGAATTTTAGAAGTAAAAAAACTTGAAGGGTTCTTTCAATCAAAAATTTACCTATTTCGAATAGGTGCATTTTCGATTGAATAAAAAATCATTCAAATCATGAATTTTTTCACTCCAGTTAATTTTACTCACCGCATCTTATAAAAGCATTTACGTTTCGGCTCATGGTTTGAAGCCTTTGTCAAAATGCATCACCATAATTAAAACCAACACAATTACACAATTTAAAACCAAACAAGCTCCACCTAATTCATGACATCACCAACTAGTGTGTTGCTTAATTAATGAATAAGTGAATGAAGTATTTAATAAAGCTAATTATATAGACACAACCAGAAAACAACAATAATAGCAAGTGGAACAAATAATATAATCTTCAAATATATACAGTATAACTCCAAATCTACATCCCCTGACTTTACATTTTCCTTAACTCTACATCACGTTTTAAATATGAATATAATAAGATACACATAGCGACATCCAAATGTTCTTATCACTTATTCAGAAAACAGGTAAATGAACAATATTCAATCATTCCCCTTGGGTACAACATACCCAATGTTTTAATCCAAAAAGTTTCACGTTGTAATAGTAAGGGTGATCTATCACATTCTCTTCTAGGCATCGGGACATGATCAATTGCCATATATTTGAAACTAGAGACTAGAAATTTTCAAGTGAGTAACTGGAGTGTGTGAGACTTTCTTCTGTTTCTACAACCACTTCACAGCACCCAGAAGTGAAAGATTTTTTGTGCAGCGTGTGCATACTGAACAGTTTGGGTATATATATATATATATATATAAGTCCCGTTTTAGTTTTTTTACACGTTTTTTTCACATATTTTGTATCCTTGGTCTTTATTTATTCTTGACAATCACATACTCTTGACAATCACATACTCCTTGCACATCACTTCCTCCCACTGAGTTTCCCGCCACCGTATGTTTAAATTTACCGTTGTTTTGTATTTTTTGCCACTTTGATAAAGGCTGTTGCTACAGCCGAAACGTCAGTCTGCTTGCCTGAAATAAATACTTTATTATTCTTCTATAAGTCCCGTGAGTGCGACCTGCTTTGCACACGACTATTTATCATTTCTATGGACTGCACCCGGGCAACTGAGATGAATTTATCGTGAGTGCCGCTACCTTGATAACACTATATATATATATATATATATATATACTCACGAATATAGGTAGCGCACTCCTGGGTTTTTTTAAACATAAGAGAGTTTATTTCTTCATGCAATCAACGTTTCGGCTCGTGTCCAGAGCCTTTCTCAAGATTGAGACACGAGCTGAAACGTTGATTGCATGAAGAAATAAACTCTCTTATGTTTCAAAAAAACCCAGGAGTGCGCTACCTATATTCGTGAGTATCTATGCCTTCCGTGGAGCAGCACCCGGGTATTCGTGAACACGAGTGCGGATCACATGAGACTGTCTTATATTTATATATATATATATATATATATATAAATTTATATATATATTATATATATATAAATATAAATATATATATATATATACAGATGCAGTCACTTGGATTTGTAAGTTAAATATATATATATATATATATATATATATATAAATGAACCGCACTCACAGGACTTATTAGTGCAAGATAAGATGGTGGTAGCAAGTAAGCTACTATATATGATATATATTGTATATAGGTTTCCATATCATTAATAATAAAAAAGCATATAGTATCACTGAATCGGCGCCTGTGTATATGCAAGAACTTGGATATACACAGGTGCTGATTCAGTGCTACTATATGCTTTTTTTTTATTAATCACATTAATGACATTGATGACATGGAAACACTCACAGGACTTATTCGTGCAAGATAAGATGGTGGTTTATTACGACGTTTCGGCACCAAAAATGACATCATTAGGAAGTGTACACGTCAATAGTGGGAGTGTATATACAAATAATGCAAGTAAGCTACTATATATATATATATATATATCTTCCTGCTAGGACAGCACCACTTCCCAATCAGCTACTTCATAGCTGCCCATGTGCAAGTAATGAGTGATAGATACATCAAAAAAAGAATACAGCACCATGGGTCTTACTGTGAAAAAATTCTTGTATTGTTTCAAGGCATAGTATATCCAACCGACGTTTCGTGACCCATGGTGCTGTATTCTTTTTTTGATGTATATATATATATATATATATATATATAAATTTATATATATATTATATATATATAAATATAAATATATATATATATATACAGATGCAGTCACTTGGATTTGTAAGTTAAATATATATATATATATATATATATATATATATATACATATATATATATATATATATATACTCAATAGTATAGATCCGCACTCCAATTTTTCAGTCAATCAAATATTCTTTATTTCATCATTCATGTGTCCAACATTTATCAAGGATAAAGACCTCAATGCAAAGATATATCTGTATGCATTCTGAAAATGTAATTCAAGAGGCATGCAGTAAAAGCCAGTTACATTATATCAAGCATCAAAAATGCATTTTTTGATGTTAGTACCTTTTCAATAAAACATGATTACTCCCGGTATAAGTGAGTCCACATGATCATCGTATAGTATATATGTTTTTATCACACATGAGGTAAGCAAAACACTCTGCAACTCTGAACTATTGCAAATGTGCTGTATCTACCACTCCAATAGCAACCCCAAGTCAAGTGCAGACATTGTTGTATTAGTTATATTGATATAATACACAATATCCATAAATATCTATCCTTATAAATAGTGCTTAGTGATGTAATAAATTCTGTTTAATAATGCAGTTTGTATCATATGACTCATTGAAGCTTGTGTATTATATTAAAACATAAGCCCAACTGAAAAATAAGGAAATAATAGATGCCCCCTCAGGCTCTGGTCTCATGTCATTTAAAATATTTTACCTAATCTAGTGTACTGCAGGTTGCTTTGTTGGTTAAGGGGTCAAACAAAAGTACTTTAATGTGAAAAACCATGAAAGATGAGACCTACAGAGATATTCATTTCTAAAACTGTCAACATCAAATGATGGGTTTCTATGTGCAGCTGAGATCTAAGGCATTAATGCATAATTGTGATTAACATAAATCCATGCCTGAAGTGAATTTATTGGGAATATGTAAGGTTATGCTATAAGCTATCATAATAATACTATTTTTTTAAATTTGATTGTTAAAAAAATTAACAAGCAAACTGGGCTTTACTGGAGTAATACTGTTGTTAGACTCTTCATGGTAGAAAAAAACTAGGGCAGATTTGACTTTTAGATATTTTGGTGTCAGATAGAAATGTTGTGCTATGGTTGTATTTTGCTTTTGTTAGCAATGAAATAAATATATTATTAATTAAAATGACAACTTCAAAAAGAATCTGAAGGAATTTTCACCTTTTTTTAAAATATGAACATTTTTACTGTAATGAATTTTCTTTTTTCTTCTGCCATGTTTTATAGTCTAATATCTAAGGAACATGGTTACCCTTAATAAATTGTAATAAATCACAAGGCATTGAAATCAAAATACAAATGTACTGAATGCCTATTATATACATTGTGCAGTTTTGTTTTGTTTTTTGCTCTAGAACTGCAGTGTTTTGTTACACAACATGCAGGTTTACTGAAGAGCAAGCAGATTTTTTGTATTTTGATTTGGACTAGGGAAGCACATCTTGTGTGGAAAGCAAGAACCAAGACAAAGATCTTATTGAGAAAGCAGAAGTTTATCAATAAGAGTCTTTGTTTCTCATGGTATCTCTTCAGGATTAATGCCAACCCTGCATGCACGAATCAGCAGAACAGGTTGTCCCTGACTAATTTCATTGCTAACCTTAAATGTCAAGCAATATATGTAATAGCTAATTAATCATGACATGACAATGTTTTCTAATGCTTTAGATTATTTCCTAATGTGCCCATGAATACAAAACTACTTGTTTAAGATGTGTTAATATCAAAGCCGTAACAAATGTTAACCTAAATAAGACACTGCATTGTTAATGTGGGTTGTCATATTAGGAAATAGACAGTTTGTGATATTCACTTTTGTGACTATGCTTGGTCATACTGGTATGAAATCTAGCATTAACAATAAAAGAATTCCATGTGTACTTACGTCATCCCCCTCTTTTTTTAAATAAAAGGCCTCCATTCATTAAAAATCTTCCCAAATCATGGTCCGTAATTCACAGATTCAGCCTTTGGTGGCACTAGAGATTAAGATTTAGCTGAGAGAAAGTTGTGGTTACAATAGCACATTGTTCAATTTGGTATCATAAAGAAAGGTTTTTAATATTGTCAGTCAAATTACTAGTTAATGTTGAACAAAAAAGTCAAAACAATATGCTGTTGCTATTAATAATTTGCTATATTATTCCCAACAGACTTGTTACTTGTTTGAATTAAGGTACTCAGGTCTCATGTATTTAATTTTAATATAGAAATAAAAATAAATACATAATCAAGAGATTTCCTATAAAATGCTCTCTAGCATAAGGAATTAGCCTCTAAAGAGCTGTGCAGCATTGCAACATTAATGTGTGCATTGAAATGGCCCGCTAGGGCATAGAAGTAAGTGATATGCTTCTGTAAACCTGTCGTGAAGACGTGTTAAGCAACATTCTTAACGTTGCTCAAGAGATCTCTGCAGCTCTGCCACTTCCCTGTCTCCAGTAATTCCCAGTCCCTTTAAAGGGCTGCATTAACAAAAAACATGCATTGTGCTGCATTACTTCTACTCAGATGGAAGAGTATATTCCAATACATTTCTATATGTGTTGTGTATCCCCCTAGCTATCTGATCTTTCTACATTTTTAAACAAATGTTGAATTATAAATGATGAATCAGAGTAACAGATCAGACGTATCAGGTGTTTCTCTTCACACTTAACAACATGGTATGTGTTGCCGTAAAGAACTTTTAAAGCAGCGTTGCCATTGTTTTGCTACTGCTTGACTGTATATCCGCCAACACAGATAATAGAGTTCAATCATTTTTCCTGGAATGTAGAAGTTGCTGAGGATATCTTTTTTATTATTAAAAGAAACAGTGGTGCCAATAATTCCCCCATAACCTAGGAACTGTTTCATTGTATTAATTTCATTGAAATACTTTCTACAAAAAAGGGTGGGGTACAGAGGCACATTAATTGTATTTTTATGTAGTAAATGTGTGTCTCTGAGCCAAATCCCTATGAACTGCATTTAGCAAGAAAGTCATTTGTATCTATTTACTTCTTAAAGGACAAGGAAAGTCTAAAATATAATAAGGCTTGAAATACTGTATTTTGTATACTAAACATAAACATCAACTTACTGCACCACAAGCCTAATCATACAAATGATTTAGGTTTTCAAAGTTAGCCAAAGTTACAGTCATCTTGTAACTTTGTTAAACATATTTGTATGACCAAGACTGCACACATGCTCAGTGTGGTATGGGCTATGCTTAGGGATTGTCATAAATGTTCAAAACAGCATGCACACAAATCGAATTATTGAAATGCAATTGCCATTAAATAAACATCAATATATTAGTTACAGTGGTGTGAAAAACTATTTGCCCCCTTCCTGATTTCTTATTCTTTTGCATGTTTGTCATACTTAAATGTTTCTGCTCATCAAAAACCGTTAACTATTAGTCAAAGATAACATAATTGAACACAAAATGCAGTTTTTAAATGGAGGTTTACGTTATTAAGGGAGAAAAAAAACTCCAAATCTACATGGGCCTGTGTGAAAAAGTGATTGCCCCCCTTGTTAAAAATAACTAAGAACAAAAGTAATTGAGATCTATCAGTCTGGTAAAGGTTATAAAGCCATTTCTAAAGCTTTGGGACTCCAGCGAACCACAGTGAGAGCCATTATCCACAAATGGCAAAAACATGGAACAGTGGTGAACCTTCCCAGGAGTGGCCGGCCGACCAAAATTACCCCAAGAGCGCAGAGACAACTCATCCGAGAGGCCACAAAAGACCCCAGGACAACATCTAAAGAACTGCAGGCCTCACTTGCCTCAATTAAGGTCAGTGTTCACGACTCCACCATAAGAAAGAGACTGGGCAAAAACGGCCTGCATGGCAGATTTCCAAGGCGCAAACCACTTTTAAGCAAAAAGAACATTAAGGCTCGTCTCAATTTTGCTAAAAAACATCTCAATGATTGCCAAGACTTTGGGAAAATACCTTGTGGACCGACGAGACAAAAGTTGAACTTTTTGGAAGGTGCATGTCCCGTTACATCTGGCGTAAAAGTAACACAGCATTTCAGAAAAAGAACATCATACCAACAGTAAAATATGGTGGTGGTAGTGTGATGGTCTGGGGTTGTTTTGCTGCTTCAGGACCTGGAAGGCTTGCTGTGATAGATGGAACCATGAATTCTACTGTCTACCAAAAAATCCTGAAGGAGAATGTCCGGCCATCTGTTCGTCAACTCAAGCTGAAGCGATCTTGGCTGCTGCAGCAGGACAATGACCCAAAACACACCAGCAAATCCACCTCTGAATGGCTGAAGAAAAACAAAATGAAGACTTTGGAGTGGCCTAGTCAAAGTCCTGACCTGAATCCTATTGAGATGTTGTGGCATGACCTTAAAAAGGCGGTTCATGCTAGAAACCCCTCAAATAAAGCTGAATTACAACAATTCTGCAAAGATGAGTGGGCCAAAATTCCTCCAGAGCTCTGTAAAAGACTCGTTGCAAGTTATCGCAAATGCTTGATTGCAGTTATTGCTGCTAAGGGTGGCCCAACCAGTTATTAGGTTCAGGGGGCAATTACTTTTTCACACAGGTTTGGATTTTGTTTCTCCCTAAATAATAAAAACCCTCATTTAAAAACTGCATTTTGTGTTTACTTGTGTTTACTTGTGTTATCTTTGACTAATAGTTAAATGTGTTTGATGATCAGAAACATTTTGTGTGACAAACATGCAAAAGAATAAGAAATCAGGAAGGGGGCAAATAGTTTTTCACACCACTGTACATGATATGTAACATTTTATGGAAACATTTTTTTTTAAAGGGATTCGGTCATGACTATGATGTAGTTTTTGTTTCTAAAATACACTGTTTGCACTGCAAATAATTCACTCTACCATGTAAAATTGTATTCCTGAACCAGAATTTTTTTTTAATTTATAATATTGGTGTGTAAGCAGCCATCTCAGTTCATTTTGCCTAGTCATGTGCTTTCAGAAAGAACCAGCACTTTAGGATGGAACTGCTTTCTGGCAGGCTGTTGTTTCTCCTTCTCAATGTAACTGAACATGTCTTAGTGGGACTTGGCTTTTTACTATTGGGTGCTGTTTTTCGATCTACCAGGGAGCTGTTAGCTTGTATTGGGAAGCTGTTATCTGGTTATCTTCCTATTGTTCTGTTGTTAGGCTGCTGGGGTTGAATGGGAGGGTGTGATATCACTCCAACTTGCAGTACAGACGTAAAGAGTGACACAACGTAATGAGTGACACAAGTCACACGACTGGCTGCTGCTGGGAAACTGACAATCTGTCTAGCCCCATGTCAGGTTTCAAAATTGCAAAATTGTGTTGGAGCAGCACTATTAACTGATGCGTTTTGAAAAAAAATCACGTTTTCCCATGACAATATTCCTTTAATTCTAAGTGGCCTTAAAAAGAATAATGAAATGGTTCAATTTTTAAATAACAGTTACTTTGCATTTAAAGGGGGTTGATATCACAAATTATTTTGAATAATATTTTTGAATAATTATTTGAAATATTTTGAAAATTTTGTTGAGAAAGTCTGAATTATATTAGTCTTATGATGAAAAATTGTTACCACTAGTTTTAAAGCAAACACTAGAATTGATACTAAATAATCTTCTTACATACCTGAGTAATTTGATTCTATAAGAAAGCTTGTACTGTTGTATCTATAGTAACAAATCAAATCAACTGGACTTGACAACTTTTTTTTCTTGAAGACATTTCGCTAGTCATCCCACTGGCTTTCTCAAAGCAGTCGGATGACTAGCGAAACGTCTTCAAGTCCAGTTGATTTGACTTATTACTATAGATATACCATGACCTGGATGAATGAGAACCTTCACAGATATTTTGTAGAGCTAGTTAATATGGCATTCCAAGTTCCTCCAAAACTAATGTACCTGGCATCCTGCAGTTTATAAAGGAACTGCACATATATAGTTTGTAAATATTAATATATATTAATAATATCTATATTAAGACTGTAGATATATATATATGTAAAAAGTAAAAGTAATAACCTCCGCTGTATGCTGGCACGAAGTTTGTCAGGTAAAATAGGAGACCTAGAATTAATTGCATGCTCTAAAAATTATGATATAATTGGTATCACTGAGACATGGGACATGGTGGGATGAAACATGTGACTGAACTGTGAATTTAAATGGTTACACCCTTTTTAGCAGGGACAGAGGGATTAAAAAGGGGGTTTCCAAGACAGAGAAAGCGAGTAGGTTTGTAAATATGCTAAATGACAACTTTTTATCCCAGCTAGTTCAAGAACCTACTAGGAATAACTCTCTTTTGGATCTTGTAATAACTAATAATACTGAGCTCATCTCAAGCATTTGTGCGGGTGAGCATTTGGGGAATAGTGATCATAACATGGTCTCCTTTGAGATTTTGTTGCAGAGGCAACTCTATAAAGGAGTAACTAAAACATTGAATTTCAGGCGTGCAAACTTTGACAGTATAAGGGCATCTCTGCAACATATTAAGAGGGAAATGCTTTTCACAGGGTTAAACACTGAACAAAAATGGGAATTCTTTAAAATGCTGCTTAATAAATATACATCAGTATATTACGATTTTAAACAAAGAACGTTGTTGTAAAACAAAACCTTTTTGGTTCAATAGGAGTGTTGGTGTTGAGGTGGGTAAGAAAAGACATGCTTTTAAGGCTTTCAAGTTAGCTGGCACAGACGAATCATTTATAAGGTACAAGGAGGCCAATAAGTCATGCAAAAAATCGATCAGGCAAGCTAAAATCGATATGGAAAAGGATATAGCAGTAAAAAGAATCCAAAATTATTTTTTAAATATATTAATAGTAAAAAATGAAACAGGAAGGGGTAGGACCTTTTCCTCCTATTATCAGAGGGGGGTCAGCTGGTTGATGAGAGCAAGCAAAAAGCTCAGATTCTGAATGAATACTTTTCATCAGTATACACAAATGAGGAACCAGCTAATGAAGGTTTCCTTGTTAATAGCCCCAATTCTAATACATCCAATGATGCATGGTTCACACATGAGGAAATTCAAAAGAGACTAGAAAATGTTAAGATAAACAAAGGTCCAGGGACAGATGGGATTCACCCCAGGGTACTTAGCGAACTTAGCTCTCTGATTGCCAAACCTCTATACTTAATATTTCAGGATTCATTGAGGTCTGGCATGGTGTCGAGAGACCGGCAAATTGCTAATGTGGTGCTGCTATTCAAAAAGGGATCCCATTCTCAGCCTCAAAACTGTAGGCCAGTTAGTCTGACGTTGGTGGTAGGAAAGCTTTTTGAAGGATTAATAAAGGATAGGATACTGGACTTCATAGCAAATAACAATACTATGAGTTTGTGCCAGCATGGTTTTATGCATAATAGATCTTGCCAGACTAACTTAATTTCTTTTTATGAGAAGGAAAGCAGGGACCTCGATTCTGGGATGGCAGTGGATGTGATTTACTTAGACTTTGCTAAAGCATTCGATACAGTGCCACACAGAAGGTTACTGGTTAAATTAAGGAATGTTGGCCTGGAACATAGTATTTGTACCTGGATAGAGAACTGGCTAAAAGATAGACTTCAAAGAGTGGTGGTAAATGGAACATTTTCTAATTGGACCAGTGTTGTTAGTGGGGTACCGCAGGGCTCTGTACTGGGTCCCTTGCTTTTCAACTTGTTTATTAATGACCTGGATGTGGGCATTGAAAGTATGGTTTCTATTTTTGCAGATGATACTAAATTGTGCAAAGCTATAGGTTCCATGCAGGATGCTGCCACTTTGCAGAGTGATTTGTCTGAGATGGGAAACTGGGAAGCAATCTGGAAAATGAGGTTTAATGTTGATAAATGCAAGGTTATGCACTTTGTCAAAAACAATATAAATGCAAGTTATACACTAAATGGCAGTGTGTTGGGAGTTTCCTTAAGTGAAAAGGATCTTGGGTTTTTTATAGATAACAAGTTGTCTAATTGTGGGCAGTGTCATTCTGTAGCTACTAAAGCAAATAAAGTTCTGTCCTGCATAAAAATGGGCATAAACTCAAGGGATGAAAACATAATTATACCTCTTTATAGATCCCTAGTAAGGCCTCATCTGGAGTATGCAGTGCAGTTTTGGACTCCAGTCCTTAGGAGGGATGTAAATGAGTTGGAGAGAGTGCAGAGACGTGCAACTAAACTGGTTAGAGGGATGGAAAACTTAAATTATGAGGGGAGACTGTCCAGGTTGGGGTTGTTTTCTCTGGAAAAAAGGCGCTTGTGAGGGGACATGATTTCACTTTACAAATATATTCGAGGACATTATAGACAAATATCAGGGACCTTTTTTACCCATAAAGAGGATCACCGCACCAGTGGCCACCCCTTCAGACTAGAAGAAAAGGACTTTCATTTGAAGCAGCGTAGGTGGTTCTTCACAGTCAGGATGGTGAGGTTGTGGAATGCACTGCCGGGTGATGTTGTGATGGCTGATTCTGTTGATGCTTTTAAGAGAGAGGCTTGGATGATTTTTTGGACAGACATAATATCAAAGGCTATTTTGATACTAAAGTCTACAGTTAGTATAGCTATGGGCATATATGGTTTGTGTGAAAGAGTGGAGATGTGTGTGTGTGTGTATGCTGGGTTTTTGATTTGGAGGGAACTTGATGGACTCTGTCTTTTTCAACCCAATTTAACTATGTAACTACTATATATATATATATATATATATATATATATATATATATATATATATATATATATATATATATATATATATATAATATGTGTGTGTGTGTGGTGTGTGTGTAATGCATATATATATATATATAGTAGTTACATAGTTAAATTGGGTTGAGTGCACCTATCTAGTTATAATATATAATAAAAATGGTCTATGGCAATAATAATATTGTAATCAACATTTTGCTTCCACATAGTCTACAGTAATCTTATAGTTGCACTTTTACTGCAGATGCTTTGGTAAAGATGTTTGGCAGCGCAATATGCGTTTCACCAATTTAAAAGAAAAAAATGCTCAGTTTCTGAGATGCTGGTATTTAACATCTAAATGTGCTGATGTGTAAGACAAAGAGAATGTGATGAACACAAAGCAATTCCTCGTTGAATATACCCACAGCAGGGCATTTCACAGCTACAGTACACTCTATTTAAATTGTTCTTCTGCCTGCTGTTTAATTTAAACCTCCAGTTTTCCTGATGCAACTTGTTTGTTTCTGCTATTAGTGTAGCTTTTAACATGTTCACAGCTATTGTAGTTATAAGTGTAAATGATTCCAAACAATTCTCAGTCACTGGTTCTGTGTTGTACCTGTAAGGGCAAAGTGGCAGCTGGAGAGGTGAGAAGTTTCCCTCTGCACTGTGTGATCATCAGAGTTGTATAATGTGTTTTCTCTCAAGTTAATGGTGCCTTATTTAGCATCTAACTTCCTATTCTGTTTGCTTTTGCCTGTTCCTAGAGAATGGTGGATTTTGTTGCATAAAGAAAGGGTTCATTTACTGAAACAGTTGCCATAAACAAAGATGATTTTGCCTATTTCCTTCAGCTATACGCATGCCATGTGCCAGTTTGCCAGCTGCATCTACTTTTGTGCATGAGGCAAAAGCTGCAGCAAACACAGGTGCAGTGGAGCAATGGAGCCCTGTGTGTAACACTTGCCTTGACTCTTATAGGTGTTTGATTTTGTGCCAGTGAAATAGCATCTAACTACGGAGGAGAGTATTAGTTAGGCCTGAGGGCAAATTTACTTACAGGTGATAATTCACCAGCGATGGCTTTGCATCGCAACACTTTGCCAGGTGAATATTCACTCAGACAGTGCTAACATACTATTCGAAGTTTCATCCTGGCTGACGGACACAGGTGAATTTTCACTAGCGTTCAATTCTGCCAAGTACAAATTAGTTAGAGGTCTTGTGCTCAGGCAAATTTCCATACGGTGGGCAATTTAAAGTGGAATGGAGCTATTTATGTTACATGGTGCCTCTAATACATTACATTTACATTGATAACTAGACATGCCAAGGGAACCTTAATAAAGTCAATAGAGTTGTTTTAATGCCCTACACATGAGCCCACTGATAAATAATGTGCCATTTGTTAGAAAATGTATGAGGGAAACAGTGCCGGGCCAACCTAGCCAGGCGCCCTAAGCGAGAAAGACTGGCATGCGTGGGAAGCAAAGACAAGGGCACAAGGGAAGCAAAGATAGTACACTAAGGCAAGAGTGGGGACTGGACCCTGCTTTTGCGCCCTAGGCACTTGCCTACTCTGCCTACCCCTTGGCCTGGCCCTGAAGGGAAACCAGTTACAAAAAAAAAATATAGGAATTTTGCAGCCTATAACCCAGAAAAAAGGAAAAGTCGCCAGAATTTTTTGAATGTTGATGAATTTTCCACTTAGAATATGATGATGAATATTTATTATTATTATTATTATTATTATTATTAACATGTATTTCTATAGCGCCAACGTATTTCGTTGTGCTGTTATATAAGTAACTGAAGCTTGTTCAGTAAAATCTGCTCTTTAGTTAATTTGCAGAGTAATGTCCATTTGCCAGAGTGAAAAGTCGCCTGGCAATAGAGTGCAAATCACCGCTACCATCTATCTCTTTTGCTAGCAAAGTGACGCCTGCGCCCGTTAGTAAATTGGCAAAGACCCTGTTGGCAGTAATGCAGGTGATTCATTGCCAGTGTTAGTCACTTCGCCCTTTAGTAAATTGGCCCCCTGGACTGGCAGCAGGGCCGGATTTATATAGTGGGTGCCCCTAGGTCCACTGGTGTTCATCACCCCTCTCCCCTCCCCTATATTTGGGCAAATTTCCATCATCGGGACGGGAGCAATGGGGATTGGTGCATGACAAATTTAAAAAACTATCATATCTCCTGCGCATCTCCAGTGTTTTTGAACAAATGTGGGTGTGGTTGGGCAGCATGCCGCCCCCTAAAATCCTGCCACCCTAGGCCCTGCCTAGGTGGCCTTTCCACGAATCCGGGCCTGACTGGCAGTCTGTGGGATCTTCCAAATACATTGACTATTTATTGGGCTGGTGGGTAGCTGTTTGTGCCTCTGCATAGGGTGTTTGGGCCTCTCCTCTGTGTACCCAGAATGCCAGATTTTCAGTCCAGAGTAAATAGATCTCTATATATCGCCCACCTCCAATATGACTGGAGAAATTTGTTCTGAAACCTGTGCAATACAGTAACCTAAAATTGATTGCCTATGCTACATGGCATGTTTTTGTTCAGCTTTGCAGATATTCTGAGATTCTAGAAAGAATGTTGCACTGTGAGAAAAAGTATGGGCAAATAATGGAATTAATTTGCCCTTTGCGCTTTTATGATAAACGAGTCCTTAAACCCCTAAGCTGCATAGTAATTGCTCTTTTACTGCAAGGGCAGAGGGCTAGTGATTAATTCAGCTCCCCTGTACTATACCTCCCAAATAAACGGCGCCTTCTCCCACTCCTGATTCCTAAGATATCCGCGCAGGCGCGCTAGCTACGAGAAGCCTTTGCCCGCACAGAGCATCTTGGAAACATTTAACACAAACAAAAGCGAGTGACTTCGCGTTCCCCTACAGTATAATTACAAAACGAATCCATTGTGTCCCTGGAGGCTCCATGAATTAGGAAGTATTTAAGACTTTCATCTCAAATGTTTTATTGTTCTGGCAGCAGCTCCATTCGTAGCGCCGATTGCAATGAGCTCGCTGGTGCGTGGGATGCAAATTGTGACAGCAAAGTCTCAGAGAGATGAATCGTTTTGTAACGGATGGGGATTGATCTACATCCCCTGCAAAATAAATAAATAAATAAATAAAGCTGAAAGTGATCCGTATTAAAGGTGCTTAAATGCTATAACCAAAATAGTCAGGGGGTCAGTGAGCGCATTTATTTCAAGCATTATGCCGGGGAGGGCGGCACACCATGTGATAGCATCGTACTGTGTGTGGCTCTTTATAGGCAAGACGGAGACATAGCAATGCCCCACGCTCAGTACATAATAATCTGCCTGTCAGAGTGTCAATCATTAGTGACATTGCTTTCTTTTAGCCATATACCCGAACAACGAACAGCGTCTACTGAGAGACGTGTCTATCCAATGAAATATCACCCATTGCAGTACAATGTTGCGCAGATTGTAGCCCAACTGTTGCACATACACCGCGTGACATTGCTCGGCGCTCCCCGACCAACACAACAAGCAAACAGCGCTCTGCCCGCCAAGTGTCAGCTAATAACGTGTAGTAGTCAGCGGGGAGCGACTTAGCAGCTTGGCACCACGTGTGCCCTATAAAAAGAAGACTGGCCAGACACCTCCAGCCTGGTGCTGCTGCTGCTGCTGACAGGATATTACAATTAAAGTCGTTTGTTACAAGGTGTGCCAGCTGCAGGTTGCCTGGGAAGATACGTGCGACAGGTTTCCCAGACAGTCACAGGCACCATTGGTGGGCACTAGGGCAGCGACGTCTGACAAACTTAGAGATAAGTGTTTGCTAAAGAAAGGCTGGGGAAGGCTGAGGCTCCCATTCTTCCAGCCCGTGTCCAGGCAACCAGAGAATATGTGTGTGAGACATGCTGCTGCTGCTGCTGGCACTGAGCGACAATGTACAGACTGGCTGCAAATACCAAGTACAGTAGTTATGCAGAGGCAGTCGCACAGACACTCAGCAGACAGTCATACTTCCTGTATTTTGTTAGTATTTATATTAAATGACGTGAATAGTGTCATATCCTTTGTTCATAACGGATTCCCCGTCAGTGTAATATTCGACTGGGGTTCTAGCCCCTCTATGACCCTTCCTTGAGTATTTATTCGTCTCTGCAACCGCCGCCCCCTCTAGTGTAGTGCAAATAATCTGTCGCCAAGTCATTTCCCTGTGCTGGTGAACGTGTGGATATGAATAGGAGCCTTGAGCCCTGGCACTGACATCCTCCAGCTTTCCTTGCCTTGCTTGCTCTCTTGTCTGCCCGCGCTCACTAGAAACTGACCAACAGCAACTGCCCGGCCAATACCGGTGACTGAGGGTCGAGGGGCAGGGTGCACAGACCGGGGAGGAAGGGGTGGATAGTGACGTCAGGATGCTCAGCAGAAGGAAAGTTGCGCCGGGCTCTGGCACTGTTTAAATAAGGAAGGAGCGGGCAGTGGCACTGAGCCTCGGGGCTGGCACACACTCCTCCTGCCAACCACCTTGGACAGCGCGTTTCCATGTGAGGGAGCTCGTTGGTTAGAAAAAGACATCTGCTAAGAGGTGGGAAGGGAGAGCTTCTACCTATAAGCAGCATCAGATAGGGATCCTGCAGCAGCAGCCGAACTGCCTAGCTCCCCTTTCTTCCTCCCAGTCGGATCATTGTATCGGAATGAATGTATGGGGCCACTTATCACCGAGCCTGCCTAGTGGCATGTCCCTGGGATGAGCCAATCAATTCAGGGCACAGACTAAACAAGGCAGCACAGGAGGCAGACGCCGAGCTGCTTGGAGTACAGAGGGAAGAGCGCTACATTTACACAGTGGAAGAGGGGCTACTTTGAGGAGGATTTGGTGTTGCAGCAGATGCCCAGCAACACGTAAGGAAGGAGCCCCCCCTGAACGCGCAGAGGCACATCCCAGCCTGATGCTGCTGCTGCTACTGCATGAGAGGGGGTCTCACTGGCAGCCTTTGGGAAGTTGCAGCAAAGAGGGAGGTGGATCAGAACAAGCCCTCGAGTGGAAGTAGGAGACACAAGCTTCTCGGTGTGTATCCCGGGGGGAGGGGGCGGAATGGACCTGCTAAGTCCGAGGAATTGATGGCCTTCATCTATTGCGCAATCGTGCCTATTAGCCCGGCCAACTCCGAGCAACGGAAAGCTGATTCATGGATGTGCCCAGCGCCAGAGCAGAGGATGGAGCAGCCTGACACTTATTGGCGTTAGCGCGGCAGTACCGAGCTATTTTGGGGCTCGCGGGGAGCCTTGATGCATCACAGCGGTGGGAATTCATTGTGTTACTTTGCGGGGATTTACTGAGTTGGAAAAAACGACATGCAGCTCTTGAAAGCTTTATGGGCATTAGCTGGAGCGGCTATCTGCTGTTTTCTTCTGTTTCTTATCCACTCCCAGTTCCTTAAAGAAGGTAAATATGGTTCGGTGTTTTCCCTTGTCATTTCCTGCATTGTACTATGTGCCAATGAACTCGGGCTGCCTGGGCACCGCTGCCTATGGGTTGGAGTGGATCTGTGCTAGTCTGTGAAAGGGCAAACTCATGCGCTGCTTCTTCATTTAGTAACAATTAGCGGATGCGCGCTATGTACAGAGTGCAGGTGCAAAGCCTCTCTGCCGAGCTTGGGAAAGAAAAGTCACGCTGAATAATTGGCTTGTTTGGAATCCAGATCAATAGGTGCCCTGATCCCCTTTTATTCAGCAAGTTTCAATAGATGGCACTAAAGTTCTATACAAAGGGCAGGGAGTGCAAATAGGACGTTGCAAATCCCGACTTCTCAGCTCTGCAGCTCTGCACTAGGCCCAAGAACATACAGTAGCACCCGCTCCCCTTCACTGCCTCAAAATAAATCACTCCACTGAAATTTAGGGAGATGCTTCAACCTTACAAATGTAGCGTCCTATAGATGCATACATTCCCACCTTATTTCCTTCCAAGAGCAGGACCACTTCAACAAATCATACAGAAAACCCTTCCAGTTTTTCTACTAAAAATATGTGATGTTGATTTACCTATTGCTAGTTTCTGTATTGCTTTACTAGCCCTTGTGTATAATCACAACGACCCCTCATTCAGCCACCTCTTGTACTTGGCAAGTAGAGTTGGAGTCAAGTTTTATTAATATGGCTATCTATGTAGGAAGACACACACTCCCAACAGTCAATGGTTAGATAAATAGATCTAGAGATTTCATATTTACTCTTTTAGGTTTTGCAATTTTTTTTCTGTCTAGCACCATAGAAAAAATAATTTGCCAGTCAGTGCATCTGTTGCAGTGCTGTGTGGTAATTATGTTTTCCTCTAAAGCCTGCTGGCACTGAAATTGGCAGATACCATGTATATTTTTAAAGCAAACTGTTATCCCAAATGTGATGATGTCTTGTTCTTCCTAGACCTTGCAAAAACATCTTGCCACATGGTTATTAACAGAATCTGTTATCTTATTTAGCAAAACTGCTACATTTTACAATTGTATCTGTGCTGTAAAATGTTCTGTACAGGTTTATGATCTGTGACAACATTGGCATGACAGGGAAATGGAAAGTAAATGTTGCGCACCCACCTTTTCTATTATTTAAGGAAGATGAAGTCTTTCATCAATAAGTGTCAGTTAATGTGCGCCTGGTTAGTTAACTGGCTCAGAACATAAGGCAATTTGCATGAAAACATAAGATGCATCGCAACTGACCTAATTCATCCCTTTGCTTATAGTAGTTCTTTAATCTTGGAAGTGTATCATACAAATGATTACAGCTACAGTATTTATATTTTTTATACCCTATATCTATCAGATTCTGTGTTACTGTTTCTATCATGTCTATCTGCTATGCACATGGATCACACAATGTATTGACAGATATCACACCTTCATTAATATTACACGACTTTAGCAAAATAGTTATGCAGATATATTGATTAAACACTTTTTTATCTCAGCCTGACCAAATGAAACAAGCTAACATTTGTTTCCTTTGCATGTGTGCCTTGGAATTTAGCTTTCTTTTTTTTTTTTTTCAAGGAAGCACCAATGTTTAAATGTCAAGATCAACGTACAAGGGAGATGTTTCCTGTGGTGAAAAAAATGTGATCTTTGAAAACAAGCCTTTGAAAAGTTCACAAGAATTATTTTATCAGTTTATTCGCCTTCATTAATTCCAAACTGACAGAATTTTTTTTTTTTAACAGCAAAGTAAAATTGTTTTCAGAGCAGCTTAGAAGGCTCTTAATTACAAATGGCTATTCGAGGAGTGACTATGACACAGCATCATAAGTTACCTAGCCCAGTTTTTTTTTAATCAAAATAGCCTTCAAGCCTTCTGTGTATTCATGTATGGGGTTGTAGTATGCACAAGCCATCTGGGCTAAATAATCAATACATTATTTACCTAGTAAATTCTGTTTACAAATAGTCAGTACATCAGTATTTCTGAAAACAAATGTGACAAAGGGTTTCCTACTAGATATGGCAATGCCTCATTTCTAATCTACACAGTGATCATGAATTCTGTCTTTGATACAAATTTTCTCATCATTTCTACCCAAAGATTTCTTAAAGAGACATTCTTCTTTCCTCTTATCTGTATCATTCATCAGCAAGTTATTGATTCCTCCTCTCAAAGCAGCCATTTAGATTTCTGAAATGGCCTGTGGATGCAAAGGTGATTGGTGATCCCAAGGACGGTATCTCAACTGAGTTATAAACCACTTAAGAAGCACTTGCTTCTAAATTGCTAGTATCCAAGATTGTTTCCTTTAAGTTGTCCTCATTTACAGCTATGTCCAGAATTATGCCAAAGTAAAGATTCTGGTTATCTCCATTCCAGGTAATTACTGTATAATAACAGCCATTTGTATGCAGCATCACATGGTTTAATTAGTGTGAGATGGCTTATGAATGCGCATTCGGAGCAACATTGTCAATATTTTTAATATAAAATTATTTAAAAATAGCAATACTCTGATCATGTTTGTTTAAAAAAATAATGTTTACAGCAAAGGGTAATATGGATGCAAATGCATATAGCTATATATAGTTGCAGAACGACCATTCACTCTAGATGATGCTGTAAAGGTAATTTTACTAGGATACAACACCCATTTATAATTATTGCCATGAAGACACTGGCAACAGAGTAGCACTCATTACCACAGTGTTTACAAGATAATGTTCTGTAACCTATCCTCATAGCTACTGTATGAAGGTGCTGTGCAACCTTTTCTCTTAAATTCAAGGCTGTTGGCCATTAGGCTGCCACCTTATAGCCATATATGCACTTCAAGGACAATTCCATGCTATATTATCTATAATCTATCTAAACAATTGGCTTTTAACCTTTGGGTCAAGACTGTCATGCTCTTTATGGTGAGTCACAGCAAAAGATTTCTTGCAATATTTTGTTGGCAGTGCTTAGCAATTAAATGCAATAAAAAACTAACTGAAATGGTTAATTTGACCCATAAAAGGTCAAAACATGTTAGGAAACATAAAAACCTAAATATAGAATACTGAACTTCAACAGACGACACCACAGAGAAGAGTTCCTGGTAGAAAAAAAATATTCAGACTAAGATTCAAGTACAATCCAAATATTTTTAGTTTATGTGACCACATGCATTGTGTTGTATAGCCAAAAGCAAGTTAACCCAAGCAGAAAAGTCGGTAACGCATGTAGCTTTATGCAACATATATATATATATATATATATATATATATATATCTATAGATATACACAGCACATGCTTGTAGAAATGAATCAAGTGTTTTTATTCATAACACAACATTTTCCAAAAAAATTTGAATAAAAACACTTGATTCATCTCTACAAGAGTATGCTGATCCTTCCATCACGTGTTTTATTCAAATTGATCATGCACATCAACTTCTAAAGGAGTCGGCGTGCGGACACCCCGAGCATCTCTCTCTCTCTCTCTCTCCACCATTCTCTCTCTCTTGTCTCTTGTCTGTCTGGGTAGTGAGCAAGGATGGTTTATGTTTGTCTAATGCAACAGAAAGTAGGCTTCCTGTGACATATGTTTTTGTATATGTATATATATATATATATATATATATATATATATATACACACATATATTTTTATTCAAGAAATGGTTAACTAAGACCATTTTTTTCTGTTGATAAACTTCAACAAGTTTGCACCATAAAGCCCAGCATACTGTCCATTTGATGGTTGGTATGGTGCTGTTTTCCTAATTAAGTTGACTTGATAGTAAGCAGTAAGAACAATCAGCACTTGTTCTTAGATGAGTGGGAAAGAGCTGTTTAAATGCCTATTTTCCTGAATGTGTTTTTTTCAGAAAATAAAGAATGGTTGACACAGGGTGGCATTTTCCTCTTTTAGGCTTTTGTGCAGAAATACAGGTCGTCCTGTGGCTAATTCGTTCCCTGATGCCCAATCTGTCTTTAAATGTTTCAAAAAGATGAATAGAACTGTGAACTAAAGAAAGGGCATTGTAATTTATAATTGCAATCCCATGCCTGTCTAATCTTTGTTCAAAGCACTATAACATATTTTAGCCTTTCTCAGTCACTTAAAGGAAACTAAATAAATGCCTAAAATGTTACTTAAATGTTATATTTATTCTCTAGTCTGCTTAATTGCTTACAATATTACACTATCCTTACAATAATAATAACAAAAAAGTTATACATTGTATTAACCATACCATAATATTTATGAGTTATTGCTTATATGATTCTAAATTATGTGTTTAGTGTTAAGTTTCTCACATGTGTCTGCTTCATAATATATCTACAGTTCTTTGAAACTCTGGTATGTTAGAGTATTGAAATATAAATGCATGTCCACTTATGTATTAAATAATCCAAAATTTGGACTTGGTGCAGTAAACCATAACAGTCAGCCAGTTGTTTGCATTTTAACAGTTTAAGAGACACTGACACCTGAAATTAAACTCTTTTTTTACATCTGTTATAATACTGGCTTTAAAAGCTACTTCTAACTTTGCCATAAAGTATTTGCATGATGCTTTTACATTACCTGCCTGATGCCCCATGTTCCTGTATGAGGGGGCTGCCATATTTATGCAGCAGAAGTCTGTTATCATTACCAGCTCTTAAAGAGATTCTGACACCTGAAGTCAAACTCTTTTTTACCTCTATTATAATAACTGGCTTTGAAAGCTACTTCTAACTTTGCCATAAGGTATTTGCATGATGCTTTTACATTACCTGCCTGATGCCCCATGTTCCTGTATGAGGGGGCTGCCATATTTATGCAGCAGGAGTCTGTTAGCATTAGAAACCTTCAGCTATAACTGTAATACATACATTGGAGACAAACATCACAGGTGATATTTTCCATAGCAACCAATCAGTGAATTGCATGTGCTTTTTAACTTGTAACATCACCAGTTTTGTTTGTCTCCAATGTTAATATACATGTAAGATTAACAATACATCAGAAATGTTTGTTTCGTCTTTTACCTCATGTCTAAATCATGTCTGCTTCGTAGTCTACGGGATGAATTGGGCAATATAGCACATTCAGTGTTCCAGCATTGTGTCTTCCTAGCAGTATCCTACTTCTTTCCAACATTTCCACAGCAAGGAAACATAACACCACCATGCTTTTTTCACAGAAGGACATTTATGTTTGGCATGTTTACAGCAAGGAATTAATCTTGTTTCCACTATGCCAATTCAGGATACTCCAGAACACTATCCCAAGTGATTTCTTAGGATATGCCAAATAGTTACTGCTACAAACATTACAGTATTTCTAGATATTATTTTAATGAAGATCACCCAAGATAAAGTAAACTCTTTTAAGATAAGTTTTCCATAATATTTAATGTTTCTGCAAAAAAACCATCAAGGATAAATTAAGAAAGCATTTACAAAGTGTAGCACTCCCACTATACAACCAGCTTCCAGCTGTGCTCCAGCCAAATAATCTACAACCCCTAATGCCACACTGTCAGGAAATTATTACTGTCTATGACTGATTTACATGCAATAACCTGAATGGGGGAGATTTCTCTGCATCTATAAACTGTTCTCTATTTTTTACCAAATATTTTTTTGGGGAAATATCAACTCAGAGGTAACTATAATGATCCCTTTTTCTTCTTTGGTTCTGACTCTTGAAACAATGTAGCTAAAATAAAATTTCCTTCAGCTGGCTAATGCTACATTGTTTCAATGGTGAAGGGACTATAAACATCCAAATGGATACTCTTTCATGAGCAGTTGTATTTACAAATAATTTTAAAATCATTTTCTATCACGCAAGCAATAACTTTTGGATGCTTATCCTCTTTAATACGAGCTCCTGATAAATCGAACATCCTAATCACTACCACTGGGTCCTAGTCACTAACTGATTACTGTCAGTGGGAAGCCATCCAATGGAAAATACTAAAGTAGTGATTGCCATCCTGTGGCTGGGATTGTTAGGTTGTCTTTTCAGGTACTAGAGGACTGTTCATCATTTAAAAAAATAAAAAAAATAAAATAAACATGAAAATGGAGCAAACTATGTTAGCAACCAGTTCTTGTACTAGAGAAACTACTATATGTAATATGCAAAATTAAGAATGGGTAAGCAAGGCAAAATGCAATTCTGTTATGTTATTTAAAGATGATAATGATAGTGTCAGTTTTAAGCAAAATTTTGCCATTCAGAGTGAGGGCATTGATCAGTAGCTGAGGAGGCCCAAAATGCATGCTGGTATTTGAGCACAGCTTGACTAAACTGTTGGCATCATATGGAGATCTGGTGCATTCTGTGAGAGGCATTTATAAGAGTTGCAATATAGGCTATCTCTAATCAGTCCAAGGGACTGAGAATTACTTGCAAATGAAACTAAACACTTGGGCATTCCGAGAATGATTGAGTGTAACTTAGAGAAGTGTCAAATCTCTGAAAATTGTTCCTTGGCAGTTCATGGATAGTACAGCATGTCAAACTGAATAATAAGTATAATTTGTACCTATAACTGGGTATAAGGTTTTGTGCACCAAAAGAAAATATATTATAGTACATTATTGTTATTGCTTTCAGTGGCATTTTGTAGGGTTCTATGGCATTCTGGCTATATTTACACAAATTGTTAAGTGATTGTTAAATGATTTTATTAAAGGGAAAAAGTGATGCATATATTTATAAGGTTCATTGCTAATGGCAATTGCTCTGGTGCAAATTAGCACTTTTATTTAAAAAAACCCAGCCCCCCCATATTCTCTTCTCCAAAAAAACATGAACAAGTGAAAACAGTTGTGACTATTAATAAATGATAGTAATAAATACATTTATGCTCCATATGCAGAATCTTGTGTAATTGTACCAGAGGCCTGCTGGCCTGCAGTAGCACCCAGATTTATGGTTGAAGATTGCATTGGGGGGTGGCTGCACGTCCTGCAACTGGGCCCTGCCAGGAATAGTTACCCGCACTGGAAGCCACATTTATCAAGGGTCGAATTTCGAATTCATCTGAATTTTTTAAGCTCCCATAAACTCCCATTAACTAGAAATTCAATCAGTTCAAATTTATTATAAAAATCGAATTTTATAACTCGGTTGAATCGGATCGACCCAAAAACTCGAATTGAATACGTCTAAACTCAAATCGAGTTTTTTCTCTGAAAAAATCTTGAATGTCAGGAAGGCTGAAAACATCACCAAATTGATCCCTGGACATCTCCCATTGACTTATATAGCAATTCGGCAGGTTTTAGGTGGCGAATAGTCAAATTTGTATTCTTAGAAGGCCATAGTATGATCAATCTTGAAAATCGGATTCAAGTTTTTTTAAAAAAAAAACTCAAATCAATTTGGATAACTCCTTAGTCGAATGTGACAGTTTTGGCCATAAAAATACTTGAAAATTTGAATTAGAAATTAGACCCTTGATATATCTGCCCCTAAGTGTTCTTGCACTTGCACCCCTGGAGTCAACAATAACCCCTATAGTGACATGCCAGGTTTTCAAAAGAACATGTCAGTATTGCGTTATATATATGTAACTTGTTACAACTTGGTCCCATATTCCAAACTTCAATGTAAAATTTTTATGTTAAAAATAGATGTTGATAATGTTATATAGGATATGTCATTAATATGACTGTAAAAAACTTTAAAAACCCTCAATTAAAAATATTAAACCTAAAAACCTTTCTATGCGCAATGTAGATTCACACTTTCACTTCTGGAAATTGAATGCAAAGATGCTTGACTAAGGGGTTGTCACCAAAATATTGCACTTCCACATTGAATGTGCAATGGCTAACCTATGCTTGCACTTGCCTTGTGTGCCATTGAATCTTCTTCCCCTTTAAAAATCTTTCTGACACTAGCATCATTCCTTCCCAATTTCACTGATTATCTACCTGTGTAAATAACAGCTCCATAGTCATGCTGACTGCTACAACAAACATGCCAGTTGGAGGGTAGAGCAAGATTTGGAAAGTTCATGTATATTGTGCCCTGTTCTATCAGTTTTTTGATTTACTATGCAAAACAGGTTGGCTGGTGGAGGTTAGTTTAACATATTATATTAGTGTTGGGGAGCCTTAATGCCTTGTTGCTGTAACAAATACCTATTCATTATAATTTTTAGATTAGTCTACACTGTAATGGCTAAGGCATAAAGCTACCGTGTAATGTAAGAACGGTCTGCACACACGATTTTTTGCAGTTGGGGAATATACCCCTTTTATTTATACTACCAACATATCAACGTTTCGGGGGGTACAACCTCCCTTCATCAGGAATGTTTGTTCTTACATTACACGGTTGCTAAGGGACCCAGCCGGGTCGACGGTGAACCAGCACCACTACTGCAGGATTGTGGAAAGGAGGTGTGCGGCGGAGAAATCACGTATGTTTAAGGCGTAAAGCTAATCATTGAGTTTTGGGACAATGCTAAGCGAATGGTCTCCTGTGTCCGTCAAAAGGAGAGCATCTTTAAAATCCTAACCTTCTGGTACTACACCCCGGATCGCTTGCACAAACTGTTTCCAAATCATTCTCCCGCTTGCTGGAGGAACTGTGGGGCCCAAGGCACGCTCCCACATATTTTTTGGGACTGTCCCTCCATACAACAGCACAGCGTTTTCAGTCAGCACTCCTTCCTTCCATTCAATGAACTCTTTGGTGCGCGTCCCAGAGTTTCCACCTAAATCTGTTAAATTCCCTTAATTGGACAGCACCAATACTCATGTAATCTTCTTAAAATGCCTTTATTTAGACATGGGCACCGACCCAGAAAAAATACAACGTTTCAGACCTACATTGGTCTTTTTTCAAGCTTGAAAAAAGACCAATGTAGGTCTGAAACGTTGTATTTTTTCTGGGTCGGTGCCCATGTCTAAATAAAGGCATTTTAAGAAGATTACATGAGTATTGGTGCTGTCCAATTACGGGAACCTCCATACAACAGCTCTGGAAAGAGGTAGCAGATCTCATTAGCTGGATAATAGTCCGTCCTGTCCCATTGGATCCGATTGTTCTCCTGCTTGGTAAACCCATCCCCAAATTACGTAGTAGCGGTCAGGCTCTAGTGAATCAGATCTTAACGGCTACACGCTTAGCAATTGCCTCCTGATGGAAGGACCCAACACCGCCAACTAAGCAAATAATCCAGAGAGTTAACAGCAACAGAATATTTGAGTCAAACATTGCCTATATGCAAAGCAGTATGGATTATTACCTCAAGGTCTTGTCGTTGTGGGAACTTAGGGGTTTGGCCTCGTAGCAATCACTGAGACCCTTGCGCAGTCCTCCCCATATTACGCCATGACGCCCATGACCCTTCGGTCACATAGCTTGCTCTATCTCCATGCCTGAGCCCACCTGCACCTCCACCTGAGCCTGAATCTGCCCCCCAATATATATGCAGCCTATCATAGTCCAAGATTATGCTTGCTGTTCATACAACCGATGCAAATGCCTGTTGCACTACAATGTCTTTTGCTCCTATTGGAGACCTTCTTATTTTCTTTTTCTTTTAATGTTGTTTTGCACTAACCTGTGCCATATGCATTACTCTCATGTTTGTACGTTCCACAAAGTGCTTTATTTACTAAAATTGTGCCTTTTAAAATATACGTTGGTTAATTTTAGTGTGTTCAAAACATTTTTAAGTATAGAACCATGTATAGTGTGTTAGATTGTTGTAACACTGCATGCATTTGACAAGTACCCAGGTCTGTAGTTATGTTAATATGTGCACCAGTTTATTTGAGATTATAAAGATTTAAAATTAGAGCACATCTGCATAGTCATTGTGCATATGTTAAAAACAACTGTGAGAAATATGAACAACTTAATACTTTCAAAATATGTATATTTGATTTGTGTTTTGTGGTCTTGGAAAGATGATGTGATCTTTTTTTTTTATAATTCCTAGTGATTTATTTCTAAGTTGGTACTTATTTACCTTTAAAACACAAGTCTGGGTTGACTGCTACAGACAGCTCCATAATGATGAAGGACATACATCAAAAAGTCATTTTGTCCTTCCAGATTTTGTCAGGCTAATTTAGGTTAGCTGTAATAACCTGAAGATCTGGGTATCATTTGTGTAGAGAAAGAAAATTGTAAATGCATGCAGCTATTTAAGATTGAGGAGCTGACTTTCATTTCATTGTTCAATGGAGCTGATCCAAAATTTTCTCGATGGAAGTCTGCCATTTACTACTGCCACTGAAGTCTATGTGCAATAGGTTTCTCTCAGTGGTAGGATTTACAAAAGGAAATTTATATTGCTATTAGAGTAACTGCAATATTTATGGTGTATGCTTTGAAAGGCTTGTCAAGATTATTAAAAACAATTTAACAGAAAGATAAACTTGAAATAATTAAAAACTAAGCATTTAAGGGTACTGGAGAGGAAAATATATTCCCACTACTTTTATTGTTAGACCACAGTGTTACATTTGCAGCTCAATGAATTAGAATTTAAACAAGTTTATCTGATTCTATTGGAATTAAGATATACATGCGGTATTCTTGCCTTTTCATGCAATGTTGCTTCTGTGGCTTGTCTTTTGCTGCAAGATTATAGAGCAAAGTCTATTTTTTAATACATTCTCAAATGCAGAGTTTACAAGCACCCATGTAGTTATTTTTTGCTTTTGTGCATTACCTAAGTGCATTAGCTTAAAGCATTTATCTGTGAAATAAAAGGATTCTATTCTGGTCCATGTTTTAAGAAAATTTTCATTGAGATGATGAACTCTGAAAGGAAAACAGCAGCATGGCCATTTTCAGCTGCTGCTTGATAATAACACTGAACAAACTTCTTGCCAACTAGGTCAGCCAAATGTCCGATTCTTCTGACAGAAATGATTGTTCAATTTCTAATTTGTGACATAAAAGAAGACTAATGCATGTTTCCTTAGAAAATATTTTTTTTTATACACGACAACATTATCTTTATTTAAAAACAATTGTTTTACCCTACTTCATGCTTATAAGTAACCTCACAGCAAAAACACAGCAAAAAGTAACAGACACACAAATTTGGTAGTTAGATTAGCAATTAAATATTTAAACCCCTGTAGAAATTTAAATCCTACTTTTTTTGCTTTCTGTTTATAAGAGGTCAAGTAACACCAGAAAATCAGAATACCTTTAATGCATTTACAGATAATGTTCACTTAGGGACTTACATATATACAGGTCTGGGACCTGTTATCTAGAATGCTCGTTTTCTCGATAAAGTGGTCTTTCTGTAATCTGGATCTCCAAGCGATTAAATACAAGGCACTGTTTAAAAAATACAGAGAAATTAGACATTTTTAAACCTTTTGATTTATTTGTTTAATATGGAACTTTCCCTTAATTGGGAACTTTCTGAATAATGGGTTTCCAGATAATGAATCCTATATCTATATAATGGAAACTCTTTCGTGGCACATATCAACAATAAGAAAGGTTGTTGGATGTTTATTGAATTGTTTTGTTCTAGGGTTTTTTTGTTTTGTTTTGTTTTACAATTTACATGAGGCTCCCATAGACTTTTATGGTAAAGCAACTCAAAAATGTTCAAGAAATCCACTAAGTTATATAGAAAGAAACCATAAAATCGACCTGAAAATACTGCAGATCACTTCAATAAAAATAGATTTTCTTTTAGGGGTTGATGCTTGTGTTTAGTGCATAGCCTAATTTACAGTAGGTGGTTGGAGAAGAGCGCTGTGGAGGACTGTCAAGAACCTGAAAGCCTAAAGTCCAAACTTTAATAGACATTAATATTTAAAAAAAATAAAATAAACACTTTAACATCCTATTGTGTTACAGTAGTATCATGCCATGCAATATGTCATACAGTATGAGTTTGAGTATGCTGTTTTTTTAGAATAATTCAGAAAACTTATAGCCCTTTTTTGATGTTACTGGAACTTTTAATATGGGCAATTGCATGTTATCTGAAATCCTTTGGGATTTTACAGATGTGTTCCTTCATATACACATTTTAAATATATCTATACTACTTAGCATTCCCTTGGGTCAAAGTCCATTTGTTTAAGGTTCAATGTTATTTAATATACACACAATGAAAATTATAATGTGGGTCTAATCTATTTATACATCTTCTTTATTACCAGCCATCTCATATTTACCTGCTAACACCTGATAATTATACATAGCATGCTGCAAGCCACACAATTAATCACATTCTGCAGAGCATAGGACCGTTAATCATCCAGCAGATTAAGTCAGTCAACACTATTGAGATCATTGACTCTTGCTACAAAAAAATGCATGTTCTCTCTCTAGGTAAGGAATAAATAATATGTCCTTCAGTATTGCAAGTTTTTCTGTAAAGAAAGAACTCTGACTTTGAAACTAATTCAACATAAACTTTCATAATTAGAAACTCTAATTAGAAACTCTCTCTCACTCACTATATATATATATATATATAT
>CM044435.1:64905367-64948500 GCA_024363595.1 Xenopus borealis | reverse complement strand
TCTACGCTGCCCCAGAACATTTTGGAAAATGGAGCAGCAGATCTCGAGAGTAGATACGGACGTCTACCTTAATTACCAACCTCCCAGCTCTTGTCTGTCCCACTGACCACCGTGACAATGTGACTGGTGACTCTACCTGGATCTGTAGTCCCTAACAATTCAGTGTTTCTGGCTGAACCAGCAGCAGACTTGTTATTATGACATTGTGCATTGTCCTGCAGAAAGGCATGTTGGACGTACATTATGTAAATTGGATTGCAGCAGGGGAAATGCTCATTTGCCTTAAGCTCTCCATAGATGCAACAATCTTTCCCTGCCGAATGACCGATCTTAGGGAAGTCCGACTAATCTGTCAAATTATCGTGCGGTTAGTGGGATACAAACAACCGTACATCTTACGAGTTTTCGTCCGATATCGGTCTGAAGATTGATCGGCCAGATTAGAAAATCTTTATCGGTCCCCATGCAATCTACCTAGTTTGCAGGGCCAAGCAGGCTGTGATCCTTCAGTTTTTCTGGCAATATCACCTGAAATGGTCTTTTTAGTTGATGGACACATCGGACATTTAAATGATCATTTTGAGACAATCGTGGTCTCACGATAACCATTGGATCTTTCAAAAATCTTTACGTCTATGGCCAGCTTTAATCCACTTGTCTTATGCCTAAAAAGATGCTCCTTTTTTTTGTTTGTTTGTTTTTTTGCTGTGGGTTTCATTTGTATCCACAAGAATGTATTTGGAAAGGAACTGGCAGCCAGCAATGTTACTGACACTGCAGCCCCCAGCGTAGGCTAGGTGTGTGCCCTGTCGGGGGAATGTAAATAGTTAGGGCCCTTGTGCAGGCTCAGTATTGAGGGGGTATTCAGCAAAAGGGAGTACCTGTGATTGCAGTCTGTATAAAATGGGGGGGTTATTTTTCCTTTATGTTCTGTACTGAATATAACACATCTTTAGGTTTGTACATACAGTCACACTATCATGAGCAGGCCTGGAAATGACTACGTCCCCTTGTAAGCACAAGGGCACTAACTATTTACATTTTCCCGATAGGGCACACACCTGGCATGCGCTGGGGGCTGCAGTGGCAGGAACATTGCGAGTAACAATAACAAGTCTGTGGCTGGTTCAGCCAGAAGCACTGGTTTGTTAGGGATTCCAGTTCCAGTTAGAGTCACCAGTCACATTTTCACGGTGGTCTGAGGCCCACTAATCTCTGCGTACAGTGGGACAGACAAGAGTTGGGTGGTTGGTAATTAAGGGTAGACATCCATATCTACTGCCGGGATCTGCTGTTCCATTTCCAAAAATGTTCTGTAAAAGATCCTTGCAGGCAGCGTAGATGTTAGTTTGATGCATGCACCCTGCCTTGAGTGCTCCAACTACTTGGCCCGGCCCTCATCTTGTGAGACTTCTGACGTCAAAACCAGGAAGTACAGTTGAATCTTAAGACGGGTCTCAGTCTACCAGGAAATGACAATGACCGCAATTGACGTCCTGGGCACAACTGAACTAGGGGCAGCCAGGGAGAAGAGGTACGTTGGCGCCCCTTCACCTTTGCGCCGTAGGCATGTGCCTCTTCTGCCTACCCCTAGTTCCGGCCCTGTCAGACATGAATCCTTTCTGCACTACAGCGTTGTGCTACAGCCCAGCAGCCGGCATCTTTATTTTACTTAGGAGAAAGAGAAACAGAGGGGAATGAAGGGCGGACTACAGGCACAGAGAAAGGAAGGTGAAGATGGTAATTTGGAGTGTGCCCACAAAAGGGGCGTGGTTTAAAATTGCTGCATGCTATCAAGGTAGATCTCCTGATGGGGGCCAGGTGCTGGGAGTAGATCCCAGTGTAACAAAGTCTGGGCACCCCTGAACTAGTGTTTATGATATTTTAAGGAAATATCTTTCTGCCATTTAATTTAAAAGTGTCTTCAGCTACAGTTAAAATAAATTCTGTACAACTGGAAATGTATGGTACATTATGGGCTTATTTACTAAACCTCTATTTTTTCTGGTTGGGTTTTTTTTTTGACAAAAACTCACATTTAGTGTGGAAAAAACATGAATTTTTAGAGATTTACTATACCTCAAAGCTGCTAAAAGTCTGAATCCAAAAATTTGGCAACTCAAATTTGTCATGTAAAAGTCAATGGCAAATGCACCTTTTACAGTGTGATCAAACTGATGATGAAACTGATCTGCACTGGGTTTTGTCCAATAATCTGAATAATTTGGGATATTCGGGTGATAACATGAAAAAGTCGAGTTATTCAGGCTTTAATTTTCCCAACCCAACTTTTTCGAGATATTTTATTGATAATTAAGATAAAATCGTTAGATACAGATGATGGTTATTATAATATATACTGCATTTTATATTATTATAACACATCAGAAATCTGTTAGTTGAAGTAATTAGTTTACCCTATCAACCATTACTGAAGGAAAACCATTTATACATTTGTACTTTTAAAATAAGGTGATTGTTTGCCTAACCTTTAAATCTTATTTGCAGATAAAATGGTCAATGGGCTATAGAATCATTCAGTGGATCGATTCAGCAAAATAAATACACATTCACACACACACAACAGTTTTATAACCAGAAGTTTTGTTTTAAATCTACTGGTTTTAATTTATTTTTGTTGTTAAATAAACATGGATCACATGTACTGTAATCTTCATTTATTATTGATTTGTTTCAGTATCTGAGTCTTCTCCCATACAATATTGATTTTTACTGCCTATTCCCACTCAGTAAAAGTCTCAAGAGTGCAACTAAAGGCCTCTTGAATCAACAATTTCACGTGTTCCAAAGTAAATGTGTGTAGTGTTTGTTGTAAGAACTATCCTAAGTGCTTTAATGTAGCGGGTTACATTTTCAATGTCAGTGATCTCTGTCAAAACTACTTTGTGGATAAGGACTCTTGTGAAAGAAAACAAAGTGGCAATGATGTCTATTAAAATAACTCAGAAGTTATTTATACACAGGAAGGTTTTATAAGAATTGCTCCCCAGATAACTACCATATTATCCCATACATCATTCCTTTGTGTGTACATCATTTACACTTAACAATTAATGATTCCATCTCAGCATGCCTTAAATATTACATTTTACATAAATAAGAAACTGAGTCTAATATAGGGGAGTATTCTTAAAAAAAACGAATCCACGGAAATGCAGTATTCTTAAAATTTGTGAAATGTTACACTCCACTCTAAACCAGTTCTTGGCTAGTTATAAATCACTTTTAAAGATTCTGTTGGGATATTTTCTTTTTTATGAAGCAGAACATTAAACAGAATATATGCTTTCTTAGTCACCATCAGTTTTATTTTCAGTGACGGACAGCAGACTTTTTAAGGTATGAAATCTGTTATCTGCAGGCTTGCCCCTGAACATTTAAAGATTAAAAAAAAATGTATAAGTTTATAAAACTATTTTTGCAAAAAATGGTTGGAAGACATCACATTTACAACTTAAAAATTAATTATTAAAGCATTATCTTAAAAATTTAGGAGAGTATGGCAATAGAATAATACTATAAAAATACATCTTCCTTAAATAAGCCAGCATCAGTTGATGCACCAGATAATATGTTGGGTTCAGATGCACATGGTCCAGACCATCAGCTTAGGAGGCTCAATGACCAAAAATGCTATTAGGTGCAGTTAATTTAAGTTAATCATAAACTAGATCTGACTTTAAAGAGTACCTAGGTCCCTAGAAAATAACAGTTGTGGGTAGGGTTGGGTGATATGTATATTAGTTCAAAATTCTGTGTACAAACCACTGTGGTGCTCTATCTGGAAACCTTGCTGCATAAGCCAGTTACAACAGTCCATGAAATGTAGAAAATCAAATGGCACACACTATGGAAATTGTGCAAAATGTTTGTGATTTTATTGAGATCCCCACACTTTAGGGTTTCCACATTTCCACATTTTAGGATGGAGAGTGTAGTAGATCAAGCAGTAGATGTTGCGGTTGTTATTTACATTAACTTTGCTGTTTGCTGAAGTCAAACTCCAAACAAACAAACTGGGAATTGTGGTAATTGCAAATATTGCAGATATGCCTCTAAGTGTGTTTTTTGGTATGAAACATGTTAGGCTTTCTTCAACTTATTTGGGATGCAATATCCTCTGTTCAGTTTTCAGTGCCCTGTTTTATGGAAAAATGCTGGTATAAAGTGCATAACTATTGGGGCTGCAATAGCACAGGAGCTGCCATAAGTCTTATCATGGGCGATGGGCAGGGGGAGATTTTTATTGGTGCCGGTGTGATGCTGATCTGTGGGGGAGGGTGGGAGGCTTGACATCTTGCACATGGGCACCTGCTAGAATATTACTTTATATTAACATATCTAGAACTAAACTAAAACTGTAAATTGACTGGGACCCTGTACAAATGTGGGTCTAGTGGGCCTGCCTTTCAAAAAAGATGGTATTCCATTACACTGAATTTCTATGCATTTGTCTGTTTTAAAGTGGGAATCAGTTTTTTTACTTACAGTATATGTTACATTAACTATTCTGTGGGGATTTCTTGGGCAAAAGAAAAGTAAAGATTATTCTTTATTAGAGATACTGGTTAATAGCGTAACCTCTCAATGTTTCTCAGTGTCTTTCTTTTAACCATGTTTTTTCTCATACATAGAGAGACTAAATATAAGACTAAATTACTCCCTGACCTTTTCAAAGGAGTATTTAAAAAAAAGTGTAACATGTTCATGGATTTTGAACACTAGTTATTAATAACAAGCTAAAATATGTTACATGTTACATTTTTTATAAGAATGTAATTATAGTGAAAGAGATAAAATTGAAGATCATTAACTTCAAGGCATTTTTATACTCTAACAATAAGGGGCAGATTTACTAAGGGTCGAAGTGAAAATTCAAATGAAAAAAATTCGAATGTCGAAGTAATTTTTGGATACTTCGACTATCGAATAGGCCAAAATTTGATTCAAATTGAAAAAAATCGAATTTTAAAATTTGACTGTTCGAAAATAAAAGTACTGTCAAAAATTCTAATTCAATCTTCGCCAACTTAAACCTGCTGAATTGCTATTTTAGCCTATGGGGGACCTCCTGGAACCTTTAAGAAATGTTTTTGGCATTTTTTGAAAAACTAATTTTTTTTGGGCTTAATCGTTTGAATGGTTCGAATCGAACGATCCATTCGAACAATTTTTATTCAATCGAAAATGGACCTATTCAGTTGAAAAAGGTCAATCGAAAAAACACTTTAAAAAAACGGTGGTCGAATTTTGAAGTTTTTTTAACTTCGATATTCGACCCTTAGTAAATCTGCCCCTAACTGTAAGTGAACCAGCATGTAATTTGTCTCGGGTTATTTAATAATTTTCTACCATAATGCAGTATTTGAATTATTAAAAATATTAGCATATATAAATATTAGCAACTACGTTTATGCAACAGATACATTGCAACTTGTATCTTCTAGTACCGGGACTTTACACAGGAATTGCATCTGATGCCTTCCTTTCATTAATTGCATCTGTATCTACAATAGGGCATCAGATTCAAGGAAATAATGCTATTCATCTGGTGGGTTTATGTCACTTTGGGGTTTATTTAATAAAAGGCATTCATTTTGCTCAGGAGCAGTAACCCATAGTAACCAATCAGCAAAAAGCATTTACCGGTCACCTCTTTAAATGCAATCATCTTATTGGTTGCTATTAGTTACTTCTCCTGGGCAGACTTAGTGCCTTTTATTACATATGGGGTATTGTGTCACAAACACTCCATAATTTGTAATAATCTAGACTGGATATGCATACCTTCTTCTGTGCTATTATGTGTTATGTAGTTATCATCTGACTTGCTGATTTATATTGATTGACTCCCAAGTTTTCCCTGAAATGTTTAATGAAGCTGGTGTAGTGGAACTAGTAGGCAACAGAAAGTCTAGTAAGCCCAAATCACTGCCTAAAGGCAAAAGTGCCTAGCAAATTAGATTGCAGTTTTGGTTATCTGCCTATGGTGCATGCATCCAACAGTCCATCTAGCTATTTAGCATCCATTGATTTGGCAAAGAAGTGCAAAAGCAAGTGAAATTCTCAGTTTGTGTAATCCTATGGGCATTGCAAGATGATTTATATAAACTGACCCAACTGATGCCTAGACAGTCAGCTTGAATCAAACTGGGTATGTATGGCATGCTTTAGTACAATGCTGCAAACAATTCTTCTAAATAAGACTTTCAAGTGACACTTCATTGGAAGACTAAACTAGATGGAAATAAACTATGAAATGTAGCCTCTCTTCTCATCCTTGTCACCTGGCCTCCACTCACAAACTGTTGCTTGAATAAATATTCAAAATATTTATTCCACACTGTTAAACTAACACTTTGTATCAGAACCAAACAATATGGTCTTTTTGATTTTAATGTTTCACTTATTATTGCAATAGTGCTGGCCAATCAAAGGAAACCATTAACTACATTATTGGGTTATTATTGAATCTGCTGGCACCATTTCTGCGTACTACAATGAAAGGAGAGATATTATCATCTGTGAGCGTTAAAAAGGTTACATAATTTTGCTGTATTAAACAAATGGTGTTATAAAATCTATGGCCTACTTGACTACTTTTGTAAAGTGTTAAGTTTAAAGACGTTTTAATTTATATGGCTTGGAAAAAAATAAATACATGCAAAAAAGTTCTTAGGAATATTTAGGAAAAATACTTTAAAATGTCTCTAAGAAATGACATGCAAGTGATTATCACCTAAAACACAGATGTTTTAATTTTAAGGTTATAATTGATTTTTTGGTAACCAAGGTAATTCTCATAAATTTTTTGTCAAATATACATTTCCAGTGATTTGTCCTGATGACTTTTCATCCGCAAAAACATCCAATATTACATGAAAAATCTGTTTCAGCTGTCTATTAAAAACATCTCTATAAATTAGGCCATAGCACTTTTACCATTTGAAGACATCCGGTATATTTTAGCATTTTCTGCATCATTTTATGTAATTTTAGCTATGTGATTTGCATTTTTTTAAGAATGAGGCTGGTTATATTTAAATAAGTTGGTTAACGAGCCAGAACCTTGGTTATTGTTAAAATATGGCTTTTAAAGATAACATTTTTTTTAATATTTTGACAGATGACAAAGCTCTATAAGTCTTTAAAAAATGTGGGTCCATGTCTGCTGCATCATAATTGTGCCTAAAATATTTACAGAAAATTATTTTGTATTTTTTCTGTCCTAAGCTTTGAGGAGAATAAGATGTTGGCTAAAATAGCCTTGTGATGTTATTCCTCTGAGTATATGGCTTTTAGCTTGCTATTGGATGAATCAAAAAGATTACATTGAACCCAGGCTAGAAATAGCACTGCAATTTTGAGGAAATTAAATGAGTTCAAAGCAAAAACACATCCTGCTGCTGGCTAGAAGAGAAAAAGAGAAAAGAGAAGAGAAAAAGAAAATATAGCTAATGTACAAAAATACCAGCCAGAAGACAATAAACTATCATCTGTAGAACACCAATATCTTTTTTTTATTGCATCCTATTTACCAAATATGCAAACATCTTAAAGACAATATACGATATAGCTTTTTAATGTATTTATGTATTTCATCTAGATGGCAAAAAAGTAATTCTCGCTCAGTACTGATTTAAAAAAGACTGAACACCCTTTGCTAAACATGACTTGTATCTTCCATTTTCTCTTTATTATAATTTTATTTTGCTATTTTGTACTTAAATATAGATATTTTCCTATTTAATAGTAGGCAAAATATATACTACTTTTTTTTTATATCAGTTTTCAAAAGCCTTCATATTGTCTTTCAAAGGAATTGACCATACCACAGACACCCAAACAGTCCCATTGGTCCATAAAATAGTGACTGTCTATAGTATTCTCAGCAGTCATTTGCCAGAATTTACAGATTACCAGTCCAAGCCTGTCTTATATCAATGTATCGTCAGGCAGAAACACACAGGCTCTCAATACCTTAGTACAGGTATGGATCTGGAAACCCCTTATCCAGAAAGATCAGAATAACGGAATGGCCCTCTGCAGTACATTTTTTTACTGCAAAAAAGAAAAATCATCATACAGTATCACACAGGCCAAAATAATCGACCGCTGTAGTCTGTGTAAATTACCTTTATAATTTTCCTGAAAACATGTTGGTGGAGACTGTTTTGTACCATAGTAGTAACATAGTAACATAGTAAGTTAGGCTGAAAAAAGACTCACGTCTATCAAGTTCAACCTTTTTAACTTTTTTTTATTTTAACTGCCTAACTGCTAGTTGATCCATAGGAAGGCAAAAAACCCCATCCGAAACCTCTCCAATTAGCCTCAGCGGGGGAAAAAATTCCTTCCTGACTCCAAAAGGCAATCGGACTAGTCCCTGGATCAACTTGTATAATGAGCTATCTTCCATAACCCTGTATTCCCTCACTTGCTAAAAAGCCATCCAACCCCTTCTTAAAGCTATCTAATGTATCAGCCTGTACAACAGTTTCATGGAGAGAATTCCACATCTTCACAGCTCTCACTGTAAAAAACCCCTTCCGAATATTTAGGCGGAACCTCTTTTCTTCTAAACGGAATGGGTGACCTTGTGTCAGCTGGAAAGACCTACTGGTGAATAAAGCATTAGAGAGATTATTATATGATCCCCTTATATATTTATACATAGTTATCATATCACCCCTTAAGCGCCTCTTCTCCAGCATGAACATCCCCAATTTGGCCAGTCTTTCCTCATAGCTACGATTTTCTATACCTTTTACCAGCTTAGTTGCCCTTGTCTGTACCCTCTCTAATACAATAATGTCCTGTTTGAGTGATGGAGACCAAAACTGTAGGTCATATTCTAGATGTGGCCTTACAAGTGCTCTATAAAGTGGAAGAATGACCCTCTCCTCTCGTGACTCTATGTCATTTTTAATACAGCTCAAGACCTTATTGGCCCTTGATGCTGCTGACTGGCATTGCTTGCTACAGCCAAGTTTATCATCCACAAGGATTCCAAGGTCATTTTCCATAATGGATTTGCCTAGTGCAGTCCCATTAAGGGTATAAGTGGCTTGAATATTTTTACATCCTAGGTGCATGACTGTACATTTATCAATATTGAATCTCGTTTGTCAAGATCCTGTTGCAAGGATGCCACATCCTGGATGGAATTAATTGGGCTGGATAGTTTTGTGTCATCTGCAAACACTGATACATTACTTACAACACCCTTCCCTAAGTCATTAATGAACAAGTTAAATAAAAGTGGACCCAATACCGAGCCCTGAGGGACCCCACTAAGAACCTTACTCCAAGTAGAAAACATACCATCAACAAACACCCTCTGTACCTGATCCTGTAGCCAGTTTCCTATCCATGTGCAAATGACTTAATTAAGGCCAACAGACCTTAGTTTAGAAAACAGTCCTTTGTGAGGCACAGTATAAAACGCTTTGGCAAAATCAAAATAGATCACATGTACTGCCCCCCACTGTCCAGCATCTTACTTACCTCATCATAAAAAGCAATCAAATTTGTCTGGCATGACCTATCCTTCATAAAGCCATGCTGATTTCTGCTCATAATGCCATTCACTAGGACAAAATTTTGAATGTGATCTCTTAACAAGCCAATACAGCCCACCACAGATGTCAAACTTACTGGCCTATAATTGCCAGGCTGAGATCATAATCCCTTTTTAAATATGGGGATGACATCAGCTTTCCTCCAATCCATAGGCACCATACCAGATGAAAGTGAATCGAGAAAATCAGAAATAGGGGATGGTCTAAAATTGAACTAAACTCTCTTAGAACCCGTGGGTGTATACCATCAGGCCCTGGCGCCTTGTTTACATTAATTTTTATTAAAGCTTTATTAATCATATCCTGAGTCAGCCACTGACTAGATTGAGCTGAGTCAGTGCATCTCTGAACTCAGACTCTATTGTATACACTGAAGAAAAAAACTAATTTAGCACATTTGCCTTTTCTGTATCGGTTACAACCATACTGGTACCATTATTTAATGGAGCAACACTCTCAACCTGCATCTTTTTACTATTAATATATTTAAAAAACTTTTTAGGGTTACTTTTTACCTGCTCCGCAATTAATTCTTCATTTCCTTTCTTTGCCTTCCAGATTGCTGATTTACAACATTTATAACAGTGTTTATATTCATTAAATGCAGCTTCTGTCCCAACAGATTAGTATTTTTTAAATGCCTTTTTCTTCTTTCGTATTAACTTCTTTACATCTGTATTAAGTCACATAGGATGATTCTTAGAGCATCTACGTTTACTCCTTAAGGGAATAAATTGAGAACAGTAATGCTTTAATATCATTTTAAATGACAACCATTTCTGTTCTGTGTTTTTAGCTGAAAACATAATGCCCCAATCAATACTCTGAAGGGCAGCCCTAAAGGCACTAAAATTAGCTTTTCAAAAATTCACGATTTTTGCTGCCCCAGCATATATTGTTTTTTTGCACCAGACATTAAATGATATAACATTATGGTCACTATTACCCAGGGGTTCAATGACTTGCACATTTGCTATAAGTTCTGGGTCATTTGAGATCACTAGATCCAGAATAGCATGTTTTCTGGTAGGCCCCTCCACAACCTGTGCCATAAAATTGTCATGCAACAAGTTTATAAACTTATTCCAATTAATTGATCTGGCAGTACTGTTGCTCCAGTCAATATCTGGGTAATTAAAATCCCCCATTATCAATACTTTACCCAAACCAGCAGCTTTTTCTATTTGCATCAGGAGCTTAGCCTCCTCCTCCTCACTTACATTAGGGGGCCTATAGCATACCCCTACAATTAATTTGTTAGACTCTTTACAATTGGTGAAGAATTCTACCCATAAGACTTCTGCCCCTTCATTCTCTAACATAACCTCCTCCTTTATATAAGGAAGTACGTCTTTGAACAAGCTCTTTCAGACTGTTGTCATACAGGACAGAAAAGGGTGGAGTGTGTTCTGAGAATAATGTGAGAAATAATGTAAAGCAGTGCTGTCCAACTTCTGTGGTACAGAGCCGTAATTTTTCAGATCTACATGGTGGAGGCCGATAATGGAACTCATTGTTAGCCACTTCCTGAATTTAGACCACACCCACTTTAAACCACACCCACATCACCACAAGACCATGACCACATTAATAGCAAAAAAAAAAAAAATGGTTGGTGCTCATTTAAACACTATCGTATCTCCTGCATATCCCCAGTGTTTCTGAACCAATTTGGGCTTGGCTGGGCAGCATGCCACCCCCTAAAATACTTCCGCCCTAGGCCCGGGCCTAGGTGGCCTTTCCACAAATCCAGGCCTAAGTTTCTTTTAATGTGTTTTGTGTCTTTTTTATTTCAAGCAGTAACTTTAGAATGTTGAAATATCAGCAACATGCTGAAAATGTTGACTATTTTGTGCCCAGAGCAACATCTTATTTTACTTGTGTATAATAAAGTTGTTAATTCTTATTTCAGGATGATATAAGTAAAGTATATTGCTATTAGTTTTAGTACATCAATGACTTAAACACTATAGGAAAATGAGCTGATGTTTATTAAAATATATATGCAACTGAATGCATAAGAGCAAAGTTTATTACAGATTTATTATAGTCAGACCCTTCAAAAATTTGAATTTGACTATTCTCCGCCAAAAAACCTGCCGAGTTCATGCAGAAGTCAATTACAGAGGTCCCTTGAAGATGTTAATAGTACCAATGACCCTAATGTTTGGCAAGGTTTGTTGTGCAAATAACACCCAAAGACTCCAATCTGAGAAAAAAATTGTTGCACGTCCACAGGGGCATCCAAAAAAATTTCACATTTGAATGTCGAGTTTTTTTTGGAGGAAAACTCGATATTAATTTGGTTTGAGTTTTCAGGTCTGGACTATTCGATCAAATTTTAGACATAATTTTTTGTAATAAATAACATAGCATTGGAATTGTGAGACTTTAAAAAAAAATCACATTACTATTTGACCTTTGATAAATAACCCCCTTAGTAAATCTGCCCCTTAATACATGCCCCCATAAGTATCAAAGAGTATTCCACAAAGCAAGTTTTACTATAATACTGAGTTTGGGGACCAAGGCCAATGCTGTTTTGCTTTGCTTGTTTTTATCAAGGGATAGTCTAATTATTTGCATGTAACAAACCTTTTTATTCTATTATTTCATTTAGTGTCAACAACAGTATGTTATTCACAATATTAAAAGAAAGTATGAATCCCTATTCTGTCAAAAAGAGTTTACAATATTTTAATGTTGCAGCATCTTAAATGAATTACAAAAAAATCAAGGTTTTTGATTGATGACAGATCCTTAGAGGTATCCTAATTGATCTGAGATTATGTTATAATTGAGACTCAAAGGGGCAGATTTACTAAGGGTCGAATTTTGAGTTAGAAATTCGACCATCAAATTTTAAATGTTCTAGGAGGTCCCCCATAGGCTAAAATAGCAATTCAGCAGCTTTAAGGTGGTGAAGTGTTGAATTCTAATTTTTTTTAAAGAGACAGTACTTTCGAAATTTTCAATTCAAGTAGCTGAAGGTGCCAAAAAATACTTCAAAATCGAATTTTTGAAAATTGAAATTAAAGTAGAATTTTTAAAATTAAAATTTTGAAGTAATTTTGGGCTACTTCAACTATTGAATAGCCCAAAATTCTATTTGAATTGAAAAAAATTAGAATTTTTGCAATTTCTAAGTACTGGCCCTTTAAAAAAACCTTCAACTTCGACTATTCGACCGCTTAAAGCTGACAAATTTCCATTTTAGCCTATGGGGGACCTCCTAGAACATATCCTGAAAATGTTTCTAAGTTCTGATAAATCAAAGGATTTGACTGAAAAAAGTTTGATGGTCGATTTTAGAATTTTTTTTAATTCAAAATTCGATCAATAGTAAATCAGCCTCTAAAGTTATTCACTGGAAAATATTTTCTTTGCTGATTTATATATAACTAAAATTTTATAGTGTTTAAAGAAAACTTGAATTTTAGAAGTGTTTCTAAAAAAAACCTCTATTTTTTTAGGTTTATTATACCCTGAAGCTGGAAATAGTTTGAATCCATTAATACTCCAGCTAAAATCTGTCAAGGTCATGTAGAAGTCAGTGGTCCCTTGAATGGTCCCTTGAACCATCTGAAGATGTTAAAAGCCTTCATGATGTTTGAGTTTTTTCTGTGGGTTTCACACAAAAACTCGATCATTCGATCAGTTTGAATTTTTCCCAGTGGAAAATTTGAGTTTTTTCCATTTCACTTTTATCTTAAATCTGAAAAAAATCTGAGTTGTGAGTTCATTCTAGGTATAAAAAACATCACAAAGCTCTAAAATTCAGCCTTTGCTAAATAACCCCCTTAAAGTGTTTTTTTAGGTTATTAGTTGATGCATTCTTTTATGCCCTGCTGCTGAGCACAATCCCTAAGTTTCATTAAAGGCAGCAGTTACAATTGATACAATTAACATTCCACAAAATCTACTACAGGTATGGGATCTGTTATCCAGAAACCCATTATACAGAAAGCTCAGAATTATGGAAAGGTTGTCTCCCATAGACTCCATTATAATCAAATTAAACAACATTTTTAAAATGATAAAAAAAAATTTCTGTAATAATAAAAAAATCCCTTGTACTTGATCCAAACTAAGATATAATTAATCCGTATTGGAAGTAAAACCAGCCTATTGGGTTCATTTTATGTTTCCATGATTTTCTAGTAAACTTAGTTTATGAAGATCCAAATTACAGAAAGATCCGTTATCTGTAAAACCCCATGTCCTGAGTATTCTGGATAACAGGCCCCAAACCTGTACTGAGATATGTATGAACTACAGTAGTAAACTGTTCAGAGGCTCCACCTGGATTACTGAGCTTCTGGAGACAGGAACATTAAACAGTCCATTTATCAAACCTTAAATTTTTAGGGGAAAAACATTTTTTGTGGAAAAAGAAACTCGAGTTTTATCATACCCCAAAGCTGCTAAAAATCCAAATCAGAAAATATGTAATTTCAAACCAGTCGAGGTCATGTAGAAATGAATGGTAGATGTCCCTGAAGTTGTTTCTTGACGTGAGCTGGGCTGTTTTTGTTTGCTAATCTGGAAAAGTTGAGTTTTTGCAGTGTAAACTCAATAAAATTGGCAATTGTCGATTTGGCGCTCAATTTTGCTGTGAGGTTTTGACGTTCCTATTTTGAGAGACAAATCATTGATAAATTAGTTAAAATCTTGGAAGGGAGTTTGGTTGGATTTGAGTTTTAGTAAATGTGCTAAATAAATGGGTGAAAATAAAAAATAGAAGGCAAATTTTAAAAAAGTATTTATATCTGGTGTACTACCTAAAATCACCTGAACTGAAAGTGTCTGGAAGATGAACAACCCCTTTAACACCTCATCTACTAGAAGAGAAAAGATTACACATTTTATTCTACTCAATGTTTGATACAAATCATCTGTCTTTTGACAAAGTTCTTAAAAGAAAGGAATAAAGATGACATTTTAAGGTGCCAACTATTGCCTTATATTATGCAATGCTTTATAGATTGAATGATGCTTATAATAAATAGAGAAATGTACCGTTTAAATATTTTTAATATCATTCGGTACCTTGCATCATTTATCATTTTTACAGCTATCGCATTATAAAATCACAGGAAAGCTGTTTTAAATGCTGCTGTCTATTCCAGGTTCTTTCTTTGCTGCCTGAAGCAAGAAATTACACACATATGGGTGTATGTATATATGTGGACCTGTTTTCAAGAATGCTCAGGACCTCAGGTTATCAGGATAGCAGATCTTTCTGTAATTTGGATCTTCATACCTTAAGTCTACTAGTAAATCACGTAAACTGTAAATAAACCCACTAGGATAGTTTTGCTTCCAATAAGGATTAATTCTATTGTATTTGGTATCAACTACAAAGTTATGTTTTTTTTTTTTTGTTTTTTATACATTTTTGCAAATTTGGATTATTTGGATAAAATGGAGTCTGTGGGAGACAGCCTTTTCATAGTTTGTAATTCTGGATAACGGATCCCATACCTGTGTGTGTGTATGTGTATATATATATATATATATATATATATATATATATATAATGTTTATATATTAAACATCAATAACAAATACAAGCAAAAAAATAATATAAATATTATAAAATAATTTAAATCCAAACATTTTTGAATATTTTTTTAAATACACGAATCAGGTCTTTTAATAAGTAAAATATTATAATTGGCTATGGCATCCAATTATACTGGCAATAAATTGCATTAGGCATGATTGGAGCTATTAAAGACATAGAATAGTACCTGTTCATTGAACAGCATATGTGCACAGTTATGTACATTCCCTCTAGTCTAATTGTATCTGAAAAATGGAGACAGTAAATAGAGCATGAATAACAACAGGCAGGCGTTTCAAGTTATACCTTATCAATTGCAAAATAAAAGGCATGTTAGTAGATTTTCCTGCACATTCCAGATCTACATTTGTACCTACTGTATTTTGCTTTTGAGAAGAAAATGTAAAAAACCCAATGCTTGTTCTGTTTTGTGCCTCTATTGACTCTGTCACAAATCCTAGTTGTTTTTTTTTTAAAATATAATTGTAAGGCATTCTAGTTCTGTATTTTTCTCTGATAATTGGACTCTTAGCCATAGCTGCAATATACTGTAATCATGGGGGCACTTTTTTCTCTGAATTATTATATTCAGTAACTGAAAAGGAACGTGTCTTTTATTGAAAGCTATACAAGCAGGTGTTGATCTTTTTTTCAGTCTCATTGTAGCAGAACTGGAAAACAGTGACTTATATTATCTGAATCAATTCAGCCCTCAAGCACCCTAACAGCACAGGCTTTAATTGTATATGTTGATGATTAGAGTGTAGTAGGTCTCCTAGAATGACACAGCCACTGGCTAATGCAGAGGATATCCTGTGACCATGTATGACTTGAGGCTACAAGTAGGTAGAAATCCATAATATAAGACAGTGAATAATGGGTTCCATGTCAGACTTTATATAGACCAAAAATGGTTTTGAGATCATCTGTTTATGTTCATTTAGCTTACCAAGTGAATTCTCAGTGAGCTATTAGTGCAGAACAGTTGAGCGTAAGAAACATTACTTTCTTTGAAGATTTTGACAAATGGGCTGTTTCATATTGACAAATGGCAGAACTTTTTACGGATTGACATATACACATTAATTATAGCTCCAGCTATGAGTGGGGTGAACTTACCATTTATCATGGGATGTCCAGGTGCACATGCCCTAGTCCTTACGTTTAAGGGTGGTTAGAATGGACTTCTCTTGAAACTTAGCAGACTGGCACAGGACAGAGTATCAAAACATAAATGGCTCAAATTGCCCCAAAGCAGAAACCAAGCAAGGCCTATAATTTTGGTATGAATCTTTCCAATAAAACATTTTTAATTGTATTTTCTAAGTCATGATGGTTCAGTCTGTGCCAGCTAATTGGCTGGCTGTGGCCATAAAACACATAGATGCCCATTTATCAAAGGTCGAATTTAAAATTCATGTGAATTTTTTCAATTCAAATATACTTACATTTCGACTGGGAGGTGATTTAAGAAAAATAATTAATGTTTAATATTCAGTTGAAGGGTATTGACTGGAAAAGTTGAATCGTATTTGTTTCGAACAGATAAAAAAAAACTTGAATGTCAGGAACAATATCTTGTCAGCAGTTGTTTTCTGTAATGCAGCAGGTATATGTAGTTCAGCACCTCAAACAGTGTTATAGGTTCGCCACTTCCACAGCAGATTATCGTGCCTAATGAAACATTCATGGGAGAGCTAAGTAGTGCAATAAGTTTTAGTTTATTGGAGATGCTTAGCACAAAATGTTTCAGGCCACATGGGTCCTTCCTCTGGTGCATTTTACAGAACATTTCATGTGACCTGCTACACCAGCTCCTACTAGTGGCCAGGTGTCTGCATAAACTCTACATGGTATTACACCATTTGGATCTACCCACTGGTAAAGTAAAACATCAGATTCATAGGTACATATGTAAAATGCAAATCATAAATTCATCCAAGGGTCCAATACTAGTAGTTTCTCAGTACAGGTTAACCAAAGTCCATAGTATGTGTAGGTAGGCCCATTACTTTTTAGTTTATCTATAAACAAAATCAATATACCTATATATTCAAGTTAAAACATGGGGCAGATTTACTATTGGTCGAATTTCAAAAAACAATTTTTTAGAAATTCGACCATGAAATTTTTTGGGGGGGTTCATTTTCAATCGTTGACAGACTTTTCGATCAAATTAAAATAGTTCCAATCAAAATATGTTTGTAAAAGATCTAACAGAACAATGCTTTATGAGAAGCTACTCTAGCTGTTCTATAGTTTTTTCCACTGCACAAAATACTATGGGGCATATGCACTAAAGAGTGCAACTTCGCTAGTGTCTGCTTCGCAGCAATCACAACACGTCGCCAGGTGAAAATTCACTCTGACAACACTAATTCACTAAAGTGTGAAGTTTCTTCCAGGGTGCTGAACGGTGGCAAAGTTGCCGTAGGGTTGCATAATTTGCATACAGCGGGAAGCTAAAGATCAATGGACATATATGTTGCAGCAAATACATTACATTACATAAGCCCATGTAACCTTAATAAAAGAAAAAAGAGTTGTTATATTGACCTACACGTGTGCCCACTGTATAGTTTATGTTCCATATGTTAGGAAATGTATAGGGGAAGCTGGGTACCCCAAAAATGTATGATCTTTTGCAGTCTATCACCCTGTAAATATGAAAAGACGCTAGCATGTTTTTGGGATTTTCAACTATTTTTTGATGAACTTCTATCTATTCTATTGCACTTTGCCTGGACTGAGGTGGCGAAGGCAAGTCTGGCACAAGAGGTAAAGCTCAGTAAAATCCGCATCTTAGTGAATTGGCATTGTAATGCTCATTCGCCAGAGCAAAAATTAGTCTGGCATTATAGTGCAAAGCAACACTAGCAAAGTTAGTAAATCAGTAAGTAAAGAAATAACGTCACACAGTCCAATTTTTGCTAGTGTTAGTCACTTCCACCTTTAGTGAATCTGCCCCTATGCCTATGCATTATAAGGTTTTTCAAGTTTGTCAGACATACAAAAAGACAATGACTACGAGCACAAACTAAATATTTTTTTTTTTAAATATTATTATGCCAATTTTAATAATGGTAAGGTTAATTTTTGTAAGTGATGGAAATTAAAGAAATACAAATTTAACAATGCTATCTGTTATAACAATAAAAGCAAATTTTGCCATTATTGTCTGTTCAATCTAGGTTACCTGCAAGATCATTGACTAATGAAATTACAGTAAAATAGTTTATGGCAATCTGACAGCATTTTAAATTATCTCCTGTAATAAAGCTGTATTGCATTTTCTCAGACACATTAACCCTAGTAAAATTCAAACATGGCATACGTTCCCTGGTACATTTTGTATTGTTTGAGGTGATAGGTAATTCTTTAGATGCACAACCAGCACAGACTAGTTGTCAGAAATTTCATGAATAATTGTATAATAGTTGGTTTAAGTTTGATTTGATAAATGCAGAATTGCAAGAAGCTATTTAATGTGTATTCTTTTAAAATAAATGATTTTAACCTTTATCCAAGTGATTTAATAATCTGATTAAAATTCAGATTTGGATTAGGTAATGTTTAATTATTATGGAATCTAGTTTATTTTCAGCAGCTCATGCTGTGTGCAGTAACTTGCAGTTGTAAATCAAACCAGAGTTTAAAATATGTAATGATATAGCAAGGAAGGTGATTTATGGAATCTCTTGTAGTGCTTTATCAGCATCACTAAACTTGTGGTAGCAGTAAAGGTTGTACTTGTTTCCGCTGAATGATGGAGATACACTTTAATGCATGTTCCTATGAATATATTTAATTGCACTTTGATGGTGATACAGTAATAAAATAAACTATAGATAAGCAGAACCTCAATGATTCCTTGTTAAAAAATTTAAACTGAGATCTTTTAAGGGTTGAGTAGGGGGCTTACAGTAACTCATCTGCTATTGAACTGAAACTCTGAAGATTTTTAATAATGTTTAGTGTGTGAAGGGGCATAGATTAGTAAGAGTTTCCATATTTTTCCATATTGCTTATATTTTATAGCTGAGTGGGTTCTGAAGAATTACTTATACAAAGTTATAATTTACTCTTTTTTGTTTTGTGATTTGCTGCATAATGTATCCCTCTTCCTATCAATCTGGTTAACTTGACTATATTTATCATATTTATGACAAGACAAGCATGATAGCTAATCATGTACTGTATTGCGGTGTAAAAGTTTTTGATAAGGTGTCGTTTACACCTTTTAATTAAAATACCATGCATACGAAGAGAAAATCTGCATACCGTTACAGATGTTTATTTTCTATTAAATGCAGCTTAAATTAAACATTCTTCATTTGTTCTCTCTGACATTCAATATGCAGTTTAATACATGTATGGGATTTCTTATTTTGAGCCCCACTATAATTTTTCAATGTTTAATATTTAGATATTTAACAAATATTATTTATGCCACTGTTTTTCACCAGTAAACTCAAATGTGTACATGCCATCTCTGCCTATGTGTTCTCAGATGTTCCACCTGGAGCTGAATTAGCCAGCTACATATTTATATACTGTTTGCAAATTAAATAAAATATTTTTTTATTGAACATAACCGTTTATAGGTTGTTTTATTTTCTTCAAGTGAGTCTGAAGTATTTATACTGTACATCTAACATGATAACAATTTAGACTTTGTATGTTTAGAGTACTGCAATATGACTACAAAATATATTTTTTTTGTTCACAACCCCAATGTGCCTACACTTTTGGAATTTTGGATACATCGCTACAAACATCCACTTGGCAGATCCATGCCAATAAACAGCATTTAAAATAATTCAGTTACTGTAAAAAATGACTGAAAAAAAATGTTGAAAAATATTTAAAAAAAGATTTTTTTTAACGTATTAACAGTGAACTGAAGGGAGGATGAAAAACATATACAGCAATTTCCACAAATAAAGAAATGCAGTTGCATTTTGCAGATTTTGTGGTTTGTAATTATTTAATAAGCATTTGCACCATTTGCACCATTAAATGATAAGGCTGTTTATTAGAAGCAATAAATAGGGACTTTTAGAGACATTAGCTGATATTTATATCCCATTTTCAATGTGTGTTTGACTGTATAGCACCAAATCCAGGATTCAGTTAGGGATTCAGACAAGATTCTGAGTTTTTTCAGCAGGATTCAGATTCAGATAAACCAACTGCTTGGCTGAACCGAATCCAAATACAAAAAATCACATGACCTTTTATCACACAAACAAGGAAGAAAAACATTTTCTTAGCTCTTGGTGAGCACACAGTTTTCTTTCCACAGTTTCCATAATTTACATATGCAAATTAGGGTTCTGTTTAGGATTCAGCTGAATCTTTCACAAAGCATTCAGGATTCAGCATTCAAATTCAGTGCATCCCTAATTTTATTTATGTATCAATTAAATATGAACTTTGAGCTGACAGAAGCTTTTATTTTAGGAAAACATGCATAAATGCACACAAATTGAGAGAGGCTTCCTATTCTTGACATAAATAATAATATAAAGGAGAATTCAACCTGTATGTGAAATAAACACTCCCCCCTCCCCTCCCCTTGAAGTATTTTGATAATTAGTATTCACATATTTATATGATTTATTTCCTTTTTAAAAATAGCAATATATTATCTATTGTTAAAATTTATGATACATTTTATGGAGTGGACTTTTGATGAGATAACAAATATACCGATGTTATTCAATGCTTACAGCAGAATATGTGTTTAGTTTACACAAGACTCAACTTTACTCCAGCATTTGTGTTTATGCAGCAAATGATCTCATTGTTAATCTTTGATTCCAATTACTTGCCCATCTTGAAAGCAAATTGTGCACCATTTCCATCAACATTTTATTTATTCAAAAAGTCTATTGCTTTTGAAAGAAGTGACTATTTTGAACAATTATTGCAAATCCTTCTGAAATAGCGAATATTTGTGGTAGGTTTTGAACACTAAATTAAAGTCAACAGTGCCAAAATCGTCTACCCATAAACTGGTATTGGATGCTTTTCTAGAACTCTGCTATCCAGAAAGCTTACTTACAGACTTACAGGAAGACTGTCTCCCATAGAGTCCATTTTGAACAAATAGTTAACATTTTTAAAAATTATTCTTTTTTTCTCAGTAAAAGAAGGTTCCAATTTTGATTCTCACCATCCCAACACACAAAACTTTTCTACAATATAATCCTTTTAAGGTGTGTTATAGTCTGGAAACAATTAATATTTAAATGCGTCCAAACAATGGACACCAATGCCCAAATGTGTCTAAAAACACTGCTGGTCACTATAACAAAATGTACAATGTCTATTAATGACTCAAATATTTTATATATCTAAAAGCTAAACTTATCATAATAATAAATTTAATACATTTACACATTCTGTGTAACTTCTTTCAAGTGTAAATAGTGCCTTTTAACATATTCATTAGGTTGAAAAAGTTGGATAAATGTATACTTATAAAATATCTTAAGAAAGAAAAACTGTTTATGAAGTGCCTTTATAAAGATATTTATTAAAACTCTTTCTGCAAGGATTCCAAGGATTTCTCAGACATAGTTATATATACAGAAATTTGCTTCTCAAACTGGTAACACTAAGGACTCTTACTACCGATGACATTAAGAGTTTAATTGTTATTGATTGCACAACACTAGAATGTAATATCTCATGGGATGCAAATAGCAACTGCGCTAATGATTTATCCTAGTGAAAATGTAAATTTGATTCTATTTTTTATAAGTAGATAAATGGAGCACTGAGCAACATCCACATTAACCTCATATGAGCATTAACCTTTAATCTCAGAAGGGGGACTGGGTAACATTTATGGAATAAGAATTTATATTACCTTACATCATAAGGCATTTTTGTATCTTAATTACATTTTATGTATTTGCCTTGTTTGCAACTGTACAGTACAATGGGAAAAAATAAATGCATGCCTTTCATTAGAATAAGGCAATATCATGTATAGTATATTTTAAAGAATTCCTAATGTATTGAAGCTATGAAACGTTTTAGTGAAGTAACAAAATTAAAAAAATATATAGTGTGTTAAATCGCTAATGCTTTCAAAGCTACATAGATAGCTTCATTAAATGTCAACTATGAAGCTGTACATTTCATAAAATAAATACATTAAAGGAATGTAGAACAGAACAAAATTATTTGTGGGTTACGGGTGGACTGGGGCAGTTTTCTTTTAACAAGTTGCTCAAACAGCATTATTATACTGTACTCATTGTGTCTGGAAGTGTAAGCATCACAAGAAGAAAGAACCCCCAGTAAGTAAGTCATGTTGAGATTTTGTGCTTGAAGCATCATTTAGTTTTGCACTTTATCAGTGTACGCCTTTCATCAATATACCAATTAAGTTCTTGCCCACTTTTGACATTCCATTAGCTCATTCTATGAGTAATTCACATGGGAAAGTATCAACATTTTGTATATCAGCATTTGATACATCAGAGCCACTGAGGCACAGTATTACCCAATGCCAATAATCGTTATTTATGCCATTATGTCAATATTTATGGGTAAATTCAGTACTGCAGGACAGTATACATTTATTCATTAATTGCTAAACTAATTAGTTTGACTCTAGCGTGTGCATTAATATGTTAAAAAGTAAAGTATTTTCAACTGCTAATTAAATGTAATGTTATTGGATTTTCTAATTCTTCAAACAAAGTAGTTTTAGGTGGTTTTACTACAGTTGTGCCCAACAGCAGGCCATTCTTAGAATGCTCATACCATTGACAGTATTATTATTTTATTATTAAAATCTATTTCTATAGCGTCAACATATTGCGTAGCAGTAACAAAAGCAGTGTTCCATTCAGTGGAGAAGACCAAGATATCACCATCATATGTTACAGTAATTGCAAATTTTCTGGCAAATATTTGCCTAGGCCGTCATTTCTGTGTATTTTCTTGTATTTGACCACCCAGCCGCTAAATCACCAACTGGGGTCGGGCCGGAATTAAAAATTCACCAGCAATGTAATAGATGATATATTTTCTAACCTTCCCTCATATATTTGTCTAACCTTCGCCACTGACAAATGACCCCTTATGGTTAGGCCTACCTATTCCTTATATAGTTAGGCCTGCTTATGACTAAGATAAACGCATAAAGCTTGACATGGTTGTTTAAATAAAAATATTTTACTTTTTAAAATGGATTCTTCTTGTCTGATCTGCAAGTGGTTTCCAGAGTTCCCTATACCTTCATTGTTTCTATAGGCCTGCCTATTCCCAGTGATGTATGACCTCTCCCCATGTGACGTCATCACCTACTGTCTGACCTGAAGGCCGGTTTTATTCCTGTAAAAAGGTGGCAAACTTAGCAGAGCAAGCTTTGCCCACATACATGACAGCCAGGGCAAGCAAACAGATTAAGGGGGTTATTTACTGAAACCATAACCACAACCTACTCCCATGCTTGACCTTATTTATCAATAAAATAACCCAAAATAATTGGATTGTGGAAAAACTTGCTAATCGAGGGGAAACCTGAATTGCTCAAATTTTTTGAGGTTTTTTCCCAGATCACTTGGTTTTTCGAGTTTTTACCCAAAAACCCAGAAAAAGTTGGCTTTTCAGGTCAAACCAAATTGAGATAGGTGCCTCTCCCATTGACTTATGATTTTCATCTTAGGGGTATAATAAATCCCAAAAAGTTTGTTTGTGCCTCAAAAAGCCATACCAGATAAATTCAAGGTTTAGTAAATAACCCGCTATATATCCTGCTTGTCTTAGCTGTCAAGTAAAATTGCAAAAAAAAATTGCCATATTTTTGTCCTGAGTTTGTGAAATCTCTATGATTTCACAAACTCATAGGTGAAGGAAATCTCATCAGACTTGCTCATCACTATTCATGATTAAGCAAAAGGAAAAAAGCATGTTCAGCCTATTTCCTGTGTATTGCACTCATGTTGATCAAGGGGTTAAACTGCAAAAAATATGTTCAGCCAATGTCCTGTGTATTGTGCTCATGTTGATCGAGGGGTTAAACTGCCCTTTACGTTTCTCTAAAATAGATTTAATAATAGTAAGGGTGAGTGCAGAGGATTTGTTGTTTGTTTGTCCCAGTGATGAAAAAATGCTTGGATTCTGCCGTTGAATCTCAAAAGGAATGTTTTTCAAAAGGAGCAAAACACTTATATGACAACTTGAAATGAGGATACATATTTTGCAAATTGTACCTACAATTAAGGAATCTAGATAAAGAGTGGAATTTAAATCAGACTAGAGAATCTTGATATTTAGGTTGATTTGTTGCAAGTCAAAGTTTGAATTAATGCAAATGCTTTGAAACTGATATTAAGTAATGACTTGATTCTTAAATGAAATATGATTCACACAGATTATGATTCATTCAAGATTATTTGCTATACAATGAGTCTAATTTTGTGGTATGTGGAGATGAAGGGCATAGCTTAATTTATGGCCAGTTTTGCACCAATTTTATTAGCATACTTAGATAAATGTGTGATAGGGATTCATTCATCTATATTTACATATTACAGATCTATCCTTTTAATAATAACAGTATAATTTACTTGTTTCTGCTTTAAAAATTTTCATTTTTATTGTAACTATTATTTGGCTCAGTGTGACCTCTGTGCACCCACAAGTGTTGTTTTTTTTTGTATAGTAATGAAATCAAGTAATAATCAGTACCCATAATTTATATGAATTCCCAACATAAAAGTTGCTGGTATGGCAGAGACTTCATTTTAGTACCAAGGTGAAATGATTTTGTTTTTTATTGTGTTATGTACTGCTTCTAATGGACATTTTGATTATCGACTCCAAAAAATACCTTTCAATCAAACTACAAATAACACTTATATAACTATATAGTTTTAGAAATTGTGGAAGGCAAATCTGTATAAATGCAACATGACACAGAAAATCCCACTATAATGAACCTTTCAGAATGAAGGTGTGACAGTATAAGCCTGGTTCCTATGATTGCAGCACAAAAGAGATTGGAAAGCAAGCTATTTAAAGAATGTGATCATGCTGCTAACATGAAGATTTGTCACATGCCTTGTGCAATTTTGATTCCTAAAAACGTCCGACGTATCTTTCAAATTATCAGACATGAAACACTGCAAACAGTGGTGCTGCAGAGAATTATAATATTCATTTCTGCAGGCCCTCTTGTGGGCAAATATGTTATATGGAAAATACCAATTTGAAACAGAATATATGAAGCATATTCAACCAGTGGCCCTTTTCCTCTGCTGTCAAATTAGAACACCTGTGTTCTGTTCTGGGACCTTTAATGTAATTATATCTTCACAGCTTTTGTTTCTTTTATAATTCATATAGCAAAATAAATAATGTATATCCTGTTCATCATACTAATAAGGCTACAAGAAGCCAGGGGCCCAGTAAAAAAAAAGTAGAGACAATAGTAAATTCAGAGTATAGTTGTCTAGTGTTTGCTATTATATTAATTTGTATTCAAGCTTTATTATATAGAGGTGAAATTATAAATATTAATAACTTCTAGCAATATACTATGCTTTTTACACTTTATGAATGGCTACTAAGCATTGTGTATAATTCTGTTCAGAAACCTTTGCAGGGAAATTATTTAGAGGAATATTTGTCACTTCATAATAATTTCCTGAATTAAAATAGCTTTTTATGACTTCCCAGCTGCTAAAAATATTTTGCCCAGCTATTAAAGTATACATTTGTATGCAGTAGATGGAATCTGGAAGAATTATTCCCTTTAACCAGTTTTATAAGATAAGGAAAAATGGATCATTTAGGCCTTAAAATGTTTTCACTACATGAAAGTTATTTAATTATCTTTATTAGATTTTTTTGCAGCTTTGTAATCTGGTGTCATGATTACGGTACTTCTGGCTGCATGTGACTTTAGGTGTGGCTACCAGGGGTAACTAACTCAGTTTCTTACACACCTTGCACACAGGTTAGACTAGCATAACATCACCCCAAACACAAAGCAACGCCCACAAAACACACACAAACTGGCTGCCTCCACTCTAAAACTTCACACTGGCATTGAGAGAAACCAGGTACTAATAGTGAAAGGGCTAATGTAATTGAAACACACACTTCCTACCAGCACTCAAATGGTTAACTAGCATACACACACACACACACACACACACACACAGACCAGCATTTCCATTCAGCATGCAGAGGACTAAGGCTCACAGTTAAACTCTTTCAGGCTAGGTTAGTTTAGAGCATCAAAGACAACTTATGAAATTATATATTTAATATTATAAAAAGTACAACAGTGCACATTAAAAAAAGATGTTACAAAAAGAGATATACATTAAAAATACAATTACAAACAGAAAATAATAAGGGAAAAACATAGAAACCTACAGTATACTTTTACAAAAGATATAGCATTCCTGGTCCTGGAGGCAAGGGGAACAAACAGGATGAACTTCCAACAGCAATTGGTCCTCCTAAGTAAATGCAATCCTTAATCAGAAGAGCTGACAATTTATCAGTGATTTCAGGAGTATCAGATAACTGGACACTCCCAACCTCCTTCAGGAATGCAAGGGGGTGTGGCTTAGCAGGACACAGATTGAGTTTTTAATGACCTCTTGTGAGTAGGAATTTATATATATATAATGACCATAACTCCTTAGAGCAGCGGTGTCCAAACTTTTTGCAGTGAGGTTCAGATATGGTGAGGTGAAAATGTGTGGTGGCTGACCAGTCAGCCTGACATTCAGCCTGACACCGCTATCCCTTCTGAGGTAGCTAGCTTGCGATCAGGAGACATTCCAGGATCATTCACTCCCGGAGATGGACACGTACACAGCGTTTAGGAAGTGGAGTCTGTTTGGACTTATTATCCGTGCATCATTTAAACAAGCAATCTCATACTGTAGCAGTAATATTTACTACTTGGTCTATATTGCTGTCTGTGTGCTGTTATTATTAACATGTATTTCTTTAGCGCCAACATTGTTAGCAATAGACATGTGTTATCACGTAGTGACATGCCGATGAAGGTGTTACTGGCACGTAGTGATGCGCTGCTCTCACAAACTTTTTTAGGGATGAAGGTGTCAATAGGAGTACTGACATGCCAGTACAGTAAAAAGAAGTATGCGAGAGCGGCACATCACTACATGCCAGTACATGTCTATTGCTATGCGATTCCATCTCAGGGAGTGAATGATCCTGATCACACTTTGCTGGTGGGCTGATTATTATTAATTTCATGGAGGAGGCTTTGGGCCTGTGTAAATGTGAAATTGGGCCGCAGTTGGCCCGCGGTCCAGATTTCGACATGCCTGCCTTAAAGGAGCATAGGAGAGAGATGATATTAAATTAATTAATTCTCTCATGGATTTCATAGATACAAAACATAAATATTGTGTGACCGGCCCCTACCTAGATATTCGCATCTTATAAACAGAGTTCCAAACCTTGTCATGTTTGGACTCATCTGAAAGCTGATATTACCTTGAACCCATCATCAGTTTTTTTCATACTGTTGCTACAACAGTATATGGTTCTGTGAGGATAAATATGCTTGAGTATGTTATGTGTGACCTTCACAGTAAGTTCTCCCTCATTGGGCTTCCCTCCTCCACATGTAATGGCTGCTATCAGTCCAGGCTTAAGAGAAGGGCATCATAGGCTGTAACCCCTTTCCACTTGGCAGATTCAAGACCATAGTGAAGAGAGGCCTGTTATATGTCTGATTTAGGTGAAGAAATGTTTTTTTATTATAACTTGGCCTGTTTTATTAAGTCTTACAGGCCTTTATCATGACATCCAGCTTGCCACAGCTAACATTAATGTTGTAGATATTGGCACAGTGGCTATAACCAGATTGAAACATCTACAAATGCTTAAGGTTGTGGTAATAGGTAAATCAGACTGATACATTGCATATTCCTGCAGCAGTAACGTTTATTGTTAAAAGATTCTGATATCAAAAATCACTGTACTGTAACTAGATATGCATAGCAAATTATAGCCAGAAGAAAAATGGATCCAGCAGAAGCATAGCTAAATTTAGACATCCTGCAAAAATGCAGCTTAAGGAAAAACAACTGGCATTTAGTCATTCTGACTAATAGTAGGGGAAGCAAGAGAAATTATAATTTCACTAAACAGTCTCTGTCAAAAACACAACTGTACTAAGTATTTTTTTTTTAGAAATGTAATGTAGTTGCAAGCTGAAAGATAAATATCTTGATAAGGGATAGAAAGATAGGAATCATGCAATAAAAAGAGAGAGAATTTTAAATAATGAAACATTATGGTGTTAAAAATTAATGTGTATCTGGAAGTGATTAGGAAGAATAGCACATTCTGCAATGCTTAACATAGGGGCAGATTTATAAAGCCTTTGTAATATTCAGTTAATTATCAGTAAAAAAATATAAATTAGTTTGGATTTAACAAGATCTTTTCAAAAAAGAGCATTTCCAAACCACTTATTCCCAACCCCCCCCCCCCTTAATTTGCTTTGAGTTAATTTTAACACAATGCTCTTTAAATTACTAGGATTTCCAAATTTGATAGGGTGAATGCTGCATTAAATTGACAACGGAGAACATTTCATTAACAGTTAATAAATAAATACACCCACAGTAACAGGCTGTCACCCACTGTCAGTAATTTGTACCTGAATCATGATTTGATCACATAATTTAAAACAATAAAAACACCTGAAATTTGAACAGGCTGATCACTTTGATCATAGTTGGCATCTCTGCACACACTGGATAAATGTATCTTTGGACAGTAATGCATAACCAATTAGTGATTTTTTTTCAGCCAGCTGCAGGTAGAACAATGAACGCAACAATTTGGATTATGGCCCACAGACAAATTTGCTCAGTATTAATATATGATCCCCAGGTGTGCAATGCAGGAGACCTGTGGGGCAGAAGATTCAACTTAACACTGCCTTGAAACAGTTCTTAAATACAGAACACCCTTGCTATTTATTCATATTTGAAAAAAATAACGACTCATTTACTGTGTGTACAGGTAGAAGTATTCAGTACATGGACTCCAGCACTTCTACTTAACCACATGGTAAAAAAAGCCCTGATGTCTTTAAGTCTTTTCAAAATTAGTATTTGAATTAACCAATGTTGTTTCTGGCTTTGATGCCATTTAACTATACACAGTATAGTTGTTATGAGCATAGTTCAGTAAAAGGAAACTATGCAACAAATGACTTTATATATTAATACATAAATAACCCAAGGAGAAATGCTGCTGCATCTACTGATTCCACACAAATATGCTAGATGTAAGTCGCTAATTTATCTGTATTTGATTTTGAAGTTGTTCAGTAAGTATTCAACCATATTTCTAGTATAATATAGTTTCTTACATTTTCTTAGCATTTTAAAATATGTTAACAGAAATACATGACTTTTTCTTCGGGATTAATAAACTTGACGGTATTTAACATTTTGGAAAATGTGGCTTTCTTGAAGTTGAATCAATTTATAACAAGCTTGAGGAAGATGAATCAGAATTTGTTACAGTACATAAAATCCTTAATAAAACTGGTAATAGGGCAAGAATTCTTATAACAGAATTCAGAACATATGCTTTAATATATTTTCATTAAGGAAACACTACAGAGAATGTACTTAGGTTATATTATTTGGTTAGATCAACTGCAATAACAGAGAATTAAGGCACACCATGGCAGAGGAAAAGTGTAATTTATAGTGCTATAACATTGTTTAACTACAAACTTTGGGCTTATTATTTTGTTATACAGGAACAAAGGGAGTAGAAAAATCAGGGAGTGGTATTGAATACATTTTATTGTTTTATGCCCGATAGGCAACAGGACAATATTTAACAATGGAAGTTTGAAAATAGATCAAGGTTGTATATACAGATGATTTGGTTTGTGTGTTTGACACAGAATAACTAAACCCAGATACCCCACTTATCACATTTAACACAGAAAATTGTGTCTCAGCATCTCATCTAATTAAAGCATTCACCATTGTGCTTTGGTATGCTAATGAAAAGTTTAAATGCATTAAATAACTTAAGATGACTTTAGATAACACAGTTTCTTCAGTTAATCCTGAGTCATGATGCATTTAACACACAAATCCAACCTCGTTCTACTGGACAGGAAGGAGGTCCCTGTCTTGTAGAAATAACATACATGCACAAATTGTAGGGGAAAAGTGCACAAGGTAAAGTCATTGTCCAGTAGGTGCCATGATTAGACTAATGTCCTAATGCTCCAAAAGGTAAACCTTAGTTTTTTTTTTTTTAGTTTTTTCTTGAAGAGATTGAGAGAGCATTCCTTACAGAGGGGTGGCATTCTTGAGTTAAGGAGCAGCAAGAAATCAGGATTGAACCATGAGGGAATGGCCTATTTTCCACTCAACTTAACTATGAAACTATGTGCAAAGCTGAGTTGGTGGGGAGCACAGAACACCCTGACAGCAAGGGAACAGATTTGTCTTGGAATGCAAATTTAAGGGTTTCACTATGAGGTTGTATATGAGATACTATCATCATAATGACTCTACTTTACAATCAATTACTATTTGACTCCATCATAATAACATTTATTAAACAAGAATAGAGAACAAAAGAAAAAACATGCATGTATGAACTATAGGGATGGCGCGAACTGTTCGCGCGCGAACTTGTTCGCGCGAACATCCGCTGTTCGCGCTCGCAGAATATTCGCGAACGTCGCGCGAAGTTCGCCATTTTGGGTTCGCGTATAGTCGGCGCTTTTTTTTGCCCCTCTCACTGGTCCAGCAGATACATGGCAGCCAATCAGGAAGCTCTCCCTCCTGGACCACCCCTACACCCCCTGGACCACTCCCCTTCCCTATAAAAACTGAAGCCCTGCAGCTTTTTTTCACTCTGCCTGTGTGTGCTTGGAAGAGCTAGTGTAGGGAGAGAGCTGCCTGTTAGTGATTTCAGGGACAGTTGAAAGTTTGCTGGCTAGTAATCTCATTCATACTGCTCTGTATTGGAGGGATTTTATATTTTACTATTTTCAGCATTTATATGGCATATTTTTTCTGTGCTTCAGTGGCTGCGACTATTTTCAGCATTTATATGGCATATTTTTTCTGTGCTTCAGTGGCTGTGACTATTTTCAGCATTTATATGGCATATTTTTTCTGTCCTTCAGTGGCTGCGACTATTTTCAGCATTTATATGGCATATTTTTTCAGTGCTTCAGTGGCTGCGACTATTGGATTTTTCAGATACATTTTTGCCCTTGATCCCCCTCTGGCATGCCACTGTCCAGGTCGTTGCACCCTTTAAACAACTTTAAAATCATTTTTCTGGCCAGAAATGTCTTTTTTAGCTTTTAAAGTTCGCCTTCCCATTGAAGTCTATGGGGTTCGCGACGTTCGCGAACCGTTCGGGCGTTTTGTCGCAAGTTCGCGAATATGTTCGCGAACATTTTTGCCGTGGTTCGTGCCATCCCTAATGAACTAGTATATTTTATCCAGAAAACCATTACAGTCTTATTTAAGCAAATAATTGTTATTGTTTAATGATCTTCATGACTTGATGCAGGCAAAACAATCCTATTAGTTATCTTTTAAATATTTTAGTAACCTATTTAAGAGATCACAAGAATTCCATCTCATAGATCCCATAATTGTATGAAATCCTAATCATTTTGTAATAGAAAATAAAAGAACAAAATTAAATGGTATTATAATATGAGTTTATATGAATGCAGCATCCCTTGGAATGAACATTCAGTGGAAAATCAAAATTGCAATATGGAAAGATTGTAAGAATTACTTCCTGGGATTTACTGTTCTCTTATTAGTGCACAACATGTACTGTATATAAACCTTTTCATACTAGTGTAGCACTATAGGCATGTAATTAAACAGTTAAGTACATTGCTCTTTCTTAAAATGTAGAGGTTTTTTTTCATATGTTAGGGTTCATATGTTGTATTGAATAGTATTGTGCATTGCATTGCCACAAAACATTGATTTATGATTTTCAAAATTACTGTAACTGTCATATTTGATGTATTTATACATAACCTTATGTTCAGTACTAATATTCTTCAATATATTCTTAATATTCTTGATGAGGATTTTATTGAATTGCAAATCTTACCTGCACATTGTGAACCTTTAACCTCTGTTTTAAGGTGGCATAAACTTTGGAGCAAACTTTTTCATTGCGACGTTTTATTACATACACTGAACATTATTACAAACAATAAACTTTGTACTCACTATCCTACTATCATGTGAGGGGCAAAGTGTTTGCCAAGGCAAAATTGTTCACTTTGAGAACATTTATTTGCATTGTGAACGACTTGTGAATGCTTTTTATGTTAGCAACCAATATTACATTCTCCCCATAGTTTTGATATATTCCACTGCACAGTACAAAAAAATAAATAAAATCAACAAACAAAAACACTAAAGAATCATAGTAAAACAGAAGGTGAGAAGTTCTAATTTGAAACCAACATTTACATTTGTAGGAATTTTAAAGGGATCCTGTCATGAGAAAACATTTTTTTTCCCAAAATGTATCAGTTAATAGTGCTGTTCCAGAAGAATTCTGCATTGAAATCCATTTCTCAAAAGAGCAAACAGATTTTTTTACATTTCATTTTGAAATCTGACATGGGGCTAGACATATTTCAATTTCCCAGCTGCCCCAAGTCATGTGACTTGTGATCTGATAAACTTAAATCACTCTTTACTGCTGTATTGCAAGTTGGAGTGATATTACACCCTCCTTTCCCCCACCCAGCAACCTAACAAAAGAACAATGAGAAGGTAACCAGATAGCAGCTCCCTAACACAAGATAACAGCTGCCTGGTAGATCTAAGAACAGCACCCAATAGTAAAACCCATGTCCCACTGCGTACTATTCAGTTACATTGAGAAGGAAAAACAACAGCCTGCCAGAAAGCAGTTCCCTCCTAAAGTGCTGGCACAATTCACATTAAAAATGTAAATCTTAATGTAAATAAAATTTGCTAATTTGTTAATTTTCTGCATATGCATCACACAAGTTAAGCTATATCATTATATTAAGCTGTAGTTGGAATTGTTTTAACACCTTACAATTAAGTACCTTGCACTTAGAGTAGGTCATGAATGCAAATCATTATTAGTTTTGATGCATATGCATTTTTTTCTCTACCCTAATGAATTGCTGTAACCATGAATCTCTTAACTCACATTATAACAATGACATGGCTTGCTATAATTTAGTCAGCTAGCCTATGTTAAGTTTGCCTCTGATATATAGTTTCAGAAAACAGTGGAAGGGTATATCTGTTCTTAGAACATTTTGCCTTTTAATATTACATATATAAACATCCAAAATACATTTTACTATAACATTATATATTTATAGATTTTAATCTATTCAATATTAAAGAAAATATTTATACAGTTTTACTTGGTAAAATGTCTAAATCCTTCTTTTTACTAATATAGAAACAGTTATGAATGCAGAACTTGCCATTGGATTTACTGTATAAGAAAGGGGAAAAACAAGTTAATTGAGAAATGTATATCCATAACATACTGCATATGTATGAACACATTAAAGTAGTAGCATATGGAAATACTCAGCCTCTTTATGAATGACTTGGACCTAATTATATTACAGTAGTAGCATATGGCAATGCTGAGCCTCTGTATGGATGAGTTGGACCATATAACTTATAATTGTTTTCGTTTTGGTACATGTTTATAAACAATGGAACATATCTACTGTATTTCACTTTGCAATAAATAGAGAATGTATTCTGTAAAAGTACCGGTAGTGTGTACATAATTTTCACTTGTAGTGTGTTCTTTCCACCTCCTTGCATTTCAATCCTGAAGAACATAACTGACATGAGGATCATGACATTCTTACACCTTTTTGTATAGTATAAGCAATATGTATGTATCTCTTTTGTTCCTCTTTTTTAACACTTACACATCTTCATATTTTATCAACTGACTAAAGAAGTATTTAGATCAGTTATCACTCTGATTTTACTTGTGATATTTTAATGACACTCATTTTATTTAGTTCACACCCGTTATTGTAAAATGTATAGTACATAAAAAGTTTATGAATTTGTTTTGTCACTGAAATAAATACATAGACTGATGACCAAGCAAATGATAATTAATTTGCTTGTTCATCAGTCTATGTATATATTTCAGTATTTATGGAGCTGTTCTCTTATTAACTGAATTCATGTTTTAGGTATGTATTATTAAAACCCTGATCTGATCTGACAACATTATGTAAACCAAGCACATTTTGTGAAGTATGTATTAAATAATCCCAATTGAATCGGTATAGTAATATAAGTCTTATGTTATTCATTAGTTTGTATGATAAGTAAGTTCATGGACAGAATGGTCCCTTTAATTGAGTAGTACTTACAAAAGTATGTAAACATAAATAGCCTCAAGAGAAATAGTTTCTGGCAAATAATGATTTGTGTAATGCTAAATTAGAACATCATTCCTTTTCTTTGCATTTCCTAAGCCATACTCACCATTGCCCCTGCAGGCTGGCACATGTTGGGCAAAAACATGGTGACTTTTACTTGTGTTTTGCATTTTTCACTGTCCATCATTTTAGTAAAAGAGCTCTTAAGAGTACTCTTAAAGAAAGGTAAAATCTTTCATCCATATGTCTTGCATCAAGTCATGCAATGGAAGTTTTACCAGCACATTTTATTTGAATCAATTGTAAACATTCCTTACTTAGTTAATTAAAGTAGTAGTTCACCTGCATTCACTATGAACTTAGTGGGGCTTATGATAGGATAGGAGGATATCCTTGGTATTGGTCACATTTTTTGAAAAATTCTAATATGTGTTTCTGTATATGTTGTTTTGCCTTATTTATTCATAAAATAACTCAAATAAATTTTATTGATAAATAACCTGATAAAAAAGAGTGAAAACCAGAATTGTGCAATTTTTTTCACACTTTTTCCCCCAATTGCTTGTTTTTTTCAGGTTTTTGCCTTGAAAATATTGGATTATCTGGCTAAACCCATCTGAAATCATGATAACTTCCAATTGGAATAGGGGCATCTCCCATTGACTTGTACATGACCTTGACACAGTTCTGTGATGGTGGATTTTTTATTTCAGGCTTTTTGTGCATCAGAGTATAATCCCAAAATCCCAAAAATTTTAGTTTTTTTCCAGGAATAATTCTTGTTTTTGCCCCAAAAAAGCCCAACCAGATAAATTGTGGTTTAGTAAATAACCCCCTAGATGTAAGGAAAATGTATTAGCTTTTTGATATAAAATATATTAAGAGGGAAAATATAATTTATTATGAAACACTGTCAGTTTGCAAACAAGTGCAAAACATTTTCACATATGGTGCTATGATATGAAGCTATAATAAGACACAATAGTCTGTAATAATACATATGTTAATTACCCTAAGTAATATGAGAAGACTTCTGTTTGGATACTAACTGTAATGTGTAAAAAGGTGTTTTGCCTTTAATTTTTCCCCAATAGGAGATGAAAGATGCAAGGGAGATTTTACTAAATACAGAATAGTTTCTCCATGTAGAGAAATTTGCTATCTTGCTCTGTGTTCTGGAAGGAATAAACAAGCCAGACAATCCATTCCAGTGGTCCAGTTGACATAGGAAGGCTGTCCTGTGGAAGTGAGAATTTTACTAAGGTCTCTCAGAGCAGCCCAAAGAACAGGAGAGGTGAATGAGAGTCTAAAGTGATTGAAAAGCCAGGTCAGAGGCTAGTGAATTGTGAACCTGACCAGTTTTGCTTTGCCAAATCTGTGAACGGCAAAATGTTGCCAAAATGCATTGAAGTTTATGAGAAACTATTTTTTTTGACGGGTGTGCAACAAATTGTTTCAAGCATTAGAGTCTATGTGCATAATTTTCACTCTGAAACTTGGCAAATATTTTCTAATCACTTATTGCTATCCCTGGGAAATGCCAGTGCTTAGGGAGAATATTCCAGTGTGTGGAAGCTACCCTGTTGGGAATAGTAAAAATAAACCTGTGTTTTTGGTGTCCCTGACTTGATGCTCCTGATCCTACACTTACCTGCCTACACTTACCTGCCTACCATTGCTAATTTCTACCAAAAGCTGCTTGTAAAGGCAACCAGCTTCTCACAGGTAGTAGCTGTACTCATTGCCTTTAAAGGAGGAAATATATTTTAAGAGTTAAAGAGAATCAAGAAAAAAGCAACCACTTTAAACACTTTTATTAACATCTTTTCCTGTTTTTTACTGTTTCCTAATTGACAGTTTTCCTGGGCAATAATATGCTGTAGAGCAGAAAAAATACTACTTTGTGAAAAAAATTTAAATATAATTAGCATTTCCCTCTAAGTATTAAAAAAGTACAAATTGCATGCAAGACTAATTAATATTAACTTGGAATAATTGTTAAGGTGAGATCAGCTGGACAAATATGATATGACTGAAATCTGCTGGCATATCTAAAACTAGACATACAGGGGCAGAGTCGCTAAAGGGCAAAAGGGACATCATTAACAGGCATAGAGGACAATTCCCTAGTGAACAAGACCATCTCTAGCATTTGTTCACACCCTATCGCCAGGCAACGGTTGCTCCGCAAATTCACTAAGATGCAAGTTTTACTGAACATTACCTCTTTTGCTAGAGTTTACTTTGTCACTTCAGACCAGGCAAACTGATAAAACAAAGCTATATCTTCCTCAATCTTATGTCAGTGACATCATATCCTGTATGCCAGAAATGCATTAACATTGCAAAAAACGCTGGTGACTTTTCTTTTTTTAAAGCAGAATTGCTTTCAAAAGTCTGAACTATTAAAGATTTTTGTGTGAACACTTTTTTTAAAACTAATTTGAGGGGCATGACACATTTGTTTAAGGTTGGGCTCATGTCTAGGGCATGAGAAGCTCTTCTGTCTTTATTTTGACTCATTGGACATACAGTAGTTTGAAAAAGCGCCAACTTCAAGCATTTGCACCAACATCTGTTGTCCTTACAACTTTTAGGTACATGCACAATTCAAATTAACCTAAGGGCAAGAGTGCTAGTGAAGTTAGGCAGATTGAATGCTAGCAAAAATTCGCTATGAAATGCTCACCTAGAGAAGTAACACTAGAGAAAGTTCACCAGTGGTCAATTGCTCAATGTAACGTTACATGTTAGTAAATTAGTAATTAGTGTAGTAATTAGTGTAGTGGTACTAATTTATGTCTTGCGTAGTGGGGCGAAGTGTGGTGAAGCAGTTGTTGGCAAAAATTTGTCCCTTTAGTGAATTTGCCCCTGTATTGGATAATAAGGTGCAAAAATGTGGATATTTGCAATGCATAAAATTCAGTTTAAGGGGTGGGTCACCTTTAGGTTAAATTGTAGTATGTTATAGAATGGACATCTAGAATGGACTGTTTCAATTGGACTTCTTTATTTTTTAACGTTTTTGAAATAATATATCTACCGAGGGAGCTGTTATCTTGTGTCAGGGAACTGTTATCTTGCTACCTTCCAATTGTTCTGTTGATAGGCTGCTGGGGGTGTGGGGTGATATCACTCCAGCTTGCAGTGCAGCAGTAATGAGTGATTGAAGGTTATCAGAACAAAGTCACATGACTGAGGGCACCTGGGAAACAAACAACATGTCTAACCAGATGTCAGATATAAAAATTGAATTACAAAAAACATATTTCAGTGAGGAATTCTGCTGGAGAAGCACTATTAACTGATGCTTTAAAAAAGTTTTGACAGAATCCCTTTAACTAATTTCATCAGAGAAGATTTATTGTTCAAAAATAGTTACTGTTAAGTAAAACTCTGAATTATCCAAATCAATTTCCCTTCACTTGATCAGGACAGCTTGTTTTTGCCAGACATTTAATTTCATGTATTCCACACATAAAATAGTATTTGTGCTGATCCTGCATAACAACATTTTTAAGACAATAACAATTAATTCCACGGCAAAATATAATCTTCCATACAAGTGGCCTGATTGTGTCTCACTGCATGTGATACACTGAACACTATCTCCTCAAACAGATTTAGCAGCAACACCAGGTCTGGATAAAATAAAACAATCATTAGAGCATGCTTAGAAAAGATATAATTTTTTACTCCATGCTGCTTATAAATGAGCGCTTAAAATCTCTGTGTATGTCTGATATAGTTCTAGTGGTGCTTGTGCGGGTGAGTCAAAAGGAACACTGTTAAAATATTTTTATATTTTTTGTTTAAATTGACTACAGTATCTTGGTATGGATCAGGCTACCATTCACAAATTCAAAGCATTAAAACACATTTGAAAATGGGCTGTTTAGTAAGTAAAGTATCAAATTGTTGGGATGCAGAATTTCTCAGTTCAAAATTTTATAAATCAGCCCCTGAGACATTTTGGTACAAAATCATTATTCCAATGAATCAAAGATGCAATGCAACCTTGTTTCCACTGATGTGAAACCAACATAACTAATGTCAATGGAGTTTTCAGGTAATTAACCTTAGATTGAAAATTGCCCTTTTTTGCACTCTTTCAATCTTCCCCAGATTTCCCCTATAAACATCAATGGAGGTTTCATGTAATTAACCTTGAGTTGAAAATTACCTGTTTGCAACATCTGGGTGCAAAATAGGTATAATGAACAATGACAACATACTGCATGGAAATCTGTAGACACTAGCTGCAAATTCATCTTAGTTTTTCACAATGATTAAATATATATATATATATATATATATATATATACAGTATATATATATATATATATATATATATATATATATATATATATAGTATTTCCCTTTAAAATATATGTGATCCAAAACAGAATTTCTTTCCCCATAATTACCAATAAAAAGAGAAGTACCAACTGAAACTGTGCATTAATCAGGTTTGGGCAAATAAGGGGCATGGTGCAAAGTATGTTTAAATTACTGCATTGCTCCCCACCTTGCTGCACCTGCACAGCAAGCACAATTTTTATCAGGCAGAAAGTGAAGAATGAAGAGATGCCCCTGTCACAAGTGCTATCAGAATAAGGGATGTGATTTTTGAAGAATATATTAATTATACCTTCCCCAGATTTTACCATGACAACAGGTCAAAAAGCTTTGCCATTACATGTGCTGTACACTGTACATGTGAGGCATGTACTGTAATAATCCTTAAATATTAAGCATCTGAAAGAACTGTGTCTCAGTACTAACGTTTTTGCACAGCAGAACTCGATAGTTTTATTATAGATGTAGCCTTTAAGTTAAGTCACCTCATACTGCTACTTCTGTTTTCTACAGGGCAAGCTGAGATTGAAATGTAATTTGCAGAAAATGATGCATTCTTGCCCTTTGACTGAATGGTTGTATTGTTCCTAAAACACATCAATGAAATTGCACTTTCTTATATGTAGAGAGATATTCAATATATTTATATTCATGTAACCTAACTGTGTTCCGGTCAGGTCGAGCAAATGTGCCAAACATTTACTGAACAAGTGTATTTTATTTTTCAAAGGAGTCTTTGTAAGAAGCACAGACTGCCAGAGTATGTTGCTCTGAATTACTGATGGTTCAGTTGGTTGCCTAATCAGTCTTAACTGACAGCCTGCAAGATAAAAATCCCTTCTCTCTTAGCATAGCAACATTTGGTATTTGGTTTCCATGTTGTGCCTTTAGGCCAAATTATATATATAAAGCATCAGTGCTGCATGTTATAACAGTTATGATTAATTGAAAGCAAGCCTATGTTCAACTTGCAGTTCAAGGCAGGCATTTGATTTCAGCGTAAATGTTATCTGGAGTAATTATTAATACCAAATAGAAGGCTGGTGGTACAATAATTCTTCCATACCTTGTTATATACCTATATATATATATATATATATATATATATATATATATAAAATATATATATATATAATATATATATATAAATATATATATATATATATATATATATAACCACAACAACACAAAAGAGACTATCACTAGCATTTGTTCGCACTCTATAGACATGGTCATTGCTCCGCCAAATCGCTAAAGTGAGGTTTTACTGAACATTACCTCTTTCTCCAGAGTTTCCTTGCCACCTCAGACCAGGCAAACTGGAAGAACTAAGCTACATCTTCCTCAAACCACTGTCAGTGACATCATATCCTGTATGCCAGAAAGTCATAAAAAGTATAAAAAACGCTGACAATTTTTTTCTTTTTTTAAAGCGGGATTGCCTTCAAAAGTCCGAACTATTAAAGATTTTTATGTAAAGATTTTGAGAGACCTGCCACACGGTTGGGCTTATGTCTAGTGCATTAGAGGAACTTTCATGTCCATACTAAGTTCTCTTGGATATTTGTAATAAAAAGTGGCCACTTGAAGCATTTCCACCACCATCTCAATGTATACGACTTTTATGCAACTCCCCTATTCAAACTGACCAAAGCGTAATACTACTAGTGAATTTTCGCTTGCCACAAATAAACACTAGCGAACATTCAATACGAAATGTTCACACTGAAGAAGTATCTTTTGGCGCCCAGGACAAAAAAATTTTTTAGTAAATTAGTGTAGTGGTAACGGATTTGCACCTAGTGAAGTGGCGTGGAGTGTGGCGAAGAGGTCGCTTCGTTCTTTAGTGAATTTTCCTCAAGGTGAGAACATAAGGATCCCTTGCATTTAGGCAGGTGATGGATTAGTTCCATAAAGCATCCACAGCACAGGTATTGTTAAAAAAAACATAAGCAGGGGTATCAATACCTTTGAAATCAATATAAATACGGTAGATAACACTTTTTCAAACATATGTGGCTTTTCTGCAGAACTGAATTAACCCAGAAGGGATTACACATTATTCTTTTATTCCCGTATGCACTCTACAAGCTATAATCTTATAACTATATGCTACTATATATATGAAAATGGACCCTTGACCCACCTTTACGAAATTGCTGACTGCAGCATCTCCCTGTCCACATGCCAACATTTTGATAAAGAAACTGTCGCTTATCACTTGATATAATGCCTATATATTGAAAAAAGTTATTACTGAACTATATCCAGCAACAGCATTCAGTAGGTCAGTTATCTTGTAGTCGCAGTCGCTGAAGACTCCCTTTCTGCAGGGAAGATATACAAATATACAGATGCAGCCACTTGGATTTGTGAGTTAAATGCTTCATGACTCAGGGTTAATTGAAGAAACTGTGTTATCCAAAGTTATCTTAACTCATTTAATGCATTTAACCTTTTCATTAGCATACCAAAGCACCATTGTTTTCAACGTTGAACTCTTTAATTGGATGGGATGCTGTGACACAATATTCTTTGATAAGTGGGATAAATGGGATAGATGAGTTAAGTCACGACGCATTTAACACACAATCCAAAGTGACTGCATCTGTATATGGGTTAGGGAAGAAGTGCTGAGCTTCCTGGAAATACAGTATATATGCTTACATATGCCTATATGTACAGGTTTCTACAATATTTAATTCTTGAAGCAGCCTTTTTGGCAGAGGTGTTTTTATATTTTCATAGTGAAAATCATACATTTTCTGTTTCACGCTTCTTTGGCTGAATGAATACATTGTGTATGAGATATCCTGCTGGAACAAGACTTTGTGCAAAAGCTGCCTTATAATGAGATATGTGATATTTGATAAGGTTATGTGATGAATAGACAAGGTCACTGCAAGTTTTCTCCAAACTGTGAATGGCACAGCAATATCCCATTGAAGGGCTATTGCACCTTTTTCATTTTGGGTTTTACGGGTTTGTGCTACATATTAGGACAACATGCATATCTGTGGATAAGAACTTTATCAAGCTTAGCTGTCTTTTCATTCAATACACTCAATACACTATGTGGGGTATTTATCAATGTTCCTATTGTTTTTCCACAATTCAAATGTTTTTGCACTAATAATCATGACTTTAAATAATGGTTTAAAAACACATTTTTTTTTATATTTATTAAGTGAAGAAAAAATGTAGAATGTAGAAGTTAGTGGGAGCTGTCCTAGCCAAAATGTAAACCATTTATTTAAGTTGAGGTTTTTTTTTATTTTTTGGAGCTTGTAAACTCACTAAAAACACATTCAAGGTTTTTAAATCGGATTAGAGAAGTAGAAAAAAACTTGTATCCTTCTTTGTAATCACTATTTGTTTATTGTTTTGCTGAAGTTTATAAATGCTAAACAAACAACAGATTTGTAAATTACAATCTTGATGTAAAGCACACAGTATTGCCATTTGGGTTTTTAGATTTAACACAGGAGTCTAGAGAACAAGCATCATGCATGGTCGATAGGTCTGTTTTACATTATTTTTGGTTTAATCCACTAGTGTATACATCAGGAATATGTTGATTTAGGCCAGATTCCCTGCCAAGTCCCTACTGAGCCCTGTGTGCCAGTACTAAACTGGGTGGAAGGAGTCAGTCCATATCTCACAGTATTCCCAGTGTTTGGCTGGTTTGCCTAATGAAATCTGCATGCTTTATGTGTACACTTGTATATTGTAGAGACCTGTACAATATTTCTTGTCTTGGGGGCCATACATTATAAATTTCTGTGAAAAGAAATTGCAGTTTTGGCCAAAAACACAGAGGATTTTTATACTTTTTCTCTCCTTTCATAAAAAAGCTCTAAAGTCTCTTTAGTTAGCTTCTGTATAAGGATAGAATGCTTCCCATTTCCATCTACATATATTTTAACTAATTTAATTGAAGGGAGTAAGATGGGATATTGGAAATGTTTTCTTGAAGAGATTTACAATATCAGTAATTGTTATCTCTCTCATGATAACTACTGTTGCCGAAACGCCACAACCCAATTTTTCTTCCACAAACCTGATTATTTTAATACCTAATTACATATCTATCTACATTTTAATGTGTAGATAAATATATATATATATATATATATATATATAT
>CM044435.1:64880558-64904286 GCA_024363595.1 Xenopus borealis | reverse complement strand
GAACTCACCGTTTATAAGGATATAATTTACAAGATATTCACAGCTTTTGTGTATTATTTACGTATAAAATACACAAGAGCCATGAACATCTTGTAAATTATATCCTAATAAATGGTGACTTCTGATGTCATCAGTTATAAATAGAGAGTTCAGATGTCATTTCTGTCACATGACTCACTGAAACTTGTGTATTATAATAAATAAAGTACCCCCAGTTGCAAAATATGAGGATATTAGAAGTTACAGATGAAGCCACTTTGGATTGTACATTTGACACAGAAAAACTTAACTCATCTATCCCATTTATCCCACTTAGCACAGAATATTGTGTTACAGCATCCCATCCAATTAAAAAGTTCACCATTGAAAACTGGTGCTTTGGTATGCTAATGAAAAGGTTAAATGCATTAAATGAGTTACGATAACTTTAGATAAAACAGTTTCTTCACCTTTCTTAACCCTGAGTCATGACGCATTTAACTCACAAATCCCAGTGGCTGACCTGTACAAAAAGACTCGGCCTTTGGCATCATGTTTTTCGATGGTCATGAAACTCCTCAGTAACTTATAATATCCTTATAATTTACAAGAGGGGGTACTTTATTCACTATATATACATAAACCTTGGCTGCTCTTGATTATTTTATATCTGTTCTCAGAGTTTGTGAACAGAAATAACAACACATATGAATTCCCACTTAACTTGGATTAATTTAAACGACCCAAAATTAATCCAAATCAAAGTTGAATCCAGTTTTTTCTCCGAAAAAACCTTGAATGTCAGGAAGGCTGCAAACATCTCTTAAAGGGCCAGAGTATGATAAATCTTTAAAATTGAATTAAAGTTTCAAAAACTTTAATCGAATTTGGATAACTCCCTAGTCGAATGTGAAAATTTTTATCATAAAAAATGCTTTCTACTATAGGGGGAATATGTGGTGTTTATACAAATGGCCTGCAGGTGTCACTGTGCATACATAGGACTTTCTGTACAACTTGAAAGTGAAAGTAAGACTTACTGCTGTTATGTAATGGCTGCATGAACCTGCTAATAAAGCATTGTTATACCCTCCTCATCCTCGGCTACCAAACACAATAAGTGACCCCTATTTGAAAGCTGGAAAGAGTCAGTAGAAGAAGGCAAATAATTAAAAAAAACCAAAAAAAAACCCCTTTCAGTATTATTGAAAGACATGGAGGCTTGTCTTCAAATAAGATTCAGCTATATGTCTATTGATCTTGGGGATCAGAGGGAGTTAAATATAACTGTAAAGATGTTTTTTGGATTACAATGGTAGCTATGTTGATTGAATTTTTCACCTAATTATGATTAATTATGTATGTATGTGCACATCTTTTGCAAAATGTTGCTTGCCCTTTACTGCCACTGTCACATAACATGGCTTACAAAGCAGAGAATTGCATTTAGACATTCAAAATGATCTGCACATCTAACATGAACAGAGTTAATTTATGTTTGTAATATGATTTCAGTTGCTAGGCAACACTATTAGAGGAAAACTACCACAAACAGTAAGTCATACACACCCTATCTGTAGACGAAACAAAGATGTTATATTTATTATCAGCATCAGTCAAAGGCATTACATTAATTGCTATGGTGGAGGCTTTTACTGACATGAGTTCTGACATAGATAACCTTTTGTGATAAATATAAATATTCTCTGCATCTGACAAGATCTTTTGAGGGGAAGCACATGCCAATGGAAGCCCTCTTCTTGACTTCTTGTGCATAATAATTTCTGTAAAGGCTCCAAATATTGCAACAATTGCAAATATTTAATCACACACAAGTGAAGCAATAGTCTAAAAAGCTAAGGATGGCATTTGTTGGACAAAAGTGGACAACATCTATGGTGTTATCTTCATGCTTCAGATATGTTTGTAATAGAGACTAGACAAAGAGATAGATGGACATTTTATGTAAGGGAGTATGATTGTGAAGAAAAACTTTTAATTTTGCTTACAGGCATGTAAAATTCAGTTGTATTATGAATTATGTAAAGTCTGCCCTCATTTGAAACAATTTCACATTTTCAGGGGTCATGTAGCTGTTTGATTCCAAGATGGTGCAAATCATTTGAATTCAAGAGTGCCTTAAACGTTGATATGCAGACTGCAGTACCCCAAGACACATGCAGTCATGTATGCTTTTAAACATTGATACAAAATGTTGGTGCTATAGCAATACATGTTATTATTATTATTATTATTATTATTAATAAAAATAATAATATCTGCCACATTTGTATGCCTTTCATTCAAAGACAACTTTGTGTTTCAATTTTAATGATGGCTGGATGTCACCATTCTAAGCAAAGGCAATTTTCACACCCTAATAGTCCACAAAAGGTCTTGTCCTCAGCCTCAAAATGCTTTGTTGTAAACTGAATATAAATTATGTAAATACTCAATTTAATAGCTCTTTGGATTAATCTTTGCATGTTAGTAGGTTTAAGATTCCAGATTTAAAAAAATATATTTTAACACCAAAGTACATTGCTTATTCATACACAATCTACTAAGGTTTGCCACTTATTGGTATGATTTTAACCTGATTCTCTTTCATTATTTTTAATTTCTGTCTTCACAATCTGCTATACAAGTACAGCCATCAATTACACATCTTCTTATCTCACTCCACAATATCCGGTTGAAGTTTCTTTCCAAAAAAGTGAAATTTGCATATTTGTTAACCAGACCTGTTTAATGTTCCCATTAATAATTATGAATAAATCTAAATTTTAAAATGCAGTGAAATTTGAAATTAATCACTTGAATTACCTAAGAAAAATGCACAGTAGTGTGAACCAGCCACTTCAAAGCTATTAGTATTGGATGTTCTTCATAAGTGCCTTATGTAAATGTCTCCACTTTGAATGCATGACCCTTAAATCCTTTGTGGCCGATAACGTCTATGGTATTCATGAAGAGAAACCATAAGCAGCACGATTCTACATTATGCTTAGTCTAAACAACTTCTGATTTATGCAAGAGTAGTTAGAGCACTTAGTAATCTCAGATTCTTTGGTTATGTTACTATGGATACAGGTGAGATTTAGAATATCTCACAATGAGCAAAAAGCAGCTCCTGTTTGCAGCCTTGGTTTTGAACTAATTCATCATATTTTATAAACGTTGCCACATTTCTCACTCATGGCTTGATATTAAAAGCACAAGAATATAGAATTTGAATAATGCATTTCCTATGTACTATGGTTTTAGATTCATGAGGCTATTGTATGCATTAATTACTTTATAAATGTAAAATTTTTGTGCAAGCTCTAAAATGGTTGGTATAAGGGAAATTATTAAAAAATGCAAACTGGATCTTATTTACATGTTGTTTCTGCAGATAGGATCTATATTAAAATCAGACAACTAAGTCTTATTTAATCTTTGTTTCTGCAGATAGGATATATATTAAAAGGAAACTGCCAGCTGTATCACAGGGTGAGAGAAATGCAAATGAGAAAAAATTTTAAGGAGGATTTTTTTGGGTCATAAAATGTTAAAGTTGCAAGAGCAAAGGAAAGATGATGATTAATATTAATTCAGCAAAATAAACAAATTCAGTAATGTTATGCAGAATTCATGGGCACAATACTGATGGCAAAAAAACACATAAAAAACCAGTAGGTGCTGTGCTACAATAATGATGGAAATATATTAATAAAAATAGCAGTATGAGCTATAAATAAACAATAAAAAGAGGGTGTCCGTTCACAGCTCCTTGTCTATCACATTCTAGAATACTTTCCACTGTTAGCAATCTTCAGCAGGGTCAGAACTAGGGGTCTGCAGAAGAGGCACCTGCCTAGGGCACAATGATGGGGGGGGGGGGGCGCTGGGCAGTTACCACTTCTGCCTACCCCTAGTCTGGCTCTCTTGTCCTCACTGCTTCTTGTTATGTGCGCTTCTCCCCCTCGATATCACTGTGCATGCACGCACACAGACATGTGGTCTGTTTTTGCCTGCCTCTGATAACATGACAGGGGCAGGAGTGTAGGGTTTAAAGTTAAAGGAAAACTATACCCCCCGAACAATGTAGGTCTCTTGTGGTGTTTACATATGGTTTAATTGTTACTGTTTATATATTTGTCTAAATGCTTTCTACTATAGGGGGAATATGTGGTGTTTATACAAATGGCCTGCAGGTGTCACTGTGCATACATAGGACTTTCTGTACAACTTGAAAGTGAAAGTACGACTTTATGCTGTTATGTAATGGCTGCATGACCTGCTAATAAAGCATTGTTATACTCTCCTCATCCTCGGCTACCAAACACAACATCTCTATAAACAGATATTGCATAAAACAACTCCTATGTAAAACCCTGCTTCATGTAAATAAACCATTTTTATAATAATATACTTTTTAGTAGCATGTGCCATTGGGTAATCATAAATAGAAAATATCCATTTAAAAAAAAAAGGACAGCCTCCTGGGATCCTAGGATCCAACGGTGCACACAAACATACCAAACAAACTATAAAGTTAGGTCACACAAGCCAATTAAAAGACAGACTTCTGTCTTTTGCTTCAACACTTCTTCCCTTTACAGTTAGAGTTGAAATATTTCTGGTCAGGTGATCTCTGAGGCAGCACACAGACCATCATGAAATGGTGGTTCAAGGCAGGTAGGTAAGATTCTTTAATATGTCACTTGATTTGATATAAACTATCTGTTACTCAAAAATTCATTTGCTGGGTATAGTTTTCCTTTTAGCCAAAAATCCACTAAGCACTTCTGAATTACTGTAAATATCGTAAGGTAAATGACACAGCCCCCAAATTAATTGACTGATTTATAAGTAGAGTGAACAGAGATTGGGAAGCACCTCCCATCAATAGAAATTGAAGCAGGATAGTGTGCAAGGTCAGATAAATTAATCATAAAGAAAGGAGAGAAGAAAGTAATGACCCATATACTTGCACCCTCCCATCCACAGGATCCATTACCATAAGAGTAAAATAAAACGTAATCTTTAATAATTATATTAATAAAATCTTAATTATGGGTTGGTAGATCATATACAATTCGATTATTTCTAAATCTGGAAACAATACATTTAACAGGTGATAATCTTCAGATACCTAAATAAATCCACTCCCGTGGTTGGATTACATACAACAAATGTGACTTCCCTCTCCACATGCCAAAATGTCACCTCATGTAAAAGATTTGGATTCAGTTCAGCCAGGCTCTTGGATTTGGATGAATCCAAATATTGCTGAAAAAGGATCTGAATTGTCTGAATACTGAACTGCCTGAACTGGATACAGGATTTGATTAATCCCTACATATTATAATATTAATTAATGGAACTATTTATATGGACTACTTAACATTAGCTGTTTATCTAAGGATCTATTAACTGAATAATATGAGCTATCTCCTACATGAAGTCAGCAGCAGAATGAATAGTTATTGAGCCCAAAAAGAAGCATTGGTCCTCTTAAATTTAATAAAAAATTATGTAATTTAGGCAAAATATACAGATGCAGCCACTTGGATTTGTAAGTTAAATGCGTCGTGACTCAGGGTTAATTGAAGAAACTGTGTTATCTAAAGTTATCTTAACTCATTTAATGCATTTAACCTTTTCATTAGCATACCAAAGCACCATTGTTTTCAATGGTGAACTCTTTAATTGGATGGGATGCTGTGACAATATTCTGTGCTAAGTGGGATAAATGGGATAAATGAGTTAAGTTATTCTTAAATGCACAATCCAAAGTGGCTTCATCTGTATGTTACTTTTGTAGAAACTTTGTCTGCATCAAGCAATGACAAAATAGAGTAGAAGCTGTGTATGATGAAAGTTAAAGAAAATGCTATTGACCCCCAAATGAACTAAATGACTTATTAGCACATTAATTAATAGAATGCTTTATATTAACTACTTATAACAGTAACAAGTGACAAACAGTAGCAAAAAAATTATAAATCATGAAAAAAATAAGCAAAGTGACATTAGTGCCTTGTACTATCTGTGACATTTATTAACATTTACTAGATGAATTACATAGGCAATTCATGAACTTGCCAGTATTAAGGCATATTCACTTTTATAGTGACCATGCCTTCTTGTGTGATAGAGATTTCAACATTTCCATTAAAATTGTTGATTGATGTCAAGTGTAAAATGTGTTTCCTCTCCTTAACACACTGAAAGGACCAAATCAGTTGAACATGCTGTTATATTGTGGCTATGATGTTATCAACTGCACTGCTTAGGATGCCTGTATGATAAACCAAGCACCTGAATTTACATATATGCATTGAGGAAATGGTTTTTCCACAAACGCATCAAGCATATTGGGCTTAACAGGCTCTGTTACTGATGTTTTAACCTATTTAGAAATAAATGAATGTTTTTAATGTTGCTGGTGCTCCGTGTGGATAAAGAAGTATTTGAAACTTCTACGCTTTGGGAGAGGTTTGGCGTGCAGCACAGCTGACATACATCGACGGGTTTGTGAGTGCTCCCTTCCATACGTTTTTACATATATGCATAGAGTGCATTGTATGTAGCCAGTGTTATACTGTTAAATAGAATTCCTTTACTAGCTGTCAACAGTTTTCAATCTTGTCCTTGCTTGAAGATGAGTATAGAAAGGCGATTGCCTGAATAAAAGAAAGGGACAATTGTAACAAGTAGTATTTCTATGCTATAAAGATTGCTGTTACTTGATATTGAACTTGTTTAATAGGGTTTTCATATATATGTGTGTGTGTGTTTGTGTGTGGTCACTAGAAATAGCTACTTAATCACTGATATAAGAGAAATGGGAAGAAAAAAATGAAAAGAAACAGGGTTTGTAATTGTTAAAATGGTAGTAAGAATTGGGGGTTTCTATTTTTGAAGTTTTGTCATTCTGTCTAAACATTCATTTTTCTGCAAGGAAGGTTTTAAAAAGTTAGGGATAAGGGCACACAGATTGATGATTCCACTGCAGCTTGCATTTTTTGCAGTTGGAGGGAAGTGGATCTGTTCCATTCTGCTCCATTTGTCTGCACTAAAAAGTACAGCTTCCACCTAAGTGCAGGTACACAGCATGGAGCAGAGATTGCCACAAAACATGCAAATGCAGCACTTTTCAGTGTAGATAAATAAAGTAGGAGGGGATGGATCAGCTTCTCTCAACCTGTAAAAAAAAAAAGCAGGTTGAGAGCAGAGGATTCAATGCTCAATGTGCCTCCGCCCCTTAGGATTAATTTTAAAATGTTCATGTATGCAAGGGAGAGGTGGTGAAAAGGCAGGGCAAGCACAAGAATAGAGTTTGGTGTCACAGCACAGAACACTGAATGCAGCATATTTGTGTTTGTTCTTTGCCAAAGAGAATGCATTTTTTAAGTACAGCGAGGAAAGTGTTAAAAACTGATATACAATATTGAAATTCAGGGAATGCATCAGGATTTCCCAGTATGCATTTTCATATATGTTACCAAGAGAGTTACTGCTTTAAAAAAAAAAAAACATAGAGCAGCTGAAACAATATTTGGTAGCAAAGAAAAAGTTAGCAAAGAAAAATTAGGATAGAAGAATAAAAATAAACACCAATAAATCAGTTTCCAACAGTTATGTTGTCCATATGCTGTTTGCACTTATGGGTAGAACAAATACATGAATGCATTTTCACATCCTCCACACAAGACAGAGATAAGTAAAAAAAATACCTGATTTAAAAAAAAATGTTCTTGTACAGCCTCCTCTTCACATATGGGCCAGTCTATCCAAAATATCAGTTTGTTCAAGACTAGGAGTATATAACACCCACTTCAACTTTTGTTTTTATTGGTATAACTGCACAAGGCTTATAAAAGTTGGTTTCTATGAGATACCTCAGCTACAGTATATTAGTCAATTTGATCAATTCACTGTTTCTACTACTAAAACTATAAATGTTCTTTTTATAAACCGACCAGTAATCTTCTTTCTGTCTAAAATACATTTGTGAAAACTAAGACCAAAAATGCCATGGTCTAAGAATTTTGCACACTTGCAATTATAACAGACAGACCCTTATTTAGCTTTGAGTGCAATATTAAGCAATTCATGATGATATTTGTATTGGTGATGCGGTAATGGCGGAGCTCATCGGGCCTCGCCGATACACCTCTCTGACCACAGCGATACGCCGGATCCTCTCTGCCGGCCGGCAGCACTTAGTAGTGCTGGTTAAGACACAGGGTATGATCATGAATTCACTGCTATGCTGCTGAGTGCCGATTCAGCAGCATTCTGATGAAGTGCCCAACTGCAGGGCATGAAACACATTAGAGTTGTGAACCCCTACATGTAACCCATATATGCGTTTGAATAAAGCCGAGAAATTGATATTACAAGTACCGGACTCCTGAATTACTGAGCGGCGCTCAGCAGCATAGCATTGAATTAATGATCATACCCTGTGTCTTAACCAGCACTACTAAGCAGCAGCAATGTCTTTCAATGACCTTTATTTCCTTTTTTGAAGTCTGTTTTTAAGGGTCATTGATTTATTTTATATGAAGTGAAATTTCAAATGTACATCACCATGTTTTTACCCACAATGCATTGACAATACCCATACCTCTTGCTTAACAACTATATACTATTCCTCATTTTTTTTTACCATTGAGGCTAATAAGATAAGTAAAGCCTTAATATATAGGGCGACTTTGTATGAAAAAGTAATGTGTACAAAACAGAATTATCAAACCCTTTGCCTTAAATACAGGCTGGGGAAGATGCAGGAAGCTGCAGTTTAACAACACCTAAGAGGCAGCAAGTTTTGAATCCATGCGCTAATGGGATTTAGATTGGAGGAGCTATGGTATTTCCTGACATGTCATTGGTTTGAGCACAATACTTTTTCCTCCTGAACAGATTTTCTTACTGAACCCTCATTGACAGGAGATAATACCAGGACTTATGACAGGCTTTTATAGCAGCAGGTGTATACTGCATTTGATAGAAGAAAGGACCAACACTGAAGCTTGTCTTCTTTCTGCATCACTATGGGAGGCTTTATCTCAAAACATTTCTATCAGATTATTCACAGTCTGCATAAATGATTTCTTCTTTCTGGAAATACCCAGGCTATATAATAAGCCATTTTCTGCACAGTCTAGTTACACCTATTTTTATAGAATTGAATTTATTGAAAGGTCACTTGAGGATCTTAGCCTGTCTGAAGTACTACAGGAAGTTTTCACATTGAAAAATAATTGCAGGGTCACCAAGGTTATATCAGAATTATAATTTTAGAATTGACTCACATGTCACGGCAGTCAGCAACAGATTATATTTTCTTTATGAAAGAAAGAAAAAATTAGATGTATTGTGTCATTAAAATACTGAGTTGTATTTCTTAAGTAACAGCAGGTAGTGGTAGTCAGTGTTCCTTACATTGAGATAACAAAACAAGATGTAATGATATATTTTAAATAAAGTAGCCAGTGATTCATCAGTCTGTACTTTAAAGAAGTTATGAATGGCAAGTTACTTTTCCTTAACTTTTTAGCATTGCATTTTCTTACTTTTGTTAATGTCTTGCTTTGTAGCTCAACAGTGACCAGCTGAATGCTATCTGCTTTATTTAGTGTAGTTACAATTGAATACTCTACTGAATGGATTGTGTTATGTCAATAGGTCAATTACTTATTGACATTTCGCAACAAAAAGGGTCACAAACAAATGAAGTCTGTTGGTTATTGAAGTTCAAATTATCAAAAGAGAGGAATAATGAAAACATATGGAAGCTTTGCCTTTTGAAAAATTGAACAAATGGCATCAGTATATCATTGACAAATGTCAAAATGTACCTTGCTCTTAAGAAAACCATTTAAAGAAATGTGCATTAATGTGCAGGTTAAGACTGATTTAGTCCAGTAGTATGTGCTATTCAGTACAAATAATGATAGGTATAATGGCCTATTATAGCCTGTCAACTCACTCTGTCTGCTTGTTAATCCCTATATGGGGTTAAATTGACAGATACTCCATCCAGTATCAGACAAGGATACTGTCAAATGTTGATTGTTCAACTATTCCATCTGGTAAGGATTGCAGTAGGTTCTGGGTGTGGCTCCTGAAGGTCTGCACTGGATTTCATTCATTCAGATATAGTGTATTGTTCTCAGTAATAATACGTTTTGCACGATAGAGTAATTTTCAGTATTTTCCTATATACTTACATTCATTATATATTTTCCTTGGTTTTAACATTATTTGTAATTGTACCTACAAGCATTGCTTACCCATTTCTGTTCTCTGGAAGTAGTAGAATAGGTAGAGAGCAGAGAATGACAATATTTGAGAATAGCAGATACATTTTCATATAACTTTAAAGCCAATGACATTTTAATAAATGTATATTGAAAAGCTGGTTATAATTATATATTCTTTCACTATGCAAAAATAGTCTTTTAGTGGAGGGCCCCTTTAATTTTTTATCTTTTCTGACTCTGTCCTGCATGACTGCTGTCTATTTGCTATGGTATTAAATTCTGGTACCAGTTAGTATTTGAAACTTCAAGGCTGTATGTTGCAAAAAAAAATTAAAAAAATTAATAACACCAAAAAAATATAGACCAACTTTAAATATAGAAATACCAATTTCTAATTAAATCATACTATGATCCAATTTATTTGCATAGGCATATTCTTTTTTGTATTGATCAGTCTTTATTGCTTTACGGATGAGGAAATGATGTTCAAACACTAGCATCATGAAAATGGGAGAGTACCTTTTAGTAACATTTTACCTGAACTTAGTGAGCTTAGGGCTAAATGGTTGCCATTGGTTACTGCCCAGTTGCAAATGTATCCATTGTTGATAAATGGGTCCCACTGAGTAATGGGCAGTGAAGTCTAAAATGTTTAAATTTATCTTTTTCTTTTTTTATAGAGCAGAAATTAAAAAAAAATCTAACTGTGTTTCAGTGTAGTGTATATTGTTAAGTATTTGATACAAAAATGCTTATATTTTTCAGTGACCAAAGGTAAAAGGTATTTTGCTACAATGTATGAACCAGCATTTTTTGCAAATGCCGATTCCAAAATATATGAAGTATGATCTCTTATCTAGTAGCATTTTATGAGAATTTTTTTATTTTTCTCCCTGCAGGACAACTATTGATCCACAATTACATTTTTATGTCACAACCTAACATGTGGAATCATTTACATACACAATGTATATTGCAACATACATCATATCTGGCAACATCATTAAGACAAAACCCTTGAGATCATAACCAATAATTTGCTGATTCTAGTAACATTTCACTAGTTAATTGTAGAATAGAGGCAGTTTTACAGCATTTGTTGACATAGCTCGGAACCAATTGATTACATTTTAGAATTTATAACACTGTTTTTCAATGCAGTATTTCTGAAGCAATGCAGCCATTCTGCCGCAGTAGTAAGCATAAGAAAAGTTAATGGTATCCCAAAGGTATCTTTCCTGGCCTAAAATAATTCAGAATATGTCAAACATGCCAAAATCCAAGCACAAATTTTCAGTTTCAGTTTCATACAAGCATATTATTTTAATTTATGTCGCCTGTAACGAAATGGAAATAGTGCAAACTCTAGGCATGTTATATATTGATGTGGCAAAATACAATAGTCTTATTAATCACACTTCTGCACTGAAACTGAAGATCTATGTTGAGGTCCTTTATTATTCAAATTATTTTCTTTGCAATATGTCTGTTACGCCCAAATTCAACACATTGAGCATGATGTGTGATGATTAGCAAACACTAATACCTGCCTCTAGGTTAGGATATGTGTTAAATATACATATGCATGGGAAACAGTATTAGTAGTTGTGCTGTCATACTCATACATGTGCAATCATACTCAGACATGGCAATGCCCTGTCAGCAGAAAATTGGTTCCCACCTGTCCTTTAATAACCCATATAAATTTGCAACAGCACCCTCAATTTTACAAAGAAAAAAAAATCTAATTACTGCACAAGGCTGTACAACTATAAATGGTACATCATACTGCTATCTGCCAACTGCATTTGTAAGTAGGATATAAAGGCTTATCAATTAAACAATAAAGTTATTCTGTGTTTCATAGAATCATGTAATTAAGGTACTGAAAAAGACACAATTTTAAATCTAATTGATGAAGCATTCCTTCAAGGGATTATAATTTAACTCCCCTAGCTAGTAATTATAGGCCCCATTAGTAGTTAAGGGGTTAATTGGATTGTACTTATTCTGTAATTTACATCAAATTCACATTGGTGTTAATGTAGTCCTTCATTGTCTTTGTCTCAGTCTTGCTCTTTTTATTGAATAACATCAGTTTAACATTTTAGTGGTGTAACATAGTTGAAGTATGTTATGGTTGTAACCCAACCATCATTTGTTTACTACTTTATATTTGTGTTTCATATATATATATATATATATATATATATATATATATATATCACATAGCAGAGAACAGCACTCCAACTTGCTTGTTAACCCAGGTGCAAGGTAAGGAAATCCATATGGTTAAAAAAAAAGACCAGCAACACTGGGATTTGTCTGAAAAAAAATATTATTATTAGGTTCACATAATAATATTTTTTTTCAGACAAATCCCAGTGTTGCTGGTCTTTTTTTGAACTATATATATATATATATATATATACACACATATAAAAATTTCGATGAGGACCAGCACTCCATATTTCTTCAAATACAAGTGATTTATTTCAACATGGGATACAACATGTTGAAATAAATTGCTTGTATTTGAAGAAAACTGGAGTGCTGGCCCTATCGAAACTATAATACAGATTGACCATGCACCCAGGAAATAAGCAAAGTTAGAGAGAGCAAACTATATATATAACTGTAAAAGCATTATAAATGACAGTAGGTTATGTCTGTAATGGATGTTAATCGTTCAATGACAGCTTTTGTTTTGATCATTGTTGTCTACTTTACAGTAAGTATTTATATTTATTTTCACATACCAGAGGATTTGTTTGTTTTGTTGTGCTGTCACTCTCTCAATTGCTTTACCACTGGATCATATTGTATTCCTCTTACTAAATCTTGCATATTATTTTTTCCATTTTCCAGATAGCACCCAATCATTTTTTACTTTGGATTTGAGAAAACAGGGCAAAACATTAACATGTAAGCTCAATTATCTGGAGTACTTTATTAAAATCAGTATGTCATACCTCCCAACATTTTGGAAATAGATAGAGGGACAAAAAGATTTGCTGTGTGGAGCTCATGGACATTTTTGACCACACCCATTTTGGCTGCCACACCCCATAATTACCATGTCCTTTTTACAAAATTTGGTAGGTTATGAAAGTTTGAACACATTTATGTGGATTTTATGTGTTATTACAGTTTTGCTAATTAAGGTGAATTAACCTTTAAGCTACAAATTACAGTTTCCCAAAGAGACCTGCTTATCTTACACTAGTTTCTTTGCTTGTCTTAAATTGTTACAAAATATCTATGTATCTATTCTGGTCACTCTGACAAAAGCCAAGTAATTTAGAACCTTTGTATCTTTTTCTGGCTTTTCTGTGCAGGCGATGAAAGAGAAAGTCAGGACATTTCAGTAACAATCTGGGACTCCAGGTTGAGCTGTCAAAATCGGAACTGTCCCACAAAAAACAGGACAGTATGGTATGTTGTAGGCAACACCTAATGCCTAGTTATGACTAGTTATTCCCTGATCTCAGTGAAACGCCATTTATTTTTGAGTATGCCTCTTTTCTTCTCCCGTGGCTCTACATGTAGTAGTCATTACTGAGTGCAATGTTTCCCTTTAAGCATGTGCACATACTCTCATGTTTTTCTATCCGGCACACACAGCTAACTTGTGCACACAAAAATAATTTTGTGTGAAAGCATATCAAAATGAACTTTTCTGTGCACAGCCACACAGTTTTAGAAATTATGCAAAAAAGATAATTGTTTAAAGACAGACAAAAATAAGTTACTTCTTTGGGGGTAGCTAAATCTTGTCTTTCATTTTATTTATATTTTTGCCATATCTCTACATGTATTTCAGGCTGCAGACAAACAAACAATCAGGGCCCCTGAACTGTAGGTTATGCAGGAGTTTACTCATAACCTAGCAAAATTATCCCCAGTGGCACAGTCTTTAATTGCATACCTGCTGTATATCTTATTATCCACCGTACAGGCTGTCAAGTACCTGAACGCCAGAGCCATAGAATTTATGGATTGATTGATTTGCTGCACCACATGTTTTCTGGCAACATGGTACTGCAAGATGAAACAAGCTGCCAGGGAAGGGGTTAAAGAGGAATTTTCAAAGAAATAAACATGAAGCAAAGTCAATGTAAAAATTGACAAACTTTGAATCTAAAACTAACTTATTAATTTTCCAGTGCAGTTTCTTTCATAATAACTCTCCTCCATTATTTTTGTCATAGTACAGGATACTGATTGATCATTGAACCTGTTCTTGTTTTGTGGAGAATTAGGATTAGATTTTGTCACCCCCACAGGTAAAATAACCATTAATGTGAGTTAATTGTTGAGAGCTGGAATGTATATTTGCTGGCATATTGTAGGCCTGATAACTCTGAAAAGATTTGTATACAAAGTCCTTAGGTATTTTTTGGTAGTGACAGTACATGATAGTCAAATTAGTGAAAAATAACAAATATCTAAAGGGACCGATATGAGACAGAAGCTGTGATTTGGCAAAATATTGTCGATGCATGCTATCTATAATTTTGCCATAACAGTATTTGCCTTATGCTTTTACCCATCTGATCCCCCATGTTCCTTTCTAATGCTGCTGCCATTTTTGAGTTTCAGCAGTCTGTTAGCATTAGAAACTCTAACTGATATGTTGAGAAGGGACAGTCTGGTTGGAAAAACAGTCAGGGTTAGGAACAAGTAACAATTACTTACAAAAGCAGCCCTAAGAGTGAAAAATTATCAACATGAGCTATAGGTAACTTTTGATGTACATTAATATTTTGATTAAGAATTTTTAGTGTCAGTATCACTTTAAGTGGGCACATATTTTAAGAAAAGGCCTATAAAGAAAACAGTTCTTTCTTCATTCTATAATCACAGAAATTAAATGTATTTTGTTCACTAATATGAAGTCAGGGTAAAGAGCATACCTTATGTGCATGATTAGGTAATAGTTTTCATGGCAGTGCATGATTATTAGCTTGCAGAAAAGATCAATACATACACATATAAATGCCAGATCACTAATTTCCTTGCTAGCATTTAGCATTTAGCAGATCTCTATCCTTAGCTTATATACACTTAATATGTGATTTCATGTCTTTAGGCTTATAGGATTCAGTAAGGGCAAGACTGCCTTGTATTGATATTATATACATTTGGCAAGCAATTGAGAAGGCAAATTCACCCTGAAATGATCTGATTTACTTACAAGCAAATTGCTAGATATGGTGTGCAATTTTCTTGTGAATCTTTCATTTAATTTGATATGCGACTTAGGCTGAACACACACATTTTCCTGCATATTCATTTGTAATTAAATTGCAATTTGACAGTGGGTATAAAAGGTCAGACTCAAGACTGTAGAAGAATTTCATATAGGTAACTCCTTGCAGAAAATTACCCAATAATAACCAGAAAAACTGTTCTCAGACTATAATGAACAACATTCTCTAGTTGTCATATTGCTCTGAATAATGGTTAAATAGCTTTAGGAACATATACATTTACTGCTCAAGCATCTATCAGGCATTTAGTGATGACAAATATATTTATATAACAAAATGTATATTTATATAAAATATATTTTGTCAATGCAAAACTGGCCAGTAGGCTATTCTAGTGATGATTTTAGGGCCATGGTTATAATTGGCATTGGTATATACTGTAGGAACAACATTGTGAACCATTATATTAGAGAAGTAGTTTATGTAATTATGTTATAGTTGATATGGATTTAGAATGCATTGTAGATGCTTACAGATTACGGGCAAATGTTATGTACACACAATCAAATAATAAACCGTCTTCCATATGAAATGTATTCATATACTAAAAAGTATTGTTACTCTTTATGTTGCACTGTATGAGTAATGTGATATCAAAACAAAAGCAAAAATATGCAAATGCTGTTAAAAGAATTTTGAATTTATGAAAACATTGTACCAGCCCAAAGCATGTTTTAGAAGCTCAAAGAATGTAAAACATGCATGCATTTATCATCCCTTATATAACACATGACATATTCACGCAGTGCTTTACAGAGATTGTTCACAAGTTACATTCCTTGTCCAAGTAGAGCTTACGATCTAAGGCCCCTATTATATTTTAATAGCATATCAGGGCTAGTCTTGTGATAAAAACACTTTATGTGTCATGCTGCTGTTAATGGACACCCAAACTATGGGGCAACATTGCAGAATGAGGGAGGAGAGTTGAGACAGGAGACCAGAATAGGGGTAGGTGGCAGAGAAGATGCATGCCTGGCGCCCCACATCTTTGCACCCTAGACACATCCCTTTTCTGCATACCACTAGTTCTGGCCCTGATAAACATCTGTCAGCAGTTTTTTTTTGAATGGTCAAATACTGTATATTTAATAATTAATCCTTAAAGACATATAGCAATACACATACAGGCTTACCTATTACTTCAAGTGGAAAAGCAAGGGGTGCAAAATTGCTGTTTTTGGTTCAAAATTGTTATCCTAATGCTTTCCTAAAACTCTTGGGTCTGGGCCAGTGACTAAGTTCTGCACTTTGGATTTAAAACCTGCCTTAAAATATGGCTATTGACCACAAGCCCTGTACTTAAAGACTTTCTAAGTAAACATTAAGTCCAGATCTCTCCCCCACTCTTTAGGGCCAGTGATGAGCAAATTTGTCCTGTTTTGCCAAAAAAATTGCGAATATATCTGTGAAAATTTTGTGAAAACTGAATTTTGGTGCTTGTAACAATTTTGATGCCTGCGACAATTTGATGTGCACCTATTTTGTCCAAATTATTCTGACACGCGCCCAAATTTCTATTGACACACTGAATTTTCATTGCACTTTTGCAAATTTATTTGCTGTGGCAAAACACGGAAATTTGCAATGAATTCACACCTGCAAATTTATTGGCCCATCACTATTTAGGGCCCCTGGTGCACCCTAGCCTGTGCACCCTAGCCTGTTTGTCTGAATGGATATTCAGACATGCAGGCAATGCTGCATTAAGTGGAAACACAACTCTTTTAGTAGAAAAAGAAGCTCTTTATGTTGCAACCCAAGAGACGATGAGCAAAGTAAATATAATCCCCAAACATGACCTATCAAAAGCAACCTAAAGGGGAAACTATCTCAAAAATGAAACTTTAATATAAGCTTCCTTATACTGAAGTAAGAAACTTTCTAAATACAATCAAGTAAAAATCCTACATTGTTTCTAAAACAATCAAGTTTATGTTCACTATCCCTCTGTCAGCATCTGTTTCTCTTCATTTCTTCTTCTTGCAGCAGTTGGTTGTCAGATGAATGATCCAAATGTCTTATATGGGTGGCTCCCATTCCTAGCAGATGTATTAGAGCTCATTCAGATAACTGATTTACTGATTCCAGTATAAACAAAATCTAACAAAAATAACTGCCATTTGAAAACATTCTGCATGTAAAGATACATGATTTCTCATGATTTTAATAGAGTGAGCTCTAATACATCTAGACAAAAGGTTGCCTCTTATGAGATATATTGGATCATTCATCTGACACCCAACTCCTGAATGAAGACAGAATGAGGAGAAACAGATGCTGAGAGAAGAATAGTGAATATAAACTTGATTTCAGAAACAGTTCAGAATTTTTCATTGATTGTATCTATAAAGTTTCAGTATGCTGAAGCTAATATAAAATTTTCATTTTAGCGATAGTTCCCCTTCAAATAGTAATAACTAATTTTAAGAATGACAGTATTTATAGCATGCAGCAAAATATGTACCACAGAGCCTGAAATGTTATTGGTGCACTAAGGGAATTTAAAATATTTCCTTTGGTTATTATACATAATTCTTCAATCAGATATGTTCTTTTATAAAAAGAACTGCAACATTCTTACAGTTACTGAAGTACGGCATAATGTGGAATTACACAGCACATTTTTTTGAAGGACGATGGCTTTCTTTTCATCAATGGAATTATCTTTCAAAGTTGTGTAGCTTCAGCATTAAAAGCTGTGGAAATATCAGTGGAGAAGCATGCCTACTGGCAGTCCTGATAATTCTACACTATAAAGTTTGTTGTTTCCACTCTTTAAACTGTTCAGTTATGGGGAAAAAATTAATCGATTACATTCTGCACTCAAAAGCACAAAATGTCCTGAAATATAAGGAATGCCTCAAACATTCCTTCAGCCAGGAAATAACAGTCCCAAGCCATGACTATTTAGTGTAATAATGATCAGTTGATTCACAATGACAGTTGTTAAAAGAGCCATGTACGTTTTTTCTTGGTTTTATTATTTTAAATTATAGCTACCTTTTCTACTTGTGCTAAAAATTTTATTTGCTGGAAACATATGGTGTATATTGTTAATCTACTTCTGGAAGAAAACAAACTATAAAACTAAAATGTCTAAGCTATTTAAGAGCAAAGCTAGACCTGAAACAATAAGAATGGGTTTACTGCAGTATCTTCCATTTCTACAAAGGAGACTATCACAGCACTGATGCTACAAATATGAAATGCTTCCCCTGCCCCAGCTCTTCAAATGGCAGAAATTTATACTCTATTCTGACAAAATACATATACAGAGTTAGAGCAAACAGATGTCAAATGAGGAAAGTACAGTATGTTTATGTTATACATATGTTTAAAATGTTACCTTTAAAAACCAATATCACTGTAGAATACTGTACAATACAAGAAATGATACACAATTGAATATTGTCTGGATATAGTGCAGTAACAGCTAGCATCACTGATGGGACACTATGAGCAGATGCTCAGTACAGTATAGAGAAAGTAACTCTTCTGTCATCAGGCGTCCATCTTTTTCTGTGACAAATGAGGAAATCCTAGTCACAGTAAAGTTCCAGGAACAATACCCTGCATGCCATGACCCTAATATGCTACTATTTCATAAAAGGTGCTGTGTCTATATCTTTATACAGCCATTATGAGAACATGAGAGCATAACCTTGCTTAATGGACAGAAACTTAATACATTTGTTAAGAGTATTATATGTCATATCTTCTGTTGTATCATCATCATTTGCAGTGCTGATTATCATTCAATATATAATGACGCAAGGATGTTTTTCATCATATTTATAAGAGCCAACTTAATTGAAACATAGATCGCCCGACATAATGCTACTGAGCAGGTCACACATGGTCTTGCCTATATAGAAAATGCAAATTGTAATTAAGTTGAGTTAAAAATAAAAACAATACTGCATATCTACAGTTTATTATCACATAGGTGGTAGCTTTACTAATAAGATACAAAATAAAGTAAAATTATATACCTCTATTACAAAACCAACCCCACAAATTAAAATCTTGTATAATAATCTAATGGTTATTTTAATTTAAAAAAGGAGTATTCATGTAAAAATAAATGTCGAATATGACCAAATAGATCCACTCCAATTATTTAGGTATTGAATATGTAAAATAATTATCTGTGAAATATACACTTAAAAAGATTTTTAATTTTTGTTTGGATGCAGTATATTATTTTTAGTAAACTACAGTGATACAATGGAAAAATCTATTTACTTTTTTTAATTCTTTGCTTGCGTAAGAGATTGTGATGAAATGCTCATGCTCTCTTTCTTTTCACAAAGAGGTCAATCAAGCTTTATGATGGTGATTTTGCTTTGTTTATATAATCACTACAGTCCTTATAGATCCTGTCTAAAACACTGCAAGATTAAGGCCTTCCATTGACTTCAATGGGAAACGGATTACAATCAAATACCAGTTGTATGCTTGAAATCAATGGCCAATGGCAAAGGGTTTAGGCTATTCTTCAAGCCATAAGCTTAGAAGAGGCCAATTCTGTCTATATTTCTTCTTTTCTGCCTTTTATCACTTTTTGTAACACTGCAATTATAAGGAAATACATTTTGCTTCAGAGCAACTTGATAATTAAAGATGTTTCACATATATTTAATCCTTAAGAACAGATGGGACTAAGAGCATATTGCAGATCAGTTAAGAATATCCCCTGGAGCAGTAAAAGTTTTAATAAAAGAATGTACATCCTTTGCTATGAACCTGTCTACTGTGGCTGCAGAAGAAATACCGATTAATTGATACAGTGGGAAAAAACGGTGTGGTGGTTTGGACATCTCTATCTGTTTGATGTAGAGCCTTTTTTAACTTTTAATCAAGAAACAGATTCAATAAGGGAGACAACATTGCAATGCAAAAGTATATTAAAAATGTGCAATTTGACTGTATGGTACTGTACTTGTTTTCAGATTGTTCACCATATATAAAGACTTTATTCAAACTGTTTTTCTATGTTTTACTTTTGACCATTTTCCAAAGTTGAAGTTTAATTTTTATTGACTATGTAGATTTTCATTCATCCAGGTCATGGTATATCTGATATAAGTAATTCTAAAACAAACTTGCCTTTTTAGACTGTCTGATATAACCCACTCATACAGATCAATATCTGTTGTTCGATTCCCACCATCCACTGGAACACAAACTGGATGTCATTAGAACTCTGCACCACAGGGCGGAATGTGTGGAAACAGAGTGATACAGAGTCCAAGGACAAGGAGCATAAACATCTCAGAGGAGCGTTGAAAGCTTGTGGCTACCCAGACTGGGCCTTTGTCAAATCAGCAGCAACCAAGCCCAACAGGAACACCAAAAGAAGTAAACACCCAGAGACACATAGTACGCAAAACATTGTCATCCCATACTGTATGTAGTTGGAGTGTCAGAGAAACTCAGGAGAATTTTTCAAACCGAACAACACACTGAGACAAAGACTGGTACACCCAAAGGATCCAACACCAAAAGAAAAATGTGGTATACGGAGTCCAGTGTAGCGAGGAGTGCACAGATCTGTACATTGGGGAGACAAAACAACTGTTCACCAAGCGAATGGCTCAGCATGGGAGGGCGAACTATACAGGGCAAGACTCAGCTGTCTTTCTACACCTAAAAGACAAGGGACACACTTTGAAGATAGTGAGGTCCAAATCTTGGATAAAGAAGACTGCTGGTTTGAAAGAGGGGTGAAAGAAGTGATTCATGTCAAGGTAGAAAAACCTTCCCTGAATAGAGGTGGGGGGTCATCGACACCACCTGTCTGCTACATAAAATGCTGTTCTCACATCAGTACCCAAGTGGTTTCAGAAGACTTCACACATCCATTCATGCAACTCACACAAGTAACACCTGTGTCTAGGAGTTGCATGACACATTGGTAATCCCATCACAGTAACGACACAGAATCAAATTCAGATGTCACCTCTTTGAAGAGTTACAATGTGCCGTTGTTATTAGATTAGAGTTTATATGTCGAGAATTTCCCATACCAGTCAGTTGAACTGAAGAAGCTGCTCGGATGAGTAGTGAAACGTCTTCAATAATTACTCAGCAAGTCCAGTTGTTTTAGAATTACTTATATCAGATTTAATTTTTAGTGCTCCTGTGTTGGAAGATGAACAACGAATTTTGGTGACCAGTTCTAAACCTAAATCTGTTCTGACACAGAGACATCCTGCTTTTAACTGAAATATTTAAAAACAGGTTCAGCATCCAAAACATTGTACAATTAACATTTTAAAGAATTTATATGATATTGGATTCCAGTTTCTGCTAAATTGCATCCAGGCACTGAGACTCATTTATAAACTTAGCACAGTGCATGTGTACATTGCACTAGTGTTTACTGCACAAAAAACAGCAATGATGTTGTGACATTAGGTATCCCAAACCCAGAACAAACCACACGGTCCCAGTCACTGCTCACTGCCTATAACAACTGCCTTTCACTTTGGGTGGAGCCCTCCGCTACTCAGATGCCGCCAGGTCTTAAAGAGGGCCAAGGAGAGAGATCTGGGCAAGCAAGGGAACTGTACATACAGCAGGAATGGGAAATAGAAGCATGGTCGTAGAACAGGCCAAGTCAGTACCAAATCAGGCAGAGCAGTACATACTGTATGATAAGACAAAGCATAGTCAGGGTCACAGGCCAGGTCAGAATACCAAAGTAGTGGGTTCAAAACAGGATCAGAGAGAATGGTCAAGGTTCAGGCAAGGGTCAGGACAGGCAGCAGACAAGGCAAGATCAGGGACAGGCAAGGTCAAACACCAATTATACACACTATAAATCACACCCAGGAACTACCAAAATATACCTTATGTTGGGCAATGAGAAATTGAATGTGAGCCCTTTAAATATTTGAAACTTGCACCAATACGCAATGACATCAAAACAGGGCTCACTTCCTCCTGTCCGGCATAGTTCTCTTCAGGCACATGCATCTTGACACTTTATGCGTGAACCTTACAGTGCTCTTTCATAGAGCTTAAAGTGATACTGACACTAAAAATGTTCTTTTCAAAATTTTAATCTACATTAAAAATTACCTGTAGGTCAGTTGATCATTTTTTTGCTGATAGATCTGATAGATCTGCTTTTGAAGTTCCTAGACCTGACTATTTTGCCAACCTGACTGTCTCTTATGAGCCTGTTAGTTAGAGTTCCTAATGGTAACAGACTACTGCTGCAGAAATATGGCAGCCCCCTTATAGAGGAACATGGGGGTAAATAAAGAAATGTAAAAGCATCCGGCAAATAATTTTTTTGTCAAAAAAATAAATAAAATAAATAGCATTCAATGGTATGATAGATAATAAAAAAGGTTATTTTCTCATGTCAGTATCTCTTTAAAGACGCACATGACTGCATACCACCAGGAGCAAGGACATGCAGCTGGGAAAGTATCCTGACATTACTTCATTTAACATGCTAAAGAGTTGTTTCTTTATACATTTGACAGATACCCTTATCTTCATTTGGGCCAGGTTCAATTTAATGATAAAGATTAAACATGTGGTTTATGTACTGAAAGGTCTATTATAGTTTATGGTGAAATATCGATGACAACTTTTTTCCTGGTCATTTGTGTCTGACTCCCAAATAAACCTATTACTACATTCTATTTATCATATTCACTTTGAATAAATGATTCTGTATGCAGGATAAATAGAGAGAGATCAATAGATGTGATAAAAACATTTCAGTTCAACCATTTCTACCCATTGTAATTCCATACTAAACAATTTATTTTCTTTCCCAAAAGGAAAATTATTACACCCAGTCTGAATTATAGCCCTTGTTAAATAATATAATGTGTAAAGCTCTTAAAACATTTCTATTTGTAATACGTTGTATTATTATGAGAGCACATAATTCAATTTAGGAGCCATGATGTATCTTGTTATCTTGATGGCATTGATGAACTGCGGGATAAGCTTTTTGGTCCACCTATTGCAACTATCAGGCCATTTTGGGTTATTATATGATGTTGATGCACAGATAGCTTTACGTGACAAAGTATTTATGTTATGCATTGTCAGGGTCACTTGCTGCTCTGCTGGGTACAATGATAAAATTGGTGTTTTTGGTAATTTTTATAATTCTAGAGTTATTAGTCTCTCTCTCTCTCTCTCTCTCTCTCTCTCTCTCTCTCTCTCTCTCTATATATATAT
>CM044435.1:64793153-64880436 GCA_024363595.1 Xenopus borealis | reverse complement strand
TTTTTTTTTTTTTTCTTAATATAAATTTTTTTAGTCTTGTCATTTCATAAAGTGTCTAACAAAACATTTTTCTTGACTTGAAAAACAGTTTAAATCATAGAAAAAGGAAAACTTTGGTAACATGTATATTGCAATGAGTGATTAGTTTAAGGAGATAAGCATGTGGTGTTTTTACATCTCTGTTTGTTATCAAGATACATGTGTTGCTAGACATTTAAAAAATGTTGAATTTATGTTTACACAGTATTTTCAACTGAATAAATTATAGCATTTATAGTGAGATTGATATAAAATATAAACCCTTTGAAGTCTGGCATTAACTACATTTCAGCTTCCTATCTATCAGTTGGGTTGGGAAATTTTGAGCTTAACAGTAAAAAATAATAGTTTAGCAGCTTGTTCACTCTCAGTTTTGGAGATATAGTTCACACAGTTGCATCCTCCATTACCCAGCAGAAAACTGTACTCATTACCTTGCTTTAATAGGATTCAAACCTGTGCAGCTTATTCATCAGTGGCCAACAGCTAAAACCTGTCATTAATATGAGGCCCAGTAGACAAATTTGACACCTTTCCTACTGCTGTGTTACAACATCAAAGACAAAAAACCTTTTTAGGTTTTAGGCTCAACTAGGCTGTTATCTTCACATATAGTGAACTCTGGGAAATGATCCAGTTCAGCAATCAATTTTTGTGAGATTTCCCAACTAACACACACACTATTTACTTTTTATATCTTTTATTGCACAAAGCTTCATAATATAAGCTATAATATTCTGAATCATTTAATAAAGGTGAACACGACAAATAATAAAATTACACACAAACAGAAGAGGACCCTATGTTTAAAGTACTTATAGTTCTTTAACATATAAAGAGGGGAAATAACCTTAGCCTGCCAATCAGTTGACAGCTTCAATGGTTATTATTGCTAAAACAAATTATTAGTATGCAAAAATAATTATTAGTATTCCCTTTGTGTCAAAAGGTGAAGAAATACAGTGATTTGAAAAAACATTACTGTAGAGTACAACCCTGAGGATTTTGGGTTTGGGAAAATTTGTGCATAGATATTCGTGTCATTTATTTATTATATGTAAAATCTAATGGGGTGGAGTCAGTGGACAAGTAAATTAACTCACAATGTAAAAATCTGTTTGAATTAATTTGTTTAGTCTAAGTCACTTAGAATTCACAAAATATTACCTGATGGGCAAATGGCAAACCTTTAGTAAATGGCACAAGGTAAAATGGAGCCAATATCAGTCATTATATTGTTAGTCAGAGATAATATAAATATACAATACAATATATACAGGGCCCGGACTGGGCTGGTGGGACACCGGAAAAAACAGTTCCGCTCTTATAGCACAAGACGGCCTGTTGCCTCTCATCATGAGTTGAGGTAAAAGTTATGCCATGCAGGATGCCGGGATGGTGATGTTGGGAGAGGGAGACCTTGATGTCACTAGGGTCACTTGTGGGTGCAGCCCCAGGGAGCCCTATACACCCAGTCCTACTCTGAATTTATCTATCTATCTATCTATATATTTATATATATATTTACTGCATATATTCCCCACCCACCACAGTCTGATTCTGGCTTTACAATCCAGCACTTGAGGAAAGGGGTTATTAAATTGACTCAACCCTCCCTCCTTCCCTCCATCCTGCCATGCAGGTTTTTTTTGTTTTAAAGGTATTTATATACTTATATACATTCTCCAAAATGCATCTTATATACTGCAAGTGCAAAATTGTTTGTTCCAATAAATTTGCTAGATAAAAAAATATGTACTCTTTGGTTCATGGGCCTGTTTTCTTTTATCTTCTTAACTTTTACTTAGTGTCTCATTGCAGGTTTTTACCATTCTCCTTTATGTGCTACACAGAACACTTAACATAACATGCAAACAAATGCACAGTGAAGCATAAGCTATAACTATAGAGATTAACAAATTGCACACATGGAAAATAAAAAAAACTCTAAAATGTATGGTATATTGTTAGGAATACCACATTAATATAGTTAACATAATATAATTCAAAAAATGGTTCTGCTAATGCTTATAATTATGTCTGCATAATATTCATGTTAAACCAAACTGTTTTGTATGTTTACTTTCCCTTTCATTTAGCCACACCAGGAATTTTAACCACACTATTTATCATCCTCTAGGTTATTAAACTAATCTTCAAAAACATTGGCTCATCTGCCAAATGTTCATAAAATAAAAAACTGATCATGTATAAAGGATAGAATTGGGATGTCAATGCTGATTTGTCTCTATAGATATATTAATAAGTCTCAAATGTAAGTGTATTTTGTGTGCCACTAACTGAATTGAGAGGCAGACACAAGCAAATTGCAATGATCTAATGAATCTTCTGTGCAACTTCAAGTACTTTATCACATTAGATGAAGATTTGAAAAGACATTTGCAGTGTTGTGCTATTTGAAAATAAATTGGTAATCTTAATGCATTGTATCTTTCTGACAGCTCTGATTATCTGGGGTAGAGTTTATGGATGACTAGTCTTGCCATGTCAATTAGTGAGGTGATATTTTACACTGCAATAGTTGCTTAAACATCTAATTATAACAAAAATAAGGCACATCTAGTCAACAGAAAAGTCAAGGGCAATATTGCTAACTAAAGAATATCAAATGCCTGATGTGATCCTAGCCTTTACTTACAATAATGTTATACCATGATTTTCTAGAAATTAAATGTAATTAGATAACTATTAAAATTAAAATGCATCAGTTTGGAATTCAGTGGGTACCACTATAAACCCCTACACCTACACTGACAGCCTTACACTGTATTTTTTTAACTTATTATAACAGATTGAGATTTGTTCCTATGCAGCTGCCCCCAGATACAGTTGTAACTCCTTAATGAAGGGATATGTAGCACATGCGACAGACCTGCCGCCCCCATTGGCACATGTGCAGTATAGTCTCTGGGCATGTGCCAACTGGATGAGAGGGTTACATACCCTTGGCTCAGCAAGTGTCTGCCAGTTGGCTAAGGGGAATTTAAAAAAAAAAAAAACATTTTTAAGTAGTACTCAAAAACAAATTGATGAAAAAATTATATGCGTCAAGCAAATGGCGAAATGTATATTTCTAATATGTTTAAATAGTTTTTAGCTGGTCAATTTTGCCTGGATCGTTATATCTTTATATCCATAATTAAAATTTGTAAAGAGAGTTGTGTTATATTGTATTTTACTAGGATGCTGCCATGTTTTCATTTTATTATAATTTCACAAAAGTTCATGGGTACTTGGTAAGGATTCTGATTCTTATGTTTTGCATCATAAATATATCATATCAATTTTCCTACACGGTGAATAAATAAATGCTCATAATTCCATGTTCAGATATCTTATTACTAATAACTTTATCATTCAATGATGGCAGCCAAACATTTGTCCTTATAAATCAGTGGTTCTCAACCTGGGGGTCGGGACCCCTTTGGGGGTCGAACAACCCTTTCACAGGGTTCCAGGAGTAGGTTCATCTCTCTCCCCACTAGCCCTGGGGCAAGGTTGTAGCTCTCCAGGTGTTGGTGCTGGGAGTTGTAGTTCAGTAACCTGTGTAGGGAAGCCAGTTGCACTACAACTTTCCCTTAGTAGGGACTGCCATACAGCTCTCCCTGCCCATTTAAAATTTTTAAAATTAACATGGTAATTGGGGTGTGGCAAAAATATTTTGCTGCACTCTGCACGGAAAACAAACCTTTATGCAGCCATGCTATCTCCTGTACTTTCCTAATAATCGCCTCTGGGCTGGCAACGAAAATATTTTTATATTTTATGGTTGGGGGTCACCACAACATGAGGAACTGTATGAAAGGGTCGCAGCATTAGGAAGGTTGAGAAACACTGTTATAAATAATGGTTTGAAATGAATTTCTGAATTTAATTTGTGACATTGCTATAATAAATTGAAGATATAGCATCCTTATCCATCGTCACTACTGATAAAAAAAGAGGATTTTAAAGTATTGACATAACCTCAGTTATGATAACATTTCACTTTGATAACCAATGCTATATTTATTTTGTAAAAGAGGAAATTGCTGTGATACTTAATTCTCACCAGCATTCTTGAATTCAGAGAACCCCTTACATGGTAGACCCTGGTCTGTATTAAATGTCTGACCTGCTGATTGATTGACTAGTGTTGATATGAGCATATACTGTAAATGTGAAAGATCTGCGTGTCTTGAAATCTGAAGCATATAAAGTGAGTTTCAGAATGAATGTAATGGTTCTCAGGTAAATAGTTTTGTTGTTTGACCATCTTGGGTTAGCGACTAGCAACATGTTCAGTTCCTAGTTTTGTTCTGTACATTTGCCTTTATTTTAAAAGTTTAATTGTTCTAGCATATAAAATAAAATTGTTGAATTGATTTTTTTTGCTTAGCTGTAAACATAACACCAACATGCTTTGAAAATCAGCTACATAAGTTTTAAATGTTTGCAAAAAAAGCTACTCTTATGTAACTAAAAAGGGTCTTTAAATGTATGTATCACAACACTATTTATGGCTTGTCTACTGTGTTACTACTTGCATCTACTGTATACATTAGCTAGAGGGCATGCTTTACTGCTTGACACTTTATATTCAGTTTACTTTCATTCAAAATAAACATGTTTGAGAAAACATGAACTAAATATTCCAAATCACCAAATTCGAAGACAAGAAATAACATTTGCTGAAGTAAAAAAGCATTAACTTAATTAAGTTTAAAATACCTCCATTAACACTATTGTTACCTTGCAATGAATAGCATTTTTATTATTCTGATTTTTTAGCCTTGCCTTTGGTGACTATGTCTCAGTCTTGCTGGCACAAGTTATACTTAGTAGATCCCAAAACCCTTTGCATAGTTTTATATTGCAATAAGCTATTATTTGGGCATTGCCTAACATAATTCTGGATGTGGCATACCAAACAGAAATTGATTTTTTATCACCTCTTCATTAGGAGGACCCTCTGAGTTTGACTATACATTAACCTGCACAGAAAGATACTCTACTATCATAATTAGTTCTCTGAACTAAGTGTACTTTTCTAGGAAAGCTTTAGGGTAAAGTGAGCCCTTTAATTATTCATTTTCCATTATGGTTTTCCTAAATAAATGTATAGTACAATCATATTTTAAATTAAAGATTTGTTTGAATAATTCAAGAATATATGCATGTAAGACTGCTACATGATCCAGGTCTAAGTGCAAATGATTAATTGCAATCATTTGCATCTGACAATGTGATAAAGTATTGATTTTTTGACACAGAAAGACCCTTGGTGCTGGTGCTTGTTTATATATATACATATATATATATATATATATATATATATATATACTTTTCCAAAGAATTCGTTTCGGTCCAGTCTGGACCGAAACGTTGACAAATAAACTTCACCTTGGTTGATTCTACTATGAAGTCCTGGAGTGCGTCATTCTTTGGAAAAGTATTATCTACACTTCATATGACCCAGGCATTAACTTTGCTTTAATTGGAGTGCACCACAGCTGGAACTATATATATATATATATATATATATATATATATATAATTTTAAAAATTGCAATCCAGTAGTGCAAGTCATATTGAAATATAAGTTGACTGTTGAATCTACCTATCTATTGACCTCTTTGTCTGCATTTAGACCAGCATGATAAAAACATAATTGATTTTACACCAACTTTTATACCTTCTTTGGTATACAAAGATTATAGCTTTGTATTTGAGTGGTTTATCACAACACATCTTATTAAGTACCCATTGTATAACAACAAAGCTTGATAGGAAATCGCCAAGAAATATTTTCATCACTTGTGAGAACAGCTATACAGAACAAATGGGACATAAAACATAGTTGGTACAGCAAAGCATCAATTTACATTACAATGTATACATCAATAGATGGTGTTTGCATATATTATGCAAATACATTAACTGTGTTGGTTTCTATGCAAGTTTACTCGCCTTGTGTGACTGTAATGACTTGGCTTCTCAGCCACTTTGAGGTTTCAAATACACTGGGAGTCAAATTCGCATTGAGAATAAATGTTCGCAAATGGCTCTCAAATGAGACGGGTGTTTGCGTGAGTGCACCTGCTGTGCTAGGCTGATGTGCATGAAAATAGCGTAATTGTGGCAGAATAAAAATACAGAGTGTGCACATAATATTCGCAATTTGTGATTTACCAAATTTAAAAAAGCTCTTATGCGCAATGTGAAAAAAAAATTGCAATTCTGTTTGCACACTCTTATTCAGCTTTCTAATTGTAACCATGTGCAGGGCAAATATATTCACTGTGCAAACCAATTTGCTCTGCACAAAGTTTATAAATGAGCCCCATTGTGGTTTACTTGATGAGAGCTTGTGTAAAAATACAAAACAGTATTTCTGTGCCACTTTTTCACACACCTTCACAAAATGGATAGGTACCCCTACACCTTACTTGCAGTGTCAGTATAATTACATTGGGCAGTGTACATTTTGTAATTGCCCAAAAAACTGAATCATTCATTCAAGTATTAAGAAGACAGAATCAGACCAGTACATCTGTTGTGTTAAACTGTTTAATGGCCTTATAGCCTATACTAAAAATGTAAAAGAAACGCTCTTTTTATTTTTACATTCACATTTTTAAATACTGATTAAAGATCAATGTCTTGATCAAGTGACATTTTTTTTTACATGTTACGATAATTTAGATTGCTTTATTTAGAAGATAGTTATAACTTTGAAGATAAAAGTTGCTTTGCTGCAGAGAACTCATTAATGTTTCTGGGCATTAGGAGCAGTGAGCACATATATTTTATATTCATAGCTAAATAGGACTTATCAGAGGCAGGATTTAGAGAAAGCAGAAATGAACAACACATTGCACAAATGTATGACTCATTTTCATATTTACAAAGATGAAAACAAGCAACTAATTTGCAAAGTCAATCATAGCATAATGGTGCCTAAATCACATTAAGACATGCAGTGAATCACCTCATGCATATTCTGCTGCTTAAGGATTCATAATAATTTTCAAATAAATAAAGAAAACATCAAAACTTGCCATCTCTGCCATCCTTAAATTGACAGGATTATCTAAAGGTTTTGCTCTGCAGACACGAAGATGACTGTGGAACAGCTGATTGCAGGGCTTGCATATCATTGTATGATTTATGATGGAGCAATATTAGATGTTTGAAATGTTTTATTTGGGAGACACTGCATTGTATTCTCTACACTGATTTATGGATTTCTTTCTAGAGGGGCAACTAGAAAAGCAGTAAATAAAATTACAAAGAATTTTTAAAAATAGTGTAGCATTAACAAAATATGGTTTTAAGGGCCAGTATTTTATGGGGAATAGTTATTTCAGTTCAGACAGTTATCCTACAGCAGAAAGCATATCTTGTGTTGCTATTCTGTTGCCGTCTTTGGAAAAGATAAGCCCTCTGTTGAAGCAGGGGAAATTGTGTACTGCAAGTGACTCAGTTGATAGTTTAGCCAATGCAACATGCTTTTGCGATTGGTTAATGACAACCAATGAAAGTATGATCAGCATACTACAATAAAAGAGGTATGCCTCTGTTTACTAATTTCATTTTGGTGAATAATGTATTAAACAATAAATGAATAGGTATAAACCTTAATCAAATAAGCCTCTTTATTTTCTGTTTGTGAGGGGATATGTCTAGAATTCATTCAATGGGGATTTTATTACAGCCTTTTGGGAGAATGTAAATCATTAACAGAAAAAAAATATTGACACTGCTAATAATTTTTGCTGTGCATCGACAATTTTTCCTTTGTGCATATTAAACATATGTTTTGTTAACCCCTAGTGCGTAATCTATTAGCAGATAAATGTTAGTTATTATAATTATATACTTAGTAAAATAAAGCGTACTGCTGAACCAAATTAAGATCTCTTACTGTTTGCTAAAGAATAATTTCATTGTGAAATGCATGTTGCAATTTTATTTTCGTTTAAGATTTTTATTACATTCCCCCATATATCTCTTGGCTGCTTATTCTACTAACCTGAAATGTCATGGATGACTGGACAGAGTGTACTCTACAAATCTGCACAGGATGTTTCAGTTACTTATTCTGACTGGGCTATTATGCATTGCCTGCATATTAAATGAGAATGTCTCTCTCTGCTGAGAGTACTTGAGCAAATAGTGTATATTTAGTATAGGCTGGTCAGTGTGACACATTGAAGGTTCAGTAGCCCAAAACTAAAAACTGTGAAAGAAATAAGAATGTATAGATATGAAATCTCTTTTCCAGAAATCCAATATGCATTAAGCTCTGCATATTGGAAGGCCATCTCCCAAAGGGTAGCAAATTGTTTTAATGATCTCCTTTTTCTCTATAATAATAAAACATTACCTTTTACTTGATCCTAACTAAACTGTATTAATCCACATAAGCGTTAAAACAATTATTTGGGGTTTATTTATTATTTAATTTTTTTAGTAGTCTTGACATATGGTGATCCACATTACAGAAAAATACCCTTATCATTTAGGCATTTAGGATTATAGAGCCATATGTTCCAGTATTTAATAAACATAAAAAAATTTACACAAACACATTGGTGTGACTGATAAACCACTCGCAGTGGTTGCATACCTGATTTTGGTAAGATAATGGCATGCTTCTTGTTGAAGGTGCATGGGCCAAAAATTGGTATCAGAAAATCTATGAGGCAGATGTATCAAGAGTCGGATTTCGAGGGTTAATTAACCCTCAAATGTGACCCTCAAATTAAATTCGAATCAAAACCCCTCAAATTTTAATTTCTAATTCGATGGGTTTTAATGTAATTCGAATTATCGAATGATTGAATATTAAAAATTCCATTTGATCAAATTTTTTATATTCAATAAAAAAAACTTGTAAAAATCCTATGGGAGCTTCCCATAGGGATATATAGCAATCTGGTAGGTTTTATCTGCTGAATTGTTATATCAATTCTTTTAAAAGGCCAGTACTTCAAACTTGAATTTTCGAATTTGGAAAATTCTAATCGAATTTTGGGCTATTCGATAGTCGAATAAGCCTGAAATTACATTCAAAATTCAAATTTTTTGATTTGAATTTGATTCGAATTTTCACTTTGAATCAATTCGAACCTTAGTAAATCTGCCCCTATGTGTGTGTATGATTGTTTGTTTGTATGTTAGTTCACTTTGATTGATCTGGAAATCATTGTCATACATAATTTGTATGCATGATTATTCATGTTTACAGATATGTTTCAAATAAGCTTTTGATTTTATACAATACCATTATATGTGAGCTATTGTCTATGCACCTATAACCTTTCCTGTATAGCAATTGGAAAGAATAGCACATAAACATTTTTCCTGTTAAAATGAAGATAAACTGTTTTATCACTTTCAGTTCTGCAAATGAGATAACATTAATAATTACAGCCATGAACCACTCAGCTGTGAACCTAGTTGTTGATCCTCCTATTCATTTACTTCTCTGATAGGCAGATTGATTGGCAGAGATTAGCACAAGAAAGCAAAGTGAAAGGCTTATGTGGCAATAGAAACTCTTATTAAAAAAAGTAAGGAACAATAAAATGAACTGGGACATCTGCATTAAATTACACATACTTTAAAGCTAAATATTTTACAAAGATAATGTCCTAAGAGAAAAGCAGTGAAAAACAAATAGTTTTGAAAATATAATTTCAAGGTAAATTATTTTTTATTTATAAATAGTACTTCTGTTCTACTTCTTTAATGTTTCATAAACATCTCTGGTGAGTTCTAATCTTACAATTTGATAATCAGCGGGCTACAGTAGGGGGCACATTTACTAAGGGTCAAAGTGAGAATTTGAATGAAAAAATTTTTATTTCAAAGTCATTTTTGGCTATTTCGACTAGCAAATAGCCCAAAATGCATTTTGAATTGAAAAAATTTGAATTTTCAAACTTCGAAGTACTGTTAAAAAAATTTAGTGAATATAAACTTGATTATTTCAGAAACAATGCAGCATTTTTATTCGATTGTACTGTATTTAGAAAGTGTCTTTCTTCAGTGTGAGTATTGTAAAATGGGGCTTATTTAATTTTTCTGCACCATATTATTACAGTATATTTATTAATGAGCAATATTGTTATGATTTACAAATGTAACTGTTTACAGCTATATTGAGAATGCTGCCTTTCATCATTTGCATGTAGAACATACAAAAGCAGTGATGTATCAATGCAAGAATACAGTAAATATTGACAACTGTTTTTAATGAAAATTACATTGATTTGTAATTGAGGTATTTTTTGATTAATTGCTAAAGCACTGCAGCACCAGTAAAGCTTGCGTATCTGAAAATCAGATTAAAATCTAATCTTTTGCAAATGAAATCATATTTAGATGCAATATATATTATCACAGGAACAACATTTGTTGTATATTTATTTTCTGAGATGGTAATGACAATATGCAGTATAATTAACATATCCATTATTTTTTTTATTGCAGTAAGAAATCTGTTGGAAAGAATAATTGGTTTAGAGAAATACTTCACATGTAGCAGTGTTTACAGCCTAAAAAGGGCTTATGAAAAATTATGTTGTGATTAGGTTTGATAGTCTTGGATATATTACTGCTGTGCATGTATTTATTAAACAATGTGTTGCTAATATAATTTTTATGCATTAGAATTCCCTCTAAGTATGAAAATGGAAAGGATTTATCACTGCAAAATAGCCTGAATTTCTATGTAAGATAAAATACAGATGTGCTTTGCAAAATCAATAAGAAGGCACAATTAAATCATGGAAATGATATGATGAAATAGAGCATTAAAAATGCTTCTCATACTGTGTTATATTCTCACATGAACAAATTAAGAACATTTAGGTCGGAACTTGATTTTTTAAAATCTCAGTGGCAATTAATGCTGCCAAAATATTTTGTGGAAGGCAACAGTAATTGGTATACCTGTGTGATTAAAGCTCTGTTGCATTTCAAATGTATCAAATGCCTTATTATAATAAAATATTAGCATCTACCGCTTATTCAAAGGGCTTGAATAGAGAAAGTAAATGTTGTGCAAAAGTAGAAGTAGTATGTTCGCAATTGTAGAAGTAGTATGTATTGCTTCTTTTGAATAATAACAATTGCATCTACTTTTGCTACTTTTTTCACCTGTGGTCATCATGTCAAGCAAATCTATAATGCATAGTCACTTCTGTTCCCCTCTTCTTTGGCATATTTCTATTCTATTTTCCCCACGGCTGGAGCTGATACTCATTTTGCTGTTCCTCCAGTGACAGGTAGAGTTGCTTCTGATGTTATCAGACTTGACTTTAAGATGACCTGCATATCCACAGCTACAGGCTTTTCTTTTCCAAACATTTTCTTTGTATTCCCTCCTTGTTTTTACTTTACTTCATATTTCTGCTATTTACATATAGGTGAATTTACTTTTCAGTTATCATGGGCCCAATGAGACTGAGGTTTAATAGCGAATGAGAATAAATGTCATTGACGAGTCAATAGTACTCATAGCTCCATATGTAATAGAAGGTACTATTCGATAGAATAAAAATAGTTCAAAAGATTTGAACGATTCTCCTCAAAATTCTTTGAATTCTTGGAAGTTAAAAGATCTTTCAGGACAGGTTCTATGAGGTCCCCCATAGGCTAAAATTCAGCAGCTTTAAGCTGGCGTATAGTCAAAGGCTTTTTAAAGGGAATTCTTCAAATTTCAAATTTTCTATTTTTTTTCAATTCCACTCTAATTTTGGATAGTCAAAGTAGCCTAAAATTACTTTGAAATTCAAATTTTAAAAATGTATTTATTTTATTTGAATTTTCATTCGACCTTTAGTAAATGTGCCCCTTAGTAAATCTGCTCCTAATTGTTTTTAAAAGCTGTTTGGAAAATAATGATGATTTATGGGATTCAAAGGCTAAAGGAGGGCTGTATCCTTGTGTGGAAGAAAATTGTGGTTAATCTCTTTCACGTTGCAGTACAAATTCAGCAACATTTTGAGTATTTCTATTAAGTTCAGACAAACATCAAATAACCTAATGCAACAAAACGTAGGGTTTTCAAAGGTGCTGAGTTTCAAGCTGCCATTTGTTTACCACCAAATCACAGGCCTCTTATCTGACCAATCAGACTGCGCAACTACATAGAATAAAACTGCTCAGAGGGGCATTGTAGCAAAGGACGCATTTACCTAGGAATTTCAAGGATGCTGAGCTAGTCTATCATCTGTTTAGTTCACAATCCCAGATTGTTTCTTATGCCCCTTATATAGTATCAGAGAACTACTGAACAGAGCCAAGCAAAATAGAAAACGTGGTTTTCCTGTGTTGGGATCAGCGCCTAAGCAGTGGAAATTTTTAGAAACAATATATAGTGTAGTATTTTAGTGTAAAAAAACATACAAGTTCACCCGGTGTTTTTCAGGGTTTATATTATTTCACCTAGTGTGAAGTGACGATAACCCCCGATATAGTGGGTGCTCTTTGCCTCCAAGTATGGTAATTACTCTTTTAGTTAATGCACCACAGTGTGATGTGCTAGAGTGTTGGGAAATTAAGTTGTATACATCAGTGCGATAAAAATGGCTGAATTGCCTACTCACAGACCACTACTGTGGCATATGGCTTGTAGAGTAATGCTGTTTGCTGGCAGTCCTCCAAAACTCCAGTGTGCATGAATTTCAATGAAGCAGTATAAATAGGGGAAAAGGAATGCCAAAATAGTATAATACTGTTTAATACTATAAAAAATCATTTAAAAACAATGTGCACTCACAATTTCCAATAAAAATACTTGCAAGATAAAGGTATCTGTGGGGTTTCCTCCGGACCTCCAGGGTATAAAGGGATAGCTATCCGTCTTTCAGTCCCTTATAGAGGTTCAGTGTCTCGTTTCCCCCTTCTAACGAGAAGGGGGAAACGAGACACTGAACCTCTATAAGGGACTGAAAGACGGATAGCTATCCCTTTATACCCAGGAGGTCCGGAGGAAACCCCACAGATACCTTTATCTTGCAAGTATTTTTATTGGAAATTGTGAGTGCACATTGTTTTTAAATGATTTTTTATAGTATTAAACAGTATTATACTATTTTGGCATTCCTTTTCCCCTATTTATACTGCTTCATTGAAATTCATGCACACTGGAGTTTTGGAGGACTGCCAGCAAACAGCATTACTCTACAAGCCATATGCCACAGTAGTGGTCTGTGAGTAGGCAATTCAGCCATTTTTATCGCACTGATGTATACAACTTAATTTCCCAACACTCTAGCACATCACACTGTGGTGCATTAACTAAAAGAGTAATTACCACACTTGGAGGCAAAGAGCACCCACTATATCGGGGGTTATCGTCACTTCACACTAGGTGAAATAATATAAACCCTGAAAAACACCGGGTGAACTTGTATGTTTTTTTACACTAAAATACTACACTATATATTGTTTCTAAAAATTTCCACTGCTTAGGCGCTGATCCCAACACAGGAAAACCACGTTTTCTATTTTGCTTGGATCTACACACGTAGGGGGGAGACTACGAGGAGATCGGCAGGAAACCATACTGGACTAACATTGTGACTTTCGGGTTACCATAAAACCTTTATTTTTTCTTTTTTTATTATTTTTTCTATTTTTTCTATTTTTTCATATTTCTTTATACGTCTAGCTTATCCCCTTTTGTTTTCTCTCTCTGTTAAAGGTTCTAAGGGCCCATATAGCATTACTGAACAGAGCATTGTGCTGAATAAGGAAAAATGCATCCAGAGGTTTTCAAAAGAGTTTCAGTCTCCTATTGATTTACCTGGTTGTATTACTTTATTTAGGATGTGATCACATTCAAAGTAGTATTTAGCAACATAGGTAACAGGGAACCATTATCTGGAAACCCATTATCAAGAAAGCTCAGAATTACAGAAATGCCATCTTCTTTTGCTCTGTAATAATAAAAGAGTGCCTTGTACTTAATCCAAACTAAGATTTAAATAATACTTATTGGAAGCAAAACCAGCAAATTGTGGTTATTTATTGCTTGTGTAATTCTACTATCCATAAGGTATGGAGATCCAAATTCTGCAAAGATCTATTATCCAGAAAACCCTAGGTCCTGAGCATTCTGGATAACAGGTCCCATACTTATACTGTCCATATCTGGTGCAATTCACACAATAATCTAAGCCTTTATCTGAGGGTGTGGTAGCAGGCGGCATTGGTTTATTTTAGACAGATGAGTCTCAATTTGTGTCCATGTGTCCACTTTGCTGGCTTGCTTTGGGGTGTGTGGGGAGCAGCATTAGAAAATGAGCTTGGGCTATATATATATCTTAGACTGAAGTAATTCAGTGAAGTGAAGCTATTCTGTTCAACAATATTTTTGGAAGCCTGTAAAATTCTTTTGTTACAGTCAGTGGATACTGAGATTTGAGTTATTCTGAGCACTAATCTAAAAATAAATGGCAAAAGTTAATGCTCAATATCCAGCTGTCAGGACTGTACAATATGCAGATAACTTACACAGAAACCCTTTTTATATTGCATGGTTTTGGAAATATTATCACTTTCTAACTTAATAGGTTAAAACAAGGCAGTCTAAAATAAATGGTTTTATCTTTTCTTATTAAACAATTAAAAAAGCTAATTTAGAAATTTAAGGTCAGATTTATCACAATGTGAGATTAGAGCTCTCCACAGAAAAACTCACCCACTTTTCTTTTCATTCATTCAGAGCGCTGATCTCACATTTTAAAGTGGACACGTCACCCAGACACAAAAATCTGTAGAATAAAAGTACTTTTCAAATGAATGAAATCCAATTTAAAAATTTTATTAAAGCATTAATAGCTGTTTCAGATCATTTAATCATTGAAGCTGTCAATCAAATATTGTCTGCCCCTCCTCTATGCCTTAGGCATAGAGGCGTGGCAGATAATTACTTTCACTTTCCATTCAGCACTTCCTAGATTCCACTGCTCCCCACACATTCCCCCAGTTCTCTTAACCATTTAATTGTGTAGCCAGGACATGGGGATAGACATCGGGTCCCCCATTCTGGTGCACAAACAAGATTCTGAGATGATGCAAGGCTTGTCTTAATAACAGTGTCCATAAAATGGCTCCTGCCTGCTTGCTATAATTATGAATTCCCAGACTGAAGAAAACAAGATTAAAATAATTTATATAGTGTAATTAATGTTCATTTTGCTTGACTAATGTGATAAAATAGGATTTTGAATATTTTTTTGGGATGACAGGTCCACTTTAACAAATCTGCATCTAAGCTTTGTCTCATTAAAAGGCGAGAAATAAACAGTCCCAAAATAAAAATGAGAATTCAGTTAAGTGTATTTCTGCTGCAATCAAGGGGAAGCAACCAATGGTGAGCCATCTGATGCAAAATGACAGCTTCCAACAGAGCTGGCAAGGGAATCTGGGAGTTGTAGTTCCAGCTACAGTAGACCTGAAGGTTTCCAGCTCCCGCTGGTGAATTCAAGATGTAATCTGATTCAATAAGACAAAATATCCACCTTTCATAGTTCAGTATAATAAAATATGTGTAGAATATGTGACCGGATGATAAATTATTTCATATATGTAACCACAAAGAACACGGCCATCATGGATTCCATACTGGATTGGTACTGTACAACTGTGCCAAAACTAAAAGCTGAATGAATGAGATGGAGATTAAAGCCGGTAGTCTGAGCCTGTATTCAATCATTGCAGTCACTCTGTTTGCCTGCTGCATGCTGATGAAGTTTTGTGAATGGTCCCATGTCCTTTCAATGCAATATAATTCAGAAGTGGTGATTATTACTTGAACTCAGCTAACACTCAAGATAAATGGCAAGGACCTGTGTGGTAACAAAAATGCCTGTTTTGAGATCATTAACCCTAACATATACAATACATTTTATCCAACATTATTGGTTGTTAGTCGCTGCTGTATGTTTTTAACAAATTCCTTTTTAATACACGTATAATATATATTGTATTTGAAAAAAATAGCTTGCTTCATTTTTTAACCAGAACATGCAAATATCCCCAGAAACAAAGAATAAAAATGGTTAAACAGATTTAAAATGTCTAGTCCTTGTTTTTATGAGAAAAGGCAAAACCTAATGAAAAGGTATTATTAGATTCCATCTGATATTTAACCTATTTTGAACAAGCTCTTTGCTTTACAGAACTATAGTATAGTAATTCTTTCCAAGCAGCTACTCTTTACTACAGTATTATGAACCTTATGTCCCATTAGTACATTATAGTTCAAGTAACAAGCATGTAAATAACAGTAATGGATTCTTGTTTGGAGAATTGCATTTTTTTTTTAGCAAGTTAAGATCTGTTTCTCTGTGTTTTTCTTTATATGGGAATTAGGTCAAAGGAGCATTTTACCATTTCTTACAGTATTTCTATATCCAGACCTACAGTGTAATGGCCCCTTATTGTTCTTTCTAAAGCATATGCTTTTTGAGTTCTGGGCTCTGCACCTATCAGCAAATGCAGAGCACAGCACCATAAGGTAGGCGCTAATGTTAGGGCTCTGTAGCAGCCTGCTCCTACTGGAGCTCAGGTGAATGAAGAACACACAAGGTAGGGAGCAGGAGACCAGATTGCCTATATTCAATCCCCTGCTGTCACCTCATCAATACAGCATGCTTTATTTATGGGGTATACTCATGGTTCTGGCCCCTTTTTTGCGACAGAACATTGTGCTATTGAGCACTTAATAAATGACCCCTAAAGACTTTTAGGATAATGTATTAAAAGTATATAAACCAATCAATTGTTTGCTTCCAAACAATTGAAAATCAATGCTATGGGTTGATTGGCTGCTATAGATAATCAGACCTATAACATATTTTACACCTGGTATACTTTTGTACTTTCTGCATGCAATATATAACTCATTCTAATTTTCAAAACTGTGAGTTTAATTGCTAATAACTAGACAAGAACAGTGTTGTAATAACCATTAATTTAGATTTAGATATTTATTCTTGCATGCTACACGCATCATTTTTAGTGGGACCTGATTAAAAAAAACGTGCAGACCCTAAAACATTGTAACTTTACCTGCTGCACATACACTGCAGTCTTATCGACTGTTGAGATTTTGTTTTTTTACTGCCACCTTGTGTCTGTGGGGTTTGCTTTCTTTATATTTACGCTTCTAAAAATCTACATAAAATTATGTAAGAAAGAAAAACCTTTATTAATCCCACTTCCTTCAGAGAGTTTGAATTTTTGCATTACCATTCCCCAAAATGCAAGTGTTTCTTACCCAGAAGATACATAAAAGTACATTAGTACATTAGTTTATGATTAGTGAATGATTATTAAGGTACAGCATCTTTGAGATAATCATTTCCACAGAGTGTGGGAGTTCAAGATAGGCTGCATAATACTAATTACAGAGTTGCATTACAATGCTATTGTACTTGGTGTGCAGACTCAAATGATTATACAGAATGTTCTGTATAATTGTTGACCTTTATTGTCATTCTGGTGCTTGGCTAAATCATAGTAAATGAGTAATAAAAGCTTCCCTGCATAACTTTGAAATAGAGTAAATGAGCCATCTGTAGATATGATACTTGGAAATTGAGAACACCTGATTAAGTTAAAAGGCAATCTATGCAAATGTTGTACACGGAGTCCTATCTGCAGCTATCAGTCAAGCATCTCCTGGGGCTGTTTTGATGTAAACATAATGAAATGTTTTCCATTTTATTATCCATGACCCTAATGAATTGTTCGGAAGAGCCCAACAGATCTAGGGGGACATAGTTGAACTTTCACCTTTACCTCATGGTAATTAAATATTGGCATTGCATCTGTCATGTCAATGTAAATTACTATGTAAACTAATTTGCTTTTAAACAATTTGTATGGATCTCTAGCCCTCTGTATGTATTCATCTGTTAGTGCCATATAATCAATACATTTGTTTTATTTTCCCATAGGATACAGCATTTAGGTGCATGGTGTTATTTATGAAAATGTTTCAGCAAAGTTATATTTGTATAGTACCAAAAAAGTTTTGTAAGTCATTTGACTGCAAATACACATGCACAGTAATGTATACAGCAGCACAGTAAGAGGGATTGGGAAATTCTTCAAGATTGGATTAAAATGGGGGTTTTCAAAATGGTCTTTAAAGAAGAAGGAAAGCTACTGAGACCATTCATTGCCAATAGATTGCCACAATAGTGCAAGCTATAATATATTTATTCTGCTGAATGCTTTACCATACCTGAGTAAACAGCTCTTGATGCTCTCTCTGTTTATTTAGGATAGCAGCTGCCATATTAGCTTTGTGTAATATCACTTCCTGCCTGAGTTTTTTCCTGCTCACTCATAGATCTGGGCTCAGATTACTTCAGGGAGGGGAGGAGGGAGGGAGAGAAGGAGCAAACTGAACATGCTCATGCCAAACCCTAGAGGTTTAAGCTGAAAGCAGGACATATGGCTCATGTCACTCAAATCTTTAGTGTACAGTACCTGTACAGTGACAGAATAGTTACATTTTCTAAGATAAATAATAGATGAGGGATTCCAGTGGTCTCATGGGTTTCATTGCTTAGCTTGCCTAACTCTTTCTAGAATCTTGTCAGAATAAGTCACCAAAAAAAAGGTTGTCTGCTTACTCTTGCTGGAGAACTGAATATCTTCCATCAGTTATTTCTAATCCTGACATTTTACCTTTGCTTCTCATTGTTGATGGGATCTAAACATTTTCCTAGCTCAAGACTGGTGTAACAGAACATTATTCATATACATTTGTTTGGGGACTGTGGATGCTCTTTGAAGAAGATGGTGTATATATATATATATATATATATATATATGTGATGCGCCGCACATCCCTGAAATTGCCATACAGACCTGGGTGCACATGCCAGGAAAATTGAATACAATGTAGAAATTAAGGCACTCACAGGATTTAAACAAAAAGGTTTATTAATCCAATGTTTTGGTCCCACACAAGAACCTTATCGCCTTATTTGTGACAAGCTTTAAACTTTTTGTTTAAATCCTGTGAGTGCCGTCATTTCTACATTGTGTGTGTATATATATATACAGTATATATATATATATATATATATATATATATAGTGATAGGGCATTTGGAATTGGGAAGCACCACTATCTTAGAGGAAAATACACATTAAAGTGTGTGTTTAAACTGCATTGTATGCGTTGCAAAGGAATACTCAGCTCATGTAGGGTTAATATCCCCTCTCAGCAATGTAATAATGTAATTAAGTTGCGGCTGAGAGAGGACTGATGTAAAAGGGCTGTGTTCCCATAGCTCAAGGCTATGGGAGGTTGGAGCCTAAATCCCTTGTGTGGGAAGAAAGAGAAAAGGACTGGCAGAGGCTAATGAGTCACTGGAGGGGAAGCACAAATGCTCTGAAGTTCCAGAGGGTGAGAGTTTCCCTTGATGGTGAGCGACCAGAGGGGGGAAACCCTGCAGTGTAGTTGCTGAACTGTACCCTGCATGTCTACAGTAAAATTGTTGAACTGTAACCTGACCATTTTTGTTGCCTTTTGTTGGGAACGCACAGTGCATAATAAACCTGTGTTTTGTCTGAAGCCTTGGTGTCCCTGTGTCTTAGCTCAAAATCCTACGCTACCTCCCTACCAAACGCTAATTCCCCCATAAAAGTGAATGTGCAGGCCAGTGGAATGTCACAATATATATATAAGAAAACAAGCATATAACAGCACTCGTTCAATATTAGCTTAATCAAAGTTTATTGGTGCGAAGCCTCAAAGGGGAATTGTACAACAAATCCAGACAAGAAGGAGGCAGCACTCACTTTTAGAAAAATCAGTGAAAAAGTGTATTAAACATTTTCAAATTTCACAAATAAGTATCATATACAACCTGTTGATTACAAAAATGCATCTGCAATGTTTCAGGCCAGCATAATGGCCTTTCTCAAGCTGAACAGGAAATCAGAACAAATTCTCAGGAAATGATATTGGGTTACTCAGTAGCAGATACAGCAACAACCTTAACCCCAACCTTGCCTCCCTTAGTTTAAGACAGTCATGTCTATTGCACAAACATAACTAATTATTTACAAGAAAAGATACAGGTTTAAACCATTAAGTGCTAATGTATTCAGCTTATGGATCCACCATACGTCCCTCTGCTTTAACTTTAGCTTTCGATTGCCTCCGTATTTGAGTGGTGGAATCCATTCCAATACAATAAATTTCAATTTGTTTGCATTGTGAGCCATATCTATAAAGTATTTAGAAACTATCATTACCATAAATCTATCATTAGGAAGACGTCTACACTCCCTTTTTACCTCTTTCATTTCTGTTATAGTCACCTTTTTCATCTCCGAATTCCTCTTTGCTTGCTGTAATATATTCTCAGGGTATCCCCTTTCATGAAATTTTCTAAACATTGTTTTTTGTTGTTTCTCCTTTTCTTCAGCATCACTGACTATTCTGTCAACTCTAACTAACTGACTAATTGGTATCGAATTCTTAATATGTTTCGAATGATTGCTATGGAGATATAAGATCTGATTCTGATCAGCTGGCTTAGTACACAGAAGTATCCACTCCACCCTTAGAATTTTTATATACAAGTACATCTAGAAACTGGACCTTATTAATATCATACGTCAATGTAAAGGCAATAGATGATGCATTGTTGGTAAGTATTCATGGAACCGCAACAGGGACTCAATGTCGCCCCGCCAAAGCATAAAGACATCATCTATATAGCGCCACCATGCTAAACAGTGTCTGACATAGTCCCCATTGGGATAAATGGGTTGATTTTCAAGCTTAGCCATAAAGGCATTAGTGTATGATGGGGCGACGTTGGACCCCATAGTGGTCCCACTGAGCTGCAAATAAAACTGGTCTTTGAAGGTGAAATAATTGCATCGCAATATATTATATCAGGTGCATTAATATTTGCTTATCAATTTGAATGGAATGTCATTTATGAAAAAATGTGAATGTCTAAAATTCGATTGACTAGTCCTGACCAGAAAACTCAAATCAAATTCAAAAAGAGTTTTCAGCTGAAAAAAGAAACTTTGGCTTTTGAAGGGTCATATTTTTTTTCTCCCATTGGAGTCTATGGGGTGTAATTTTCAAAGCGAAACTTGACAAATATTTGGCCCATCACTACTAATAACATCTTCAAATAGTTAAATGGACCTCTGCCATTGACTTCTACATTAACTCAGCAGGTTTTAAGTGGAGAATAATTGAATTAGAACTGTTTGAATTCAAATTTGAGTTGGTGGTTTTAAAATTAGAGTTGTTTTACCATTCAAACCTTAGTAAACTTAATGTCACTGTGGATAAGAACATAGATCTTCCTAAAACCTGTGTTCTTATTATAGGATTTTTTGATGGACTGTAGACTGTAGAAAAGGCCAGTGGCTACTACATGGATGCTCTGCTAGCCCAGGGTCAGGTCTCTGCATTCAGAATATTGGCAAATTGGATTTCAAATTGCTGCTTCTGTGCTTTGCTGTAAAATTAATTATGATTGTCTTAGAATTCTCAGTAGTACACATTCAGGACCTGAGCTTTAAGCCCTGCAGTTGTATATACAAACAGGAACAATAAAGATGTATTGGTAACCCCTGACTGCAGTTCTGGCTATCTGAACTAGGAGATCAATTCCTAATATCCCTAGTGGGGATTCTGTGCTCTGTAATACTCTTTATGTAGCTGCCTTCTTTGGTCTATCTTTAGAGATGTTCAGTTCAATAATTAGGAACTGCTAGGCTCCACTCATCAAATTAAGTAGTTTCGAGTAGCTCTGCATAGAAAAGCTTTAACAAAATTCCTGCCTTTATTGCTTGTCTTTTCCCTTTTGGGAGCAATACAGGTCTCACCGAATGATAGCCCTGTGTTAATAACTGTCCTTGAATTTTCTAATTATAGTTAACATCACTACTTGTGAGAAATGGGTCTCAGAGTTCCTTAAGATATACAGTACTCCCTAAACAAATAAATAAAAAATACAGACATATACAAATACTTGACAGATTCCTATACAGGTATGGGGCCTGTTATCCAGAATGTTTAGGACCTGGGGTTTTCCAGATAAGGGGTATTTCTGTAATTTGGATCCCCATACTTTATTAACTATTAATAATATCTTTGTTTGGATCAATTACAAAGTACTGTTTTATTATTATAGAGAAATCATAAATTTAAAAATGTGAATGTGAGTCTATGGGAGGTGGCCTTCCCATTATTCAGAGCTTTATGAATACTGGTTTTCCAGATAATGGATCCTATACCTGTATCCTGCAAACTGCTTTTACTATATATCATAGATCATGTGGTGAATTCAAACATTATTGCATAAGTGGATGAGCTCTAAAAGCCTCTGATGTTTTCCAATATTTTTTGCACTTTGCACCCTGCTTTCTTGTTGGTAAATAACCCCTTAGCTGTTACTGTCCATATTTTGTTTGTGGTTTCATCTGTATAGTTGTTGCAAGACTGTTGGCAATATGGGACTATGCACAAACTGAAATCAATTTTCATCTGCCTATACATAAAAAAATATGCTATATGAAAAATAAAATATTGTTTAGATCTTTATATAATTTAAAAAGTACGTGTGTGGGTGTGTAGGTACTAAATGTACTTGTCTATGTATAAAACATAGAATGTAAATGTCCTGATGGCCCACTTGTGTTTCATTAATCAGATGTTGACAAAAAAGAAGATTTTGGTAGGCTGATAATGTTAAACACATTTATCAATTGAATTAATTGAAACAGAATGCCACCTATACATTGTAAGCTTTAATCAATTCAGGACTAATACATAGGCCACCATAGTTGATCCATTGAACCCATGACCTTTGCTAAATTAGTCATAGAATGATTTACAGTCTGGAAATTAGCTAATTTTACATGTTCTTATAAAACACTGAATGTTTGCCTTAAGCAGTTTGTGCATAGAAAGAAAAGGCAGAGGGTCAAGTGAAAAAGCTGTATTCTGGCTTTATTTCTTTGGCATTCATTAGGATTACTAGTTCAGTATGTCCCTACATAACTCTGCTAGGCTACTGTTTCTCAGCTTGTTGACAGATATAAGTGAAACCATTGATTACCTAGACAAATAGAAATGTAATCAAATATGTGTTAAAATATTTATATGCAACTATATATATGTACATATAGTTGCATATAAATATATACATATAATATATGGATCTATCTATCATTTATCATGTATGTAAAATCTTGTAAAACTACAAGGCTGGATAAACATGTTTGTATTAATAACATTACATTTGCAATGTATCATGTATGCTTCTGTGCAGTCATCATGAATAGAGAAGTGTTCATACAATGTATAGTCCCTCTAAGACTAGGGTTAGACAATGCAGATTCACAGAAACCTTGGCTGTTCCCCCTCTCCTTGCAGACAGGGCGGATTTTGGCGCGAAAAGCAAAATGTTGCGTTTTGGTGCCAAAATCCATCTCCTCTGTCTACTCCAGAGGAGAGCCAATGCTTCTGGGGGAAGGCAGTGCAGATTAATATGCAGAAAGAAACAGTGGGAAGGGAACCACGGGACTCTGGAGTCAAGGAAATCAGACCAAGGGATTTACTCCAGCAAAGAAAGGCAGGCCAGACTGGCTTAAATACAGCCATCAATTAGGCAATTACCAACAGCTGGAGTAAATGAAGAGAACAAAGTCAGTATACTGGAGTAAACACAGAGAACAAAGTCAGTATACTGAAATTTTTCAGAGCTGACAATAAAGGAGTGCCCAAAAAGTCTCCAGTGGCTCAGAACGATAGTGGAAGACAGTCCAAGAAACACAGACCAATGTTTGAATCCTGATAATGGGGAAATTGGTTCACCACTGACCTGATCACACTTCATCTGTGGTTTTAATTTTGCAAATAAAACTTCCAATCAAGTTATATCACATTTAAATCATTAGAATCACAATGTGTATTGGTATATTGCTCTAAACTTTTAAAAAACATAATTATCCAATTATTCTTGCCAATTCAAATTGTTGTTTTTTATTATTTCCTCACTTGAAGTTGCAGCTTGGCTTCAACAGACATTTTCCAACTATTCCTTAGCACTAGTAATAAATTTGAAACTGATTTATTTTGTTTCCTCAAGCAAATATCTTTTATTGTCTAACAGGAAATGCAGCCTTCCAAGTTCAGCATGTTGTGCTTAGAATATATTTCACAACAGCCTGAATATTATGTCAAGGGAACTGGCAGCCTTCTCAGCAAGTGGTGTGGATATTCTGGGTTACTAACAGCAGGCACCTAAGGCAATACTAAAATCTACGCTAGATGGAAGTTTTATTAGAATTTTAGAAAGATGTAATCCAGCATACTACATGGACATACACAGTAACATATTTATTTAACCAGGGTACTTGTGAGTATATAATGCAAAAGCAGTAAATACAGTAAAAACCATATAGATATGGAAACTATTTTGACAGTTTTGTTACTTTTCTGCTCCATGTGCCACTTTCCTACTGTTAAGCCATATAAAATACATACAGTATATATGAAGTACAGATGATATTCTTTATAGCAGCATGTGTGTCAGAGATAAGTATATATTAGTTGCTGGTTCAGGAGAATGAGGTCAACAAAGTGCATGGCCTTTTGTTTAATCAAGCAATTCTGTTTTCTAATTTCCTTATAAATTAAAACATTATACAATCTAGCTTAAATTTCAAATTTAAACAGCTTTATAACAGTTCTGTAATTTGTTTTCTTTGTGACTGATGTGTTGGCTGGTTTTGTAGATTGCTAAGTTTTTTTTCCTTTTCATTCAAGTTGGTAAAATGTGGTTAAGTGCACTCAAACAGTGAAATAAAAAAAATGTTCATGTCATTCATTGAAAACTTTCATTGTTATGAAAAAAAATAGCATGCTGTTCCTAAATCTTACTTAAAAGTACTAGATGCATCCATATCTCATTTACTTTATCTTGTTCAAATTTACCATGTTTTTCCTTATGGTGATTTAGGGTAATGACTAGCGATGGGCACATTTTTTTGCCAGGCATGGATTTGTGGTGAAATTCCAAATTTTTTTCACGAAACTGCAGCAAAAATGCACTGTGAAAAACAAAGTTACATAAAAATGGCACCGTAACAAAAAATGCCCATGGACTTTAATGCATTTGGATAAAAAGTCGCCAAGACAAAAAGTCAGTGGAATAAAAAGGCCCATTGCCTTTAATGCGGTTGTGTGTGTCCCCTATCGACTTCAATGTGTTTTGCAGATTTTTTCAGCACTAGTAATGGCAAGTTTTGTAACCTGCACAATTGCATCTATTGCACATGTAACAGAAAACCTGAAATACCTTTGTATTCTAGACAAAAATAATGGTCAGAACATATTTAACAAAAAGCATATTCTTGTGAATAATATAGGGATATATATTTTGTGTGTGTGTTTGTGTTTGTGTGAAGAAAAGGGTCATTCCTATACAGATGCTGTAGATCAAGAATTTTAATGCATTTCCACAATATGTGTAAAGCCCAGCTTCCTCATGTATAATACAGTATATAAATAGTCAATGACTTAAGAGGGTCAGGGCAGAGCTTAAGCACCTCTAGTGGCATAGCCTAAAAAAGTAACGAACATGTTTCATGCCGCATCCCACTATACAGTAAAAATTATGATTAGTGAGCAACTTTGCAGGATTTGATTTGCTGAAAATTTGATGAAACAGCAAAAATTGGGAAGTTCCATGCTACAACTGTTCATAGAAAAGATTTAATGTTGCCAGTTTCCTCCAAAACATGGTGCCTGGACAGCTCCTTAGATAGACAGGGGTAGGGGGAGGGATGGCTTCTATCTGATTTGTTGTGGAAGGCAGGTTACCAGGGCCAGATTTACATAGCAGGTGCCCCTAGACCCACTGCAGTTCATCGCCCCCCCCATGTCCTTTATTCGCAAATTTTCATCATCAGGACCAGAGCAATGGGGATTGATGCATGGGAAATTAAAAAAACTATAGTATCTCATGCGTATCCCCAGTGTTTCTGAACCAATGTGGGTGTGGCTGGGCAGCATGCTGCCTCCTAAAATCCTGTCACCCTAGGCCCGGGCCTAGGTGGCCTTTCCACAAATCCGGGCCTGCAGGTGACACATAATAACTCATGCAACAGACCTCATTTATTTCTAGACCACACAGCAAAACTGTTTCTCAGATTCGTGACATATGTATTTTTGCTGCAAAACCAGTGAGCAACATTGTTAATTTATCCCTATAACTGCCATGCATTTGTATAGCAGGGTGCGTTATAATTGTGGCTCTACACTTATCTGGACAAATCATTTATATAGGTGCAAACATGTTATATTCTCCCACCCCAAGTTTGTTTTTTGTGATCTGGTTCTGAATCATGGTTCTGATTAATGATACTGGTTCATAACAATTTCTACCCATGCTGTAAAGGTAGATACTACTTGATAGATACAAAGGGGCACATTTACTAAAGAGCAAAGTGGAAATTCGAATAAAATTTGAATTAAAAAAATTCGAATTTCGAAGTAGTTTTGGGCTACTTCGTTTTAGCCATTTTAGCCTATGGGGGACCTTATAGAACCTGTCTTGAAAAAGTACCTTCGAAATAGGTAAATTTTCGAAAATGCCCTTTAAAAAAACTTTGAGGGCCGAATTACGAAGTTTTTTTACTTCTAAAATTCGGCCCTTAGGAAATCTGCCCCTAAATGTATGTAAGACTCTCTGGACAAAATTACCTTTTGGGTTATCTGATTCAAATACTGATTTTAAAATAATTTCAAAAAATTAGGCTTTTGTACCTTACCATTGCTGGGTGTTTTTGAATTGAACCTTGCATGGAAAGGGGAAATAACCAAATTTTTCTGTGCAGTGATTATATTTTCCCATTTCCAGTGAATTATCTGTAGCTGGCAATTAGGCTTGGAGAACATCTTAAGTCTGTACTTAGTTCCTTATAAACGGTTAGGATTTATAGTCAATGCCAACCCATAACACCATATTAAAATGAGCATAGTGAAAAGTACCTATTCATTCTTACTTATAATATATTCATTAGAAACTCCTGTTGCTCACAAATGCTTTACCTATTTTAGAGAAGAGAAAAGTTGTAATTAATAGATTCATGTTCTCAAACCATGTATCTGGGAATGAACCAATACACAAGCATAATGTATATAGTTGCTTTTATGCATTGTATATGATGATATGAAGTAGTTGTGCAATCTGAAGATACAAGGCAGGGGATCAATACACTATAGGGCCAGAGCCGGGCCACACCGGTCAGGTGCCCTAGGCAACCTATCCAGCAGAGTGTGGGTATGTACGATGTGACGCTGGCGCCCATGCACGACTTGACGCCAGTGCGCATGCGCGACATGATGCCGGGATGCAAGAAGAAGACCGGGAGAGCAGACTTGACGGGGGTAAGCAACAGAGCAGGTACGTGCCTAGTGCCCCCCCTGCTTTGTGCCCTAGGCACGTGCCTACTCTGCCTGCCCCTTGGCCTGTATTGGGCTCATTTATGAATGCAGGAAGCATGTATATGCAGTAATCCGTATTCATATAAACTTGGCACCTCCGGTGTCACATACGGTATACAACACACAGAACACAGCAATCACTGAAGCAACAAAGCCCTATACCTTACACCAACCTTGAGGCAACTTGCACATTATAAATGATGTACATGCACTAGGGCATGTGTATGGGGTGTGCATGTGGACACCAGTGGACACCAGTGGACACCAGTGGACTTCCAAAATGTTTTCATCCTAATTTTCCTTTAAATGGTTCCCTTTAAGTTGCGTTTGGCATTAGGTTCTTCCATGCAAAGTAAACTGGTGAAGTGCATTAATGGGGAAAGGCTGAATTTTGCATTAGTACCTCACCCCTGTACTGTGTATGTGTCCGTATCAGCATATACATACAATTTTTCCTTGCACATTGAAGCTTGCAGTGTCTGTGTGAGTCACCCCTTCATCTATTCCATGATAATCATGGAATAATAATTTGTCTACTGCATGATGAAGGAATCCTCACCCTAAGCTTGTATAGAAGACGCAATAATACATGTAATGCATTTTTCTGATTTAGTCTTAGACAACAATATAGTGTTATATCATGGATAAAATACCAATAAGTTAAAAATTGTGTTAAAGGCAGTGTCTTTCTTTTTTCTTGAACCACCCATTACACATTGAATTACAGTTGTGTAATAACAATTTAATGGAATGTGATCTGGTACCTTTAAAGTTAGAAAATCATCTTCAGTGAAAATAGACTCTAGAGAAATGAACTTGGCTCATAATACCACCAATAATGAGCAGTGATGTATAAAATAAAATATTTTTAATTAACACATTAATTGACCATCTCATAAAGTGACAATGAATAAAACCATTACTAGATAAGTTTATAAGCAGCAGCTAAGGGAAACATAAAAAGCATAAAAGCACTTATTGTGGAATGTAGAATGTGACACCAGTACCAAGGGAAAAATAGTATCTACTGCACTTTATTAGGGGCATTTTTCCAAACTCACTAAATTCTTTTGTATTATTATGAAAAAAGAGTATTGCCGTATAGGTAGTCTAATTAGAATTTACAGATTATTAACTATTCCAGGTTTTGCTTGTTCATTTTTTTTTCATCTATTCCCAGCAGTGAGAAAGATAGGAAAGAGTTAATTTAGGAGTCTATGCTGGGGCCAGGGAAAAGACAGAAGCTAAATTTATTGCCATAGATAAGCAATAGGACTGGCAGGGTGAGTTTCTCAGAATGAATTTGCACCATGTAAATGGAAGAGCAAGAGCTAATTAATTCCTCAAACAATGATATAGTTGGAGTTGTAAACAGCATGGGGATAGAGATGTTCTGCCTGCATAATGTCTGAACAATCCTCTGTAGTCTGTCTGTATCCATTATGTTGCTCTATACTCTCACACATACCACATAAGATTAGTCCTGAATACGTCTTTTTGAAAGCTGGTGGTTGCTATGATAACTATATGTATTAAATATTTTCTGTAGACTTTCCCAAACTGGCACTTAAAGTACAACAAAACGTTACTTACACGTGCCAAGCTGACCAGGCACCCTAGGCAACCTGGCTGGCCAACTCAGTCCCCGTGTAGGAACGCACGTGTATGGGAATACACATGCCTACAATGTAAGTGATTATAATCACTGAGGGGTGCGTAACAGTATATCAGTGTAACAGTTTTTGTTCTCCTTCTTGGTTATATTATTCAGTTACATTTGAACAATGAATCTCATAAACATGTGAATACCAGTTTTTTCTTAGCAAGAAGATTTTCTGGTGGGTTTTTGGAGCCCCAGACTAACAGTGTCTATTGTTATTGGCAGATAGGGGTTATTTAATAAAACTTGTTTTTTTACTAATCTGGCTTTTTGGGAATGCTGCAAAAAATGACAGATGTCCCTATTCCAATTTGAAGATATTGTGGTTTGTGCTGCATTTAGCCCAATAATAGGAAAAATTGACTGTTTTGAAGCAACAACCTGACAAAAGCTATTCACGTCGGAAAAAAATCTACGCTCGATTTTTCCTGATCTGAAGTTATTTTAATGATAAATAAGGCAAAATTGTGGATGGGATTTGGGCCAAGCTTTTTTTTAAAAAAAAAAATGCGATAAAATCGGATTTTAGTAAATAACCCCTATAGTGTCAATGGTGCATGCTCTATCTGGGCATAACTGTACAGTTGTCCCACAGATTTCTGTGTCTGGATCATATCTGCTTAATTTGTTAAGTCATTTAGATTTGGAAGTAAGACTTCGTATAGCTGGTCAATATCACCCCATTAAACAGAATCATGTTTGACTGCTAAAAGCAAACAAAATTGACAAATATCGTTTTGATAAATTTGGCAATTCATTTAGAAATTTTTTTCTGTATTTTAGATATAAACTGACATTTAAGGTAACAGTCTCACATTCTACTGTATGTCTAGCTATGGGTTTAACTGAGGTAATCGGACAAAAATATACCAGCCCTTTAACATTACAGAAAATAACAGAGCCGTTAAAGTTTGCTTTAAAATTAAATACTCGCATAAAATGTATTTATTTGTTAAAGATTTCAAGTGTTTTAATGAGAAAATAATTAATGGGCAATATTTATAAGAAGAATAGAAAACAGAGTCCGTACATATCATAGGGTGATCTTTCAGTTTCAGCTGTAAAATTCCCCTTTGAAACCGGAACTATTAATTTTCATCCTGATAAATATACCCATATGAAAATGAAGGTTTTCTTCCCAGAGATCTTTCTTTCTTTTTAGTTTATAAGGTACCTAAAAATTTCTAAATGTAAACAAACAAGTAGTGTCGATTGATTGTCAGTGACTCCATTCTGAAATAGAATATGTAATAAAAAACATTTTAATTGTTAATTGTAGGTGTTTAAAATAATTGGTTTGATTGCTTTCCTAGAAAATATTCAAGGTAAAAGTAGAAAAAAGCTGAAAAAGAGTGATCTGTACATTGCTTTTAGAAGAGTAGCCTGTTCGCTTCAAATACAGTAACCATGAGAACAAGAGAAATAATAGATGTGTATACATAACAATGTAGACTGTGGGTATCTTTAAAATGTGTGTTCAACTATGTGTTGCATTTAAAAATACATTTTTTGGCCAAAAAACTCTAGCTTTAGAAAGAAACAAAAAATGACAGTTAAAGATTTTGCTTTGCAGTTTTCTGAAATGTGTCATATTTATTAGAATGGAATTTTATTTTTTAAAAAAAGTTTTCATTTCTAAGGATATATATTTAAGGATATAATGCCAAGTATTTGTTATCAAGAAACCCATTATCTAAAAAGTTTTAAAATTCTGTATGGTAATGCCAATTTCTATAGTGTCCTACTTAAACAAAAAATTCTTAATTTTTGACAGATTTTCTTTTATGATGTTGTGGTGGGAATGAAGGAATGAAGCTAGCATAATTCCATCTTGATGACACAGCAATCCTATTAGGCTGTTGAAATTATTTTTTAATAGCCTAAAGCAACAATGCTTCATATTACGGAAAGACCTGTTATCCAGAAAACCCCAGGTCCCAAGTATTCCAAATAATAGAGCCTATGTTTGTACCTAGCAGTGAGTTTATCATACTGCTGTGGCATAAATATTCTCAATTCAAAAAACACAATATATTGTAAATATCTATTATAATTGTCTATTTGTGTATTATAAATACTTTGAATAGTTTATGGGGCACATATACTAAGGGTTGAAGTGAAAATTTTAATTAAAAAAATAAAGTAATTTTTGGCTACTTCGACCATCGAATAGGCCAAAATCCGAAATGAATTTTAAAATTTGACCATTCAAAAATCGAAGTACTGTCTCTTTAAAAAATTGAATTTAACACTTTACCCACCACCTTAAACCTGCTGAATTGTCATTTTAGCATATGGGGGACCTCCTGGAACCTTTAAGAAGTGTGTTTGGACATTTTTGAAAATCACATTTTTTCCCAAAATAGTTCGCATTGTTCGAATTGAACAATTCATTCAAACAATTTGAAAGATTTTTATTCAATCAAAAATGGACCTATTCAAAAGGAAAAGGTTAATTTTCGATCAAAAAAGCCCTTAAAAAATTTGATGGTGATATTTTTAATTCGAAATTCGACCCTTAGTAAATATGCCCCTGTGTTCCAATAACTCTTTACAGCTGCAAAAACGGTGTAGATATTGAATGTATGTAAAATCTGGACAAAGTTAATGGTGAAACTGTTCTTAAAAATAAAAAAATACAACTTTGTGATTTTTCTCTACTGAACAGAAAGAAACCATATCTTTTTATCTCTCACATACATCTTTAGCACAATGACTGTTTTTCCCTTCCTACATGCCAATTATTATAACTAGCACAGCTTTTGTCTCCTTTCTGTGCTTCCTTTAGAGAAGTACAACGGAAATAGTAATTCTCTATCGCTTTCTTGTACCACATTAAATCCTGGTAAAGTCAAAGATTTTAATTTGCATTTGTACACATTTACAAAGCCATAACATGTAGTCATTCTTAAAAGAGAATGTATTCACTCTCTATTTAGCAGTGCAAGATTGCTCAGGTTTCTAAGATTTTTATTATTGTTGTTATTATTAATAAAACTGCTAATTTCTGACTATGTTTTCATGCCCAGACACAGGAATTGCTGTTAATAAACACAATTAATGCAATTTCCTGAAATTGTACACAATTATTTTGGAAGACTATTCTTCTGCATATCTGTAATCCTCTTAAATGTCCAGCATTTGCACATTGCTTTTCTTTTTTTTTAGCTATAGGTTGTTTAAACAACTACTGAAAACAGATGTATCTGTTAATATTTCTTCAACAAAAAAAGTAAGAAGCTCTTATTCAGAGTCTGCATTATATGGTGGGCCATTAATAGTTTTTTTGCATATTACTGTATATGAAAAACCCTGTATCTCAGAAATAATGTTCTTTTCATGAGATCAATCATAAGAAACTGTAGAAGGAACAGTCAAAACTTGAACAATGCAAAAATAGAAACTATACTATAGCTTGGCTCTTCATGTGTTGGATGTTGTATTAAAGTAACAGCTCTTGGTACCTAGTTAGCCTAATTTGCCTCTACCTGCTCATATTTCAAAATGATTTGGGTATTGCAAATTATAGTTAGATGTGCAACTACAAAACAGTAAGAATTTCAAATGTCATGCTAATGAAGCAGAAATATGTTCATTAGTATGGAAGAAGTTAGTTTTGTGACAGTGCACATTATGTGATGTAAAATAGTCTGTCTGTAGCAATGCCTTGGTTTAAGCAATTTTTAACAGTGATCTTAAAGTCAACTGAATACTACCTTTGTTTTTCATATTGTTGACCATGGATATATTTATGCAAATATGTATATTTATTCTCATATACACATGTACATACCTTTCCTGGTTATAAGGGTTCTTTAATAAAACAGATTAAATAAAAAAAAAAGTACAAATACCCTTGTAAAGACAATAAACATTTGTATGGTAATGGACATTAACAATTCTGTCTGTCACTGTTGGCATTGCATGCTAGAAACATTTATTACGACAACAATTCCTAATATCATGCAACATTGTCTAGCATCAAAGATATCACATAAATATGGCAACCAATTATAAGATGACACATTAATAAAATAAATGAAATAAACATTATTTCAACTGGAGATATGATCAACAAATTTTAGAAACAAAAAAATGCTACAGAAAATTCCAGTGGTCCTAATTTAATTAGGAGCCTTTACGCAAACATCTTAATCAACAAGTTGAAATTAAATTATTATCATTTGTTGTGAGGATTATATTTTTCTGCATATGTGGGGTAGCTGGTCTGGTTAAAAGATGTTTTTAGTGGAATACAAAATAATCACAGGAAATATGCTGTATGGAAAAACTATGTGGCAGTACTTCTAAGCCTTTTCTCACAATAATGAATAGATGACTAAAAGAAATGTCTTTTGTGTCTCTGTGAAATAGTAAGTGGGGATTTTTAATGGTGGTCCTTCATCATTAAGCATTTTTATGGCTGGGAAAGTATACCACTTTTGTAGTCATTTAAATAATGCACATTTACTAAATGTTAATTTTTATGAGGCTTGTTAAAACTTTCAACATTTAATTTTTATTTACACAGCTAATGATGTGTTACCTGCTTAAAGCATTTATTTAAAGAAGGATCTTAATTGTTTTGTGATTCTTGGCCAAAGGTTTAAAAGCCTCTAGACTGAATAGGCAGAAAACAATTATCAGTGACTAAGAGGCAGTATATAAAACGCTTGTTATGCATTAAAAAGCCTTCGTATGGCAAGTCTTCAAGCTAAAAAATGAAATCCCTTAATAATTAGCAATCAATTGACCTTCTCTGCTTTTAGCTCATGAAGTTATTCATCTTTTGAAAAAACACTACACAGCCGGAAGGTATGCTGGAGTAGCACATACAATATAAAAAGTACAAATATCAATAAAGCTCAAAGTCTAATGGCAAGGTTTGGTCCACAAAGCTTACACATAACTATATACATTCATATAACTCTACACTACTTAATTAAACTATTTACAACTACAGTAGGTCCGTATTTCTACCTTAACCCTTTACAACAATAATGAAATTATGAAGGAATTTCTTATTGTAGTAATATGCCCTGAATGATCTGGTTGGATTAATTCTATTATGCACTATTTACTGTGTAAATAGTACTGCCAGTGCAGTCATTTATTTGTGTACATACTGTGGGGGGGTCACTCTTTAGGTAGTAGCAGCGGCAGCTACATTCACACAAGCAAGAGACAGTACACTGAGTTTGTAGCTGATCTTTGTATGTGTTTTATTCCACACACCAGCTTACACACAAACATAAAAGTTCATAGTCTTTGTGGAGGCAGAAAACAAAATAGTTCCAGCTGTGCTGTTAAAGAAAAATGTCCTTTTTACAAATATCCCACAGCCCCACTTGGGCAAGATAAGTCCAGCAAACAAAATACACTGTTAACTCACAGTTCTTTGAAGAGTCAGTCTGTTTTTCTCCTGGAAGCAGCTCACTTCCCAATCACTTTAGGGAAGTAGCGGGTAGCCAATCCTTGCTACCAGAGACCTTGTCTCCTTGTCACACTTGTGCCCAGCAATACAGTCCTTATGTTCAACCACACAGGTCACATGCAGTTTTACACTGGAAACTTCTTTTTTAACACAGCCCCAGTAGTTATCCTTCCTTTCTCTCCCAACTCCAGGGCAGACCACTCTTAATTGAAAAACCCCACCTTTTCTCCAGGTGAGGCTAATCATTCCTCACTGCTGCTCAGAGCCTCATTTTCACAGCCCTCTGTGCTGCTTCATAGAGGATTCTGGGAGGAATATACTTTCCCTCTATGATTTTCCCAACCATGCTACAATACATTCCAGCAGGATCTATATCAACAGGGAAAGCTTATATACATTTAATAATATTTTGCTAATTAAAAGACCAATACTTTTCCTTTTGTTTATCTATACAAATTTGCAGAAATTAAAGTGATACTGACACTAAAAAAAGTTCCTAAGCCTTACACTCTGACACTATGGGGCCGATTTATGAAATTCATGTGAAATGATCGAAGTTTGATCGAATTTGATCGAATAACGATCGTACGAATTTTTCATGTAATGCAAATTTGACCTCTTCGATCATCGAATATCAAATAGATTGAATGATCGGATATTCAATAATTCTATCATTCGATGATCGAAGAAATTGGAATTTTAAAATTATTTGACTGCCTACTTCGCCAGATTAGATCTACCGAATTGTAATAGAAGCCTATGGGAAGCTCCCCATGTGCTTCTGAGGCTAAGTCCTGCTCGAATACCATTTGTACGATCGGAGGGTTCGATCGTTCGAATCATACAAATTTTTCGGATGCTCAAAGGAAATTTCAAGATTTTTTCGTGAAATCAAAAGATCGGTATCCGATCGTACAAATTCATCGAGAAATCGGATATCAAGCAAAATGATAGCCTAAAACAATGTGATGGTCGAATGCTTATCGAATTGCTAATTTGGTTGAATTTATTTTGGTGAATAATAGTAAATTTGCCCCTAAGACTTTTCCAACCTGACTGTCCCATCTCAGCCTGTTGGTTACAGTTTCTAATGCTAATGGACTCCTGCTGCACAAATATGGCAGACCCCTCATACAGGAACATCGGGTAACAGACAGGTACCGTAATGTAAAATCATCATGCAGATACTTTATGGCAAAGTTAGAAGTAACTTTCAAAGCCAATATTATAATAGATGTAAAAAAGAGTTTAATTTCAGGTGTCAGTATCTCATTAACAAGCAAATACTTTAATTCTGTTGTCTTATCTCACAAAAGTATAAATAATCACAACATATATATAATGATTATATATAATGATTATCAGAGTTTATCTTAAATTAAAATACTAACATATATTGGTCATCATTTATTATGCTACCTGACTGACTACATGCCCATATTTTTTGATTGGTCTGTATTATTATTATTCATATTATTAATAATACCATGTATTTATAAAATGCCAACATATTCCACAGTGTTGTATATTAAATGGGTGTGTACATTAAACATACACGCACACATACAACAAATAACCAATACAACTCGTTATACTGTATATATACCATGTTTACAAAACTAAATCTGGCCTTAATTTTTAAATAATGAAATTGGCTAAGCCACACTCTTCTGCTACTGGTGTATATCCCATAGCCATGTAATGACCATGTATTCAAGATCTCATTGCCCTTCAACATGGCACCATCAGAGGGGGCAAAATCCGCTGCATTCTTGTAAAAGGAGTTGAGTGGAAAATGAAGTATATAGAAGTAAATTAAGGACAAACTTTACATTAATAATAGTATTGGAATAACATGTTGGACAGGCAGTTGTGCAGATATATATGGTTATATTATGACTTAATAAGTTTGATTTCAGAATAGGATGTTCAACAGACATATTTTGCTTATTTATGGACATAGTGTAATTTTTCCTTACAAGTATTGTAATTAACCTGTATGTTTTTGGGGTGTGCGAGGAGGATCCAGAGGAAATCATCACTGACACAGGGAGAACATATTTGAGGAACAAAGATCCTTGTAACTAAGGCATGCCCATGGACAGTATGTGATTACACAGCTTGCTCCACTTTATTCTTTTTTACTTTATGAGGTGCATATTAGCCAACCCAGCTACAGAAATACTTCTGAGAACATCACAATGTTCACCATATATACCATAAGTCAAACAGAGTGGCTGAATATTTGATTAGTCTACAGGAAACATTTTGAGGGCATAAAAAAACAATATAGTATGTACATTTATTAACTTTATTGAATTGTAAAAATGTAATAGAAAGTTTTCTTGCAAACTGAAAATGCACTTTTCAACTGATGAATATTAAATATTACTTACCTTTGCAAGCACTTTTGGTGCTTAATGAGCTCAAATACTTGATCATGTAACACTTTCATGTTTAATTTGCAATTTAGCAGTCTAACAACTGTAGGTGCAAGTCCTTAACTGAAAAGCACAACAACAAAGATAATGAAATGTAAAATATATGCAGCTTTACTTTATGACCTAGTTAAAAGCTGGTTCCAAAGTTTCAGTAACAAAGTGCTGATGCTGAGATCTGTATATACCATGAAGCTACTGGGATGATCATTTCAAAGAGTCAATAGGTGGTAAAAGTACAATCCATGCACCTTGGGGACATTGTGTAGGTCACTTGAATTACCATTACCAGTAAAAGGGATGCATATCCCTGTGCTCAAATAATATGATTTACATTCTTCATGCCCTTTGTAAAAATTGTAAAAAAAAATAATTATTTAACATGGAACAATATTTGGATTTAACATAATTAAATTGAAAAAAAAAAACCAAAATACGTATTAGATTATAGGATAAGAATGTATAGCTAAGATGAATGTAATCTGAAATTTTTAAACAGAAATTGATGCATTAATTTATGAAAAGCTACCTTCACAATAAAATTTAATTTTGTAAATTTAACCTATAATGTACAGATGCAGTCACTTTGGATGGTGAGTTTAATGCGTCGCGACTTAACTCATTTATCCCACTTATCACAGAATATTGTGTCACAGCATCCCATCTAATTAAAGAGTTCACCATTGAAAACAATGGAGCTTTGGTATGCTAATGAAAAGGTTAAATGCATTAAATGAGTTAAGATAACTTTAGATAACACAGTTCCTTCAATTAATGCTGAGTCACGACGCATTTAACTTACAAATCCAAGTGACTCTATCTGTACAATATATACGTTAAACAGTAACAGTTTTTCTGCAGACTGAGAAGTGTTTTATTTATTTATTTTTTACTGCAGAACTCTACAATGTCATACAGGACAATTTTGATGTAAGACAAAAAAAGGTTATATGTCCTGGGACACAATGCCTCAAAGGAAGTCCTCTGGCTAGGAAATATCCTAGTACAAAGTGCATAATGCTATACTGTTTTTGCTGAAATAAATACTTTTAACTGCATGAATTAATGGAGTGTGGCCTGTTTTGTGTGCCCGCCTATCACTACACATTAGCATATTGTTTGCCTCCCCGAGCTGAAGGTCTGGGGCTTGAGCACCTGCAAACTTAACCCTTAATTCTTACTAATGTTATATGTGTTAGACAATTTCAGTTTATAGGCTGCTTGGTACTGAAGGATGATTTTTCCTTACTGATTTTTTAACGCTTTTTAAAATACTTCGGTACCCTCCTCATTTGAAATAATTGATAAAAAAATAAAACATTTATGAAATAAAAATGTTTAAATTAGACTGGGAATAGGTGCTTCTCTCTAAGTAAGGAATATGTAACGTAACAAAGGTGAAGACAATCTACTGGATACCAATAATATTTTAGGCATACGCTATAGGTTCAGCCAAGAGATTCTACTGGAATACTTTCTGTTGATAGGGAAGTTAACGTTAAATATAATTCAAAATGAAGGGTATAATAGATTATTAAAAATAGGCACAACTCACATCATTTTCTAAATGTTGAGAAATCAAATAGCTGCAAAAACATACAATACCAATGGCTAGCATGCACAACAGCTGTAAAATGTGCTGATGCCACATCTTTTCCATGTAACCCCCTTTATTTTCATGTTTAGCGTGAGGGGGGAAAAACAATCAATACCTGCCACAAACATATATACAATAAACCTTGTTCTTACTTGTTAATCAATATTCTAAGATGAGTCACAGTTAAATGTTATAGTTGGGTTTAGTTTGCATTAATCTTTTAAGTCTAACGCATGAAAAAAAACTGTGTAAATGGGTTACAGATTAACAAATGTGTTTTGCCATAGAAAATGTAGAACAGAGTTGCCTTACAATCACTGTTATAAATAAGAACAGTTTCCTCATTAACAGCAGTTTTTCACCTTCATTAAATACTGCATAATTTATACATTTCACACCTGGGAGGATAATAATTCCCAATTACAATGACTTTTAAACATATACAGATGCAGTCACTTTGGATGGTGAGTTTAATGCGTCGCGACTTAACTCATTTATCTCATTTATCCCACTTATCACAGAATACTGTGTCACAGCATCCCATCCAATTAAAGAGTTCACCATTGAAAACAATGGAGCTTTGGTATGCTAATGAAAAGGTTAAATGCATTAAATGAGTTAAGATAACTTTAGATAACACAGTTTCTTCAATTAATGCTGAGTCACGACGCATTTAACTTACAAATCCAAGTGACTCTATCTGTAGACTGTGTGTGCTAATGCTGTTAACTCATGCAGATGATGCCATGTACAAGCCTTTTTGTGTATGAATTTTACAGAACGTTATTACAAAGAAAAAGAAGCAGAAATCAAATAGGTCACTCTGTTTAACCCCTTAAGGTTATTCTCATGTTTTTTTTTTAAAACACCCAATTATTATTTTTTAACAGTCATGTATTCTACTTATGATAATATCAGGAAATCATCTAATATTGTGCTAGAATTCACAAGCGTAATAACTGCACATAAAATTCTTGATATCCAAGCTAAATGGAACTATAAACCAACAGTCTTGATTCTTGAACATATATTTGTTGTATTATAGCCAACTAACATGAATAAACTTTTGATTCTCAAGGAACCTATTTTGTAGACCAAAAATAATTTTCATGACAGAATCAGTTTGTTGGGTTTTTACTTGTCCAGCTCAGAAAAAAAAATATGCATCATGTTTTTCTGCATCTTCCATCTTATTCCTCTTTTTATAAGGTTATAAAGCAGATTAGTTATACGGATATAAAAGAAAACCCCCCTTATATCTATAGAGCTAATATATATGGTTGATTAAATTACCTAAACTTAAAAGATCACTAGTAGATTTAGACAAAGTTATAAATATAAAGTGCTGGTGCCAGTCATTTGCCTTTGATAAAGCAGATAGCGAAACGCGCGTCGGCAAGAGAGCTCCTTTTTAACTGGCCTTTCCATTTAGAATTATAATCGGGGGAACCTTTTAATATAACTGTTGTGTTTAATTTGCGATCTACCTGGTTCTTAAGCTTTTAACCTTTGAATCTGTTTTCTTCTCTATGCACATGGGGATTTGTGGTTTTTTAGCATAGTTCTTATGGTCTCAGTGGCAGTTAAAATTTGAGACCACAGTCCCTGTGAAACAGTCTTCTCAATCTTGTGGAGTCCCGAAGATAGCCAAACAACAGATAGTTCTTACGGGACTTCTCCACCCCTCTATTAATTTCCTTTTTCACTTATGCTGCAATCCAGGTTCAACTTATAACTTTAGTAGTTAATTTATGGTATTGCGTCACGGAAATCACAATAATTTATATTGATTTAATTTTTACTAATTAATTCTTGCAAACATATTTATTATCAATTTAATAGAATCTTATATCTAATTAATCACAATTAACTGGTATACAATCTATATATAAAATTAATTAGCACTTAGCACTTATTAATCCTTCTTACAACTAACATGAACTAAACCTTTGATTAATTTGACTGGCACCAGCACTTTATATTTATAACTTTGTCTAAATCTACTAGTGATCTTTTAAGTTTAGGTAATTTAATCAACCATATATATTAGCTCTATAGATATAAGGGGGTTTTTCTTTTCTATCTGTATAACTAACCAATTTACTATACTGACATAAGTCAGATTCTCTCCTTTTATCTTCATAAGACTGGAATTAGATAATCTTCCTTTTACTATTCCAAGGTTATAAAGCACTGCTATATTTTAACGTTATTGCTTCTAGTTCATTTACTGACTTTGATACCTATTTCTGACTTTTCTTCCAGGTCAGTTAGCTGCAGGTACATGTGAGGTTGTTACATACGACAGAGATAGCAGTCAACCACGGAGGACTATAGCACGACAAACAGCACGCTGTGCATGTAAGAAAGGACAGATTGCCGGCACAACAAGAGCAAAGCCAGCCTGTGTAGATGGTAAGTAGCTGAAATTCATCTTATTACTATAAAATTGGGGTGCACATTTTTAAGAATAAAAAATTGTGCAAAATGGAATTTCTATTTGCATAAATTAAGACAACAATAGCTAATAAAGGATCAGTGTGTTGACTTGCTGTTTTGGATTAGTGGTTTCATGTACAGATGCAGTCACTTGGATTTGTGAGTTAAATGCGTCATGACTCAAAGTTAATTGAAGAAACTTTGTTATCTAAAGCTATCTTAACTCATTTAATGCATTTAGCCTTTTCATTAGCATACCAAAGCACCATTGTTTTCAATGGTGAACCCTTTAATTGGATGGGATGCTGTGACACAATATTCTGTGCTAAGTGGGATAAATGGGATAGATGAGTTAAGTTATTCTGTGTCAAATGCACAATCCAAAGTGGTTTAATCTGTATTTAAGAATAGGACGATTTATTAAATCCATTATAGTATTAAGATACCATAAGTGTATGTGTTAATGATGTGGTTTGTAGAGTAATTTTGGAGTTTTGAGTATTTTTGGCTCTATTTGGGTAAAATAGACTCTTGACTCTGACACCTTTTGTTAAATTTGTATAAGGGGAGTGCCCTCCACTAATTGCTGTTTTCTATTAATCTTGACATTTGCCATGAACAGTTAATGAACTTGCGGAACTGTGGAAACACATTATCAGGAGAAACCGGGCATGTAAACTTTACCCAGTAGCCTTAGTTTGCTGTATAAAATTAGTTGAGATTCAAAGATTTGTCACCCCTAGGCTAATGTGACTGCTCATGTGTGAAAGTTAATGTTGTTAGGATAAATCACTTGCAGCGTAAGTCCCGTATATTGTGTATTCTTTTTATATCCAGTATTTCATCTCTCATTAAGATTATCATTGTGTATAACTCCATGCTGAAAAAGTAGCAGCCTGCAGCCTGGTGAAATGATAATGCTGTGAGTATGTGAGTTTTTATGGGAGGGTTGCAATTTTCTGCTACGTTAACAAGCAAAGTATTTGCTGATACTGACAGGATAGAAATGTTATCAGTTTAATTGCATACTTGTTTGGTTTAAATGCATAGAGCAGTTTAGCCCTTTCTGCTGTTTGTAAGTATATTAGAGGTAGCCAATAAGCCTAGTGATCATTTAAAAGGAGAAAATAGACAGAACACAAATTAACCAAATTGGAATATATAAATCAGTAAATATTGCCCTTTTACATCTTGCCTTGAACCATCATTTTGTGACGGTCCGAATACTGCCTCAGAGATCACCTGACCAGAAATACTACAACTGTAACTGTAACAGGAATAAGTGTGTGCATAATAAGAACGTTGTCCATTAATTGTCTCATATGACTTAACATGTATGTGTACCCTTGTCTTGTGTGCACAGTGAATCGTGAAATTTTCTATTTAGGATTACAAAATAGCACACACTGCTAGAAAATTATATTTTTGTAAAAATGTTTATTTAGATGAAGTAGGGTTTTACATATGGGCTGTTTTATGCAATATATTTATGACCTACATTGTTTGTGGGTATAGTTTTCCTTTAATAAAACGCACTTGTATGTTGATAACCCACTGTAAATGCTTATTTCTAAATAATAATATGTAATAAGACTGTATTTATCCTGTCATGTGTTTTGGAGTATTATACAAGTATGAAGAGATCTGTGTAAAAATGTCTTTAATTTCCACCTCAAGCTAAAAATAAAAAAAATAACCCTCCACTTATGAATACAGTGCCGCTTCCTAACACCACTTTGAAAACACCTCCCCTGTCTAAGGCCACATACATTTTCTAGGATAATGTGCATTAATGATATCAACCTATGTCAACCTTTTCATTGCTTTTTGTAAAAAATCAGCTTAGGCTTTCCAAATAGGCAGTAAGCACAGGGAACACCCTTTACAACAGTGGCAAATTCACTTATTCCAAACAGTTATGTCTGTCCCTGTACCCCATCTAAGGTACACGTTATACAGATACAATAGCAATTGGATGGAATCAGACCAGGAAAAGCACAGTACTATGCTGCAAGTTTATCTAATAAAAAGATAAACTTGCAGAAAATTACTGCACTTTTCCTGGTCTGATTCCATCCAATTGCTAAGGTACAACAGTGGCAGTGGCCATAGAAGAGCAAATCACAGGAGTGGTAGGAAGGAATTTATCATTACTCTCTTTTACCAAATATGCCAGTATTCTGAGATGGCTGAGAGATACATTTGGTGCACCAAAATTTAACCACACCCAATTCATTGAAGCAATTAAGGCTTTGAGAATATCCCACATATTCAAATTCATCTGTCCTTTTTTGCATGTTTTCCTTTTTTGTGTCATTCTCTTGTATCTTTTATTTCTTTCATTCATTCAATATTTTCTTTTGTCCTTCTCCCATTTCTTTATTTTTTAGTATTGTTTCATTTTTCCTTTTGTCTCACCACCTTTCTCCTCCCGCTGTCTCTCTTATTACTCTGTAATGTGCTCAGCACTGCCTACTGGATAAATATATGACCCTATCATTAGATACAGTGATTTTTGTATAAGCATGAGGGAATGTGCTTCCACCCCTCCCAAGTAAGATGAATGACCCTAGATCATCTGCATAGGGCATTAGACCTATCTGTCTTGCCAGCCAGATAAACACACACATAACTTCTGGTAATATTGAAGTAGCCTCAGCACTTTGAGTATTATAATTGTTATAAATAAGCACTGTTTGCAGTAATATAGTCAGATATATTGTCTTTCGCAGCAGATGCCTAGTCATTGTATTTTAAAGGTGAGTTGTTACCTCCCTGTACATTTAAGTGATCACCAATTATATAGGGAATTAAGGATAAAGAGGAAAATTGATGTTAGTGAGAAGCAAACAAAACACACATATTGTTTGGACAAATGGGATATGATTGAGAGGCAGCAGGAGATGGTAGACTGACATAAATATTGGGAGTCTCCCAAATAATTTGGGAGCTTTGGCATTCCTGCTATAACAATTTGTGGAATTCTTTGTCGCTTCTCACAGACTTAGGCACATGTGGCATTCTTATCAACAGTACTTGCAGTGGTGATCAAAACCTCACTATTTGCTCCACACTGTGTTCCATTTGCTTCGATGGGATGCACCAGCACCCACATTCAAAACCGTGACTGCGTATCATTTTGGAGTACTTTAATGAGGGTGTACCAAATTCCTTTGTGATTTAGGACAAGCATCAGCATCTGTGAATTGCCTAAAAGTGCTACCCTAAGTGCTTCCTAGTCAGCCATTGGCTTTGGTGTAAGCTAATTTATGTAGTGCACTGTTTTGGTCATGTCATAGAGTATATCATGGCATTTAAGTTTCATACATAAAAAAATATGTGAACATTATGAATAAGGATTCACAAACTGGTGTCCAAATTGTATTTATTTTACTTATTTATTCTTACAATTTAATTTACCGATTCACAATTTAATGCTTATTTGTGACTGAATTGACAATGGCTGGAAAAGAATAAATGCATTTTATCATATAACAATATATTGTGATGGTGTCAGAGACCAGTTAAGTATTATGTAAAGTATTTCCAACTTTGCATACTGTAAGGGATAATAAACTTCAACTGTACATTCCAAGCATATTAGAAGTTACTAAGGAGTTTTTGACCATGAGAAGGCTCTAGTCTGAAGTGGCTCTATAAAGGCAATGGTACTTCAAGGAGACTTCTTCTACTTCATAGGTGTATTCTATACATTATTGTTGTTATTTTTCATTATTAAACCACACATATAATAAAGAGTATAACAATTTCATCATAAAGTATCTGTCATAACACTTCCTATTTAATAGAAGCATACAATAATCATAAAGCATATAATGCCCAATAGACCATTTTGCTGGTAAAGTAATGGTCTGTGGTTATCTTTCACAACACCTGGCCATAAGTAAAGTAAATCTTTACTGTTTACATTACAGTACTAACAAAAAAGTATATAGTGCATAGCCATAAATGTAACTACACACTAGCTCACTCTTGAGGAAAAACTAAATAGCAAATCACTGATTAAGCATACCAATACTACACATTCTCAGGACTTAAGCTGTGATATAGTCCACATTTAAGATGTTCTTCTTGACCTAAGGCTACAACCCATCCCTTATATGTCACTAGCACTAATCAGATTGAGTAACAGCATTATTTGGTTGGGTATGTTGTGGTGCAGCAATGAATAATAAAAAAACAAATTGTACACAAATAACCCCTAACTCACGAGAAGGTAATTCCGCATACAGTTAATTTTAAGCACATCCTTTTAGAAATGAAAACATGATTTCATGTTTTTTCTGGTGACAATAAAACAATATCGTGTATGGTGACCAAGCTGCATGAATCCAAATTGGTGGCAAAACTGAGTTTATTTAATGTTTAGCAGACTTCAGACTTGAGGTATGGAGATCCAAAGTAGAGAAAGATCCCTTATACAGAAACTCCCAGGTCCCAATCATTCTGGATAAACATTCTATACTTTTATCTTATTTAAGAAGTTTCTGTTATATTTTTCTTCTTTTGATGTTTTATAGCACCATTTAATGCTAGATGTTCTGCTAAACTCTATTGATCAGGTTTAAAACATATGCAAATGACAATTATTTAACATTTAACTGTACTGGTAGGTAACTTGTCATGACATAAAAAAATAATAACTGTTCAGAAGAAAATGTTGCGGTCCCAACAGAGGACCGAAACGTCGATTCAATAAAGGAAAATTCAGCTAAAAATTCCCTGTGTGCACCGGCTTCTGCTTATATATATATATATATATATATATATATATATATATTGCATTTTTTTACTTTAGCCATCACTTCTTCACATATTTCAGGAAAAAGCGCAGGTTAGATGCTGTTTGTTAAAAGAGTCTGTAAGGGTATAAGCATGAAGACAAATCATGGCAATTTAAAGAACGTATTCCATTTTTGGAATGAGAAGAAACAAATAGGTTAATGCAACAAAAGTTACAAAGTTTGCACCCACTGTACTGTAAGTCATCAAATTGTTGCTTTGTCAACTTACCTGTCTGAATCTGCTATCAGATACAGACAGGATAAAAGTAGCATGTTTCTGACTTTGGGATAATATGACAAGTAGGCATTTTCTTTGAAGATGATTTAACCACTTTCACTAACTTTGTCTTGTGTTTAAAAATTGTAAAGAATTTTTTTTCTTCTTATTTACACAAAGAGCAAAGCAACTGCAACCTTGGAAATTGACAAAAGTCATTTGATTTTTCTATATAGACTGAGACCCCAAAGTAAATGATAAAGGTCACATATTTATTTCATTTTTGTGGTTCTTTTAGAAGAGAGCCATTTGTCTATGCTGTCACAATATTCTCAGGAAATCCAGATGTAGAAGATGCTGTCTAAACAAACAAGCTTAACTTATGTGAAGTGAAGCATTTGCATTGATTTACTATATTGGCTCAGGTACTGTTTATAAGACGCATAATCCTTATAAGTCATGGATGCACACGGCTGCATAGGCAGACTGAATTGAAGTATTCCACTTAAGAAATTATATCCTATCAAGAATTTACTTAAGGAGTAGATTTTTGTCTCCAGTTTGAAATGTTCTGTGGCAATAAGGAAGACAAATAATATAAGGATTCTTAAAATGAAGAAAAATGTACTGTGCTTATCAAAGCATGACATAAATAAAAAAATAACACAGAAACAACAGATAAAATAATAATCTTATAAACGACACTGGAGGTTTAATAATATAGCTAATTTACAAAATTCATTATTTTACCAAACAAATTTTAAATAACTTTCAGCCATAAGAAAAATAGTATAAGAGATATTTGCTGAAATATATGGAAGAGGAATTCAGAACTTGACATTGAGCCCACAGTGTATGCAAGTAATAAAAATGCAGCTCTAGGACACTTTGGCAAAACACTGACTCCAGAGTAATGACATGTTTTATGTTAAATCAGTCTTCTTGTCCCTCTTATACTGATGATCACAGACAGTGGATAGAGTTTATAGAGTTGCTAGAATCAGGAACAGCATGGAAGACAACTGTACTAATGTAGCTAGAAAAAATACTGCTACTGCTAAAGACATAACATTTTGGATGCCAACACTGATGATACTTAAAGGACCAGTAACATCCAAAAATGTAATTGTTTTAAAGTAATACAAATATAATGCAGTGTTGCCCTGCACTGGTAAAAGTGCAGTATTTTCTTCAGAAGCGCTACTATTGTTTATATAAATAAGCTGTTGTGTAGTCATGGGGGCAGCTAGTCAAAGAAGAAAAGGCTCTGTAGAACTTAATGTTATCTGTAATTCATTACTTACAGTATCCTGTGCCATATAGCTGTTTTTCAATTTCCGCCATTGCTACTTAGCAGCTTGTTTATATGAACTATAGTAGTGTTTCTGAAGCAAACAGATCAGTTTTAACAGCGCAGGACAACACTACATGATATTTTCTTTAATTGAAAACACTTTAATTTTTTGGTGTTACTGTTCCTTTAAGTCCTGGCATTATCTCCATTAAAGTTCACCTGTCATATTCAGGGGTGATGCACTGTACAGTAATTAGCAGGCAAAGGGCATGGAAATGTATTGATAAAACATACTTTTTTTCTAAGAATATATATTTGTTAATCTATTGGCAACATATGACTACTGGATTATATAAGCAGTATGCAATAGAGCAAATGGAGTTCAATACTTAAGACTTTACATTGATAATGCTCAAGTGCCAGTGTGCTACCACTTTATATTATACATTTCTGGGTTTTGATTTGATCAATTCTGTGTCTCTTTAGACAGAATATTGTATTTAAAAAGAGAAAATTGTCTAAATAGATTACATCTTCCCAGATTACTTCAATATCTTGAAGTCCTCCATTTAAGTTTACAGACGCTATACAATAGCACCTTGGTAGCCCATCCACTATCAGTTGCCAACACCCAATCCTGTCTATGATGTTAGTGTATTTATACCCACCAGTTTTTTGCTCATGTACCAAGTAAACCATACAAACAAAGGTATGTTCTAGTTGTTTTTGAAGAGTAAGATTATTTACCAAATCCTCTGCCACAAATTCTGGAGCACTAAGGGCACCTCTGTAGTAAATCTGTAGTAAAGGTTTTGAGTGCAGCCTGTGCACTTTGTTCTTGTGTTTGAATCCATCTTTAAGCAGTGGAACTCTATTCTGTAATATGCAATGTTACTTCATAGGAATATAAGCTATACAGATAATAACCACTCCCAGATCACCATTCAAAATGGCAGGCTTCACAGTCCTCCACATACCCACTACCTCAATAATGCCCCACAAATGGACAGCAACACATGCTCCAATTGAAGTAAAATTGCAGTCTCTTATTGGCTCCACATTTAAAAACAGGCAGAAATACATTAAAGAAGTTGTTCACCTTTGGGACAATAAAGCTATTTTAAAGCCCATGTCATAAAAAACGTTTTTGTAATGTATCTTTATTACTTAAAATAATTGATTTCAGAGATACATACCAAAGAAGCTGATCATCTCTCCTATGAATCCAAGATTGTGGGACAGGCTCTGTGTAAAAAATGACAGGTTGCCATATAAGGAAGTTGAGGATGGAACCTGCACAGAGCATGCTATCTCTCTCTCCTGCTTCATTTTCATATTGTTGATCCGATTGGCTGAATCTTGCCAGCCAATGGAACTGAAGATATGCAAATGAAGCAGGAGAGAGAGCTAGCATGCTATGTACAGAGTCAACTTCTTTATATGGCAACCTGTTGGTTTTTTTTTTTTCACAGAGTGTCAGCGATCCCAAAACACAGAAGAGAACTGAGAGGGATTTGGCAGAGATGATCCATAGCTTCTATGGTATGTAGCTCTAAAATCAAACATTTTAGGTAATAAAGATAAATGACAAAAACGTTTTTTTATGACATGGGCTTTTAAACTAGCTTTATTGTCCCAAAGGTGAACAACCCCTTTAAGGGCCAGATTTACTAAGGGTCAAATTTGAGGGTTAAAAAACCCTCCGATTTGACCATGTGAATAGTTAGGGAAAAAAAATTCTCTAAATTCGAATTCAAAGGATTTGTACCACTATTCTATTGGTCAAATGATCGAATATTAAAAATTCGATTGATCGATCAAATCATTCGAGTCAATTGATTTGAACGATTTTAATCATTCGATTTTTTTTATTCTATCAAATTTTTTGAATCCCAATTCGGTAGCAATGATCTGGCGAACTAGGCAGTCCTATAAAAATTTAAGGGGAAGTACTTCAATTGTCGAATAGTCGAATATTCGAATAGATTTTTATTCGAATCATTCGATTTGATCGAATTTTCAAAATTCACTGGTCGAATTTGTGTTCAAAAATATTCATAAATTTGAATTCAAAACTTTTTGAAAATTCGATCGAACTTCGAATCCTTTATGTGAATTTAGTAAATCTGCCCCTAAGTGTGGAGTCCTATAATTTTACTTCAATTGGAACATGTGCTGCTACCTGTCTTTTGTGGAGCACTATTGAAGTAGTGGGTATACCAAGGACTGTGTAGCTTGCCATTTTGGATGGTGAGCTGGGAGTAGTTATTATCTGTATAGCTTATATTCCTATTGAGTATCATTGCATATTACAGAATAGGGTTCTACTGCTTAACAATGTATTCAAACACAAGCACAAAGGGCACAGGCTGCACTCAAAATCTTATTTATTATCTGTATAGCTTATATTCCTATGGAATGATAATTCACAGCACTGAACTTCAGTGCTAAGCATAATCACCTATCTTAATGTATGCTCCCTGATGTGCATCACGTGCAATCAGAAGGCTTTGTATAATTATTTGATCAGAAAAAATATTAAACCAAATGAGCTAAAAAATGGTAGAGTTTTTCATAAATTAGTCCTCTTTCTTTTTTTGATCAAGTCCTATGTATTCTACTAAGGCTAAATTAGCCTTATAATAATATAGATAACTCAGAAGTGGCCTTTGTTATAATGATAAGAGAAACCAAACATTTGTTTCTATTTCATTGAAGTTAAGACCAGAATAGATATTGTAAATCCATGAATAGTCTATACTAAATTCTGTATTTAAACAGTTGGAAACTTTCAGTTTGATAATCTATGCTACAATAGATCCATTAGAGAACATTACTATCTCTCTGTAGTTTTGGCAGGATTTCATTATTTTATACAGCAGACTGACTTCATAAGTAGTAGCTTATAAAACTTCCATTAATAATATCTATACAAATGTCAATGACAATAAGGCTTGTTACCTTGAAAAAAAACCTTGTTATTCTACAAGGTATTTGACATCTGCTGAGAAAATTTTGTTCTTTTTTTTATATTTTCATTGTACTTTCTTTATTGTAATTTTGTTTTATTCTTTGAATGATCTGATTGTAATAGTAATATCATATATATATAGTAATAGTATAGTAATTTCATATGGCAAATATTTAACACACATACACACACACACATAAAAAAAAAAATTATAAAAAAAGTATCTTGCCACCTTGGGTTTGGATCAGCATTACATCACTGCAATAAGCACAGTTAAATACAAGTATTAAGTAAGTAATTATTGTTTTCCTCTTATTTATGTATATTTTCAATTTATAGTTTACAATATTAGTTTAAGCTACAGGTTTCCAGAAGATTAATAGGGAAGAATATATTTCAATGTTTCCTATACTATACTATACTATACTTTCCTATATTTCTTACAAATCTGACTTAAATCACTTCTCATCTTATCATTAGTGATGGGCGAATGTATTCGCCAGATGTGAATTCGCTGGCGAATAAATTTGCGAAACGGCAGCGAAAATTAGCCAAAAAAAAATTTGCTGAAAAAAACGAGTCGCGCAACATTTTTGACGCAACGCGACGGAAACGACGCGTGTCGTAAACATTGCGACGTGACTAAAACAACGCGACGCGACGAAAACAATGCGATGCGCGTCAAATACGTGACTCGTTTTGTTTCGCAAATTTCGCTGGAAATTCACTAATTTTTCGGCGAAGCGAAACGGGGGAGATTCGCCCATCACTACTTATCATTAGATCCTATCCACATTCGCTGAGTATTAACATTAAAGATATAATATAACAGTTATGTGTCTTTATCTACTTTAGACTTGGATTTTAAAGGACAAATAATGGGAACATTTCTGGTGGGTATCAGTGATTCCAATTTACTTGTATCTGGTGCTTCTCTTCTTCAAAAAATTCACCAGCCTGTTTTAGGACACCACTCGACAATCATCTTCCTCTTCTCCAGACACCTACTATGACAATCTACTAATTCCAGATCCTTCAATAGAAAGTTATATTAATCAATAATAATGACAGTGCATTGTAATGGTTAGCTTGTAAACTGTATGTTCTCCATTCAGGCAAATGAAAAGAATGATATACTGTATTTAACAGACATTAGACAAAGTGGGAAAAACTGACCACTCATGGAATAATTTAGTATATATTGGTGTATTTAAGTCACTATCAAGAATTGTGGCCTGTTCAGTTCAGTTAGTAACCCAATACAAAGATCAAATTTGATAAGGATTCCATTTTTGCTGAGCATAGGAGCAATGTGCTATAGAAATTGTTGTGACTGATTCCTGGCATGTACACTTTTATGATATTAACTATCAAACAAAAACATTTATTGCTCAAAGGACAGTTTTCTATATATGAATACATGGCATACTGTTAGAGCTCTCCTTTAGATTAATGAATTTTGTGTGTACCGTGTGTGATAACTCTGAGCTTACCTCTGAGCTTATCTATCTTTTTCTGTATATGCACCTATACTTATAATGATGAAGAACTGGAATGATGTGCTATGAGTAGAATTTAAATCTATGGCAATGTGTGCAAGAAAAATACATGTATCATAAAAGCATCATAGCTGTGTATCCGGCATCTTCTACTGTAGTTCATTAACTAGTGTAAGTTGTCCTCTGTTTTGTGGTTTTTGCAGTTATTTTTGAGAACAAAGCTTGAATGCTTGACTAGGTGACATTTAAATATTTACATTTTAAAAAGTCATTTTAGAACAGAAATTAATTTGAAAGCAGATTGTGTAGAGATTGCTAGGAGCGCTTCTGTAGAGAAAAAAATTGGCACCCAGTAAAATAGGTAAGAGATGGGATTGCAGATAACTGCAGTATGGAATGCTCATTGAGTGCAAAATTTATAGAGAATTACTTCTCCATTTCCATTCAATGTTCAATGCTCCAAATGCACATTGGAGTATATGAAATTCTGCCATATAGCCATAGGAAATGGCTTTAATTTAGATTCTTTCACACATTCATAGAGCAATGCAGAAAACAAAGGCAAAAGTAATAGCATTAAAACTGTACCTGAGCTGTAGTTGAGGTACATAAAAATATTTTGCATCCAATTAAACATCAGAATTTTATCTTTAAAATCTGTGATGTAACATACAAGGGATCATTTTTGAAAATCAAGTATTTCTCTTTTCCATTCTAGAACTGCAGAATTCTACTCAATAGGTATGAAATGGATTTCACCCATGTACGCCTTTCACAACTAGACTGAGATATATTTTTGGGAAGCATATCATTTATAACCCACATTATCAGTAATTGGCACAATTGCTACAACATTAACAATAGCACAGCATTGCTTAATTACTAGTTTAATACTCCTTTGTTTCTGCACTTTCTAAATTTCAATGTGATGTTTACTCAAGGCATAACACTGATTTATAGTATATAGTGTATTAGCTATATTCATGTTATGAGGGCATCTAGTAAGGGCAGCATTTTATATATTTGGCTACAGTCTATAGGATGGACTGAGTGCACAGCATGTTACTCTGCATGCTGAGTGGTAGAATAACACGGTACCATCTAAACAAATTCTGAAGCTTTTCCATGGTGACAGTCAGGCCGAATTTGTGGGAAGGTCACAAAGACACTGACCTAGGGAAGCAATGCCATCCAGCTGCTTTTTAAGGAGCACTGGGGATGTGCAGCTTCCCAGTGCTTTGGGGGGGAGTGCAGGCACTAGGACTGTGTGGATTAGGGGCATGTCCAGCAAGGAAATCCAGCCCTGGTGGCAGGGCTATATGACTACGATTAACAAAGATCATAAGCACACTGACCATAAATTATTTACCAAACTAGGGTTCTGTCTTTAGTAGGACACACTGAATTACTGGTACAGTAATTCTATATTGTTCCCCCCATATTCTATACTAGCCCCATAGGTATTAACGCCAGTCATAGCGTTTCTTCCTGCTCTCATAAACTGAAACTTTTTTTAATTGTAAGACCAGTTATTTTCATACTATCACAAATTATGAAAAAAATATCTGACATTGTGCCTTTAATAATTAAATAGCTTTTTTAAATTTTGACCTCATATTAAATGGATTTTCAGTGGTGTAGGTTTTTTCCTGTAGAGAAACATACTGTACCAATATGGCTCAGTCAAGCTTAAAACTTGTATACATTAGAAAAAACATCCACTGAGGTGGAATGGCCCTTTTACTCACCCATTACACATATCTGGCCAGAGAAGTTTTCATCTTTCACACTCAGTGAACTTCTACTCCTGTATGTTCAAAGGTCAAAACATACCACTAGCAGTAGTCATCATTCTGCTTATAAATGTTGAAATGACTACCTTTCAAGAAACATTGCAGTTGTGTGGTGTACTAATATGGTACCAATTATTTGCAATTTACTATATAAATCTATAACAAGAAATATTTCTTTAAAAAGCAAGATTCAAGAGAATGGAAAAGAACAAAGGTTAAAAACTTCAAGTATGCATTTTTGCTATTAAATGTGGGAATACTAAAGAAGTAAAAAAAAATTGTAAAAAAAAAGAAATTGAAGGTGCCTATGGGACAGATTTACTAAAGGGTGAAGTGACTAAGCATAGTGAAAATTCGCCAGTGTGACGTCATTTTGTGGATTTTAATGAATGTTACCTCTTTTGCCAGACTTGCCTTCGCCAGCTCTGAGCTGGCTAAGTGAATTAGAGTGCATAGAACATCCTCAATCTTCAGTTACTTACATCATCATTTTTGACTGTAATATCTTCTAAGTCCAAAAAATACTGGCATCTTTTCAATTTTTCAGGGTGTTAGGCTGCAAAAGGCATAAAAATTTTTTTCAGGCACCCGGTTTTCCCCATACATTTTCTACCATATGGCACATTATTTAACTGGGGGCTTATGTGTAGGGCATTAAAACAACTCTATTGACTTTATTAAGGTTCCCTTGGCATGTCTAGTGATCAGTGTAAATGTATTTATTAGATGCACCATGTAACATAAATAGCTCAATTCCACTTTAAATTGACCGGCGTATGCAAATTAGCCTGAGCACAAGAACTCTAGCAAAGTTGCGCTAGGCAGAATTGAACACTAGTGCAGATTTGCTTTCTCTGCCGAAGTAACGCTAGAGAGAATTCACCAGCGTTCGGTGCCCTGGACACAACTTCACACTTTCGTGAATTAGCGTTGTCTGAGCAAATTTTTGCCTGGCGAAGTGTTGCGATGGCTGCAAAGCCGGCGCTGGTGAAATTGCACTCTTTAGTGAATTTTCCCCATGTATATACAGTAAGAGCACTGTCTTTTTAGAAAGTTTCTTGAGAGACAGGCACTTTTTGTTATCCATATGTCCAAGACCTTTCTCTAATGAGCTGTTTTCTGTGCAAGTGAGGTTATCTATGTCTTCAGTCCTTTCTTTTATTTAGAGAAAAAAATATGTGAAAGTGGATGGCACGCCGGTGGGTACCACATGCCATACATTGCACCTTCTGCCTATTTCCCAAGTGCTGGAGCCTCAAAATTTAAGATTTAAAGTCCAACAATCAGATGGCTTTGTATTATGAACAAGGACTCGTGACAGGAGGACAATTATGTTGCAAGGATGAAACATCTGTCATAAAACTGAGAAATAATTAAATAGATTTGGTAGACTAGGATAAACTGAATACTATTTTAACAGGCATGTGGCATAACATTCAAAATACAAATAGGAAATAACCCATACCTGTAGTATATTACTTCAATGATTGTCATTTTTTATGATTTGATTTTTGTTTTTTGATTTTTAATTTTTTGTTTCATACATAAAATACTTTCATGGCATTTATGAACAGGGGCGATCTTGGCCCCTCCGCTGCATGAGGCAGCTTGTGTTGCTGCCGCCCCCACCTCCCCCGTGTGCTCACCTTTTTGCGCCAGAGGGGGCGTTCACAAGGGCCAGGACGCCAGCACAGAGCGCATAATTGCACTCTGCACTGGAAGAGCCGAATTTTCGGTTTGAAAATCAGAAGTTCGGCTCTTAAAGTACCAGGAGCTGCATTTTTCCTCACCTGGTACCCAGTGGGGCGCTGTCTTGTAGAAAAATGGGGAAACATTCCAAGATTCTATGACTCTGCAAAGTTGTGCTCATGCAAAAAGTTCCATTTCAGAGATTTCTGGGTCTAATGGCATCATTCATCAGACAGTTTCCCTGAGCACATTGGAGCATGGGGCCAGTTTTATTTTCTTTTGTACTGTTGTACTAAGGGACGCATGTTTTTAGTGAATTATTAGTAGGATTTCAAATGGTGGATGATTCCTCACCATTTACCTATAAGATATTGGATTTGAATGCAGATACATCAAGATCCAGCAGGAAGGCAGAGTTAGAAAGTTGGAAGGCTTTAGGTAGTTGTGAGTAAGGCCTTTTGATGCTATATTTATTTTGTAACCCACAATTATTGTAAAACCTCTGTTTGTTATGTTAATATAAAATTATGCAAATTGCTTGTGCTAAGTAACCAAAATAGTAATGATGACGATGACGATGAAGAAAGGCTTAGCAGCTCAAGGTTTATGTCCCTGTCCATCCTCAGATGCAGTCAAATATGTTTGAGTTAATAACCATTTTGCAGGATTTTCTTTTTCTATTTTTAAGGTGAGCTGTGGGACTTGAGATGAAATATATATATATATATATATATATATATATATATATATATATATATATAGTCAATACTATGGCTACAGCCTACATAACAAGCAAGGAATCTTATGGTTTTTTAAGATGGCCATCAGAACTCTTTTTACTAGGAGACTTTTTTTTTTTTCTCTTTTGATGTTTCATCCACATGTAACTTGATGCCAGTCATGCTTATAGCAGGTAATCTATTAATTTGTTTTGAGAGTGTTCTTCTGATGCGCTGAGACATGGAAAGGAACAGAGTTCATAATATTTAAAGCCAGGATTTTTCTCCATATTGAAAATATATGCATTTTCTAATTTTTTTGAATAAAAAAAAAGAAGTATAAAATTCAATTGTAAAACGCCACCATATAAAATCTCTCGTGAGTCAATATAAATCAACGGGGCATGCATTGCACAAGTACTGTAGATACTCTTGTTTTTCAACTTATGAAAACAGTCAAGATTTTACAGATTTATTAAAAATAATGTAACTTAATTATGCATTTACAATTTATCTGCCATTCCAAAAAATAGTACAACAGCGTTTTGGGGATATAGCCTTACATACATACACCACCATACATCAAAATACAACAGTGCAAAATGACGTGTAGTGAAACATTCACACAAAAGAGATTCCACAGAAAAGATGTACATAAGTAGTGATGGGCGAATAAATTCGCGAATCACCAGCGAAATTTCGCTAGGCAAAAATGCGCCGAAAAACGAGTCGCGCGACGTTTTTTGAAGCGACGCGACGAAAACGACGCGGCGCGTCGTTTTTTGACGCGACGCGATTTGACGCGACGCGATTTGTCGTGACGCGCATCAAAAGTGTCCCGCGACTCGTTTCGCGAATTTTTTGCCGATTCGCGAATTTCTCTAGAAATTCGCGAATTTTTCGACGAAGCGAATCTCGGGAGATTCGCCCATCACTATACATAAGTATATGATGGCAGTTAAAAGCACTGGGAGAGGCTTTTATCAATAACGCACCACTTCACTAAATATCTCCGCTGCTTCCTTAATCCTAACTCTCACACAAAGTTGGTCAGTTCTGCAAAGTATCTAAAATTAAAATGATACTTACATGTTCCTAAAAAAATAGGAATGTGTTAGTATCAGTGAAGAGAGGCTGCACGCTAAATATAAGCAGTTGAAAGTCTCCTAAAGCTGCCCTCAGCCCTCATGGTGACCCTATGACACCATTAAATCATTTTGGTGTGTTGTTTTAGTTATGCTGGGCTGGGGGCTGTGCAATCCCTTCACAGGCTGGAGTCTGTTTCTGTTTGTAATTAGCCTATGGAGTGATCGCACCGCCCCCATCCCAGTGTTCTGCATTCTATTCATCTAGTTGTTTGGTGTGGACAGAATTTGTCCATGGTATTTTTACCTCAGATCTTGAACTGAATTTGCACAGTGCACTACAAAATAATACAGATCTTCCCTTGTCCATCTTCCAACTGTTGCCATTACTGGATTAGTTATAGTATATAATATCAGAAGAAAATCTTTTGCAGTAGCAAATAATACTATTTTATATAAGAAATGTTTGATTCCTGTTGGTGTGTAGAAAACCATGAATGCAATCTATTTTTGTGTGTCACCAGTTAATTGCTTTAAAGGACATGTCAACCCCTGCAATGAAAATTTTATCAGAGAAATGCCTCATTAAGTTTTTTACATACCCAGTATTCAAGTCCTTGACAAGCGATCCATTAAGCAGCTTTGTTGATTTTAGCTTCCTCCTGCTTTCCTGTACTATCTTCCTCTCTCCCCCCTCCCTTCAGAATGCTCGCCATCACTTGGCGATATGAACATGCGCACTTGTGTAAAATAATTTAGCACATGCGCATTGGAGTGGAATTAGCTTCAGCCGAAAGCTTCCAGCCGCATCAGCGCCGACGGGTGGGACTATTGGCACATGCACAGTGTATATAGGAAGAGCGCAAACCCGGAAAAAATGGGCGCCGGGGGAAAAGTTTATGCAGAGAGACAAAGAATGCGTCCGTGCAGGAAAGAGGAGGCGAATTGCGCTGCGAAAATAATGCGGTTCTGGTGGGGGTAAGGTAAACTATTCAGACATGGCAAAAGTGAAAAATGGCTTGACATTTCCTTTAACCACTGTATGCTTAGTAGACTATATGAAATTAAAATATGGGCCCTATATCGTAACGCCAACAACACTGTTGGCATCCATTCTTTACTTCTATTTCTGTCATTGTATACCTTTCTATATACAGTAACATCTATGCAATTTCCAACCCAAGCCTTGCTTTGGCACAAGTGGTAGCAATAAATGTACAAGCGATTTAACCTAATCCAATGCCTTTGTTCGAATTAAAGACTTTGTTTTTCTCACTTGAGAATACAAAGCCAGCCCATGTACAAGAGCCCTTTACACAGCCAAATATGTGATCTGAAAAGGAAGCTAATTTAATGAACACAGAATATATCTGAGAAAATACGCACATGCCTAATGGATGCAGCCAATGAGATGATTTCAAGCATGAAAATGAAACCCCCAGGACACCTATCTCTTCCAAACAGCTGAAAAATAATACAGAAAACATTAATACAGTTTACAGGATTACAGTATTTACACAAAAACCTCATATTGTTCATAACTAACTTGCAAATGGGATTATATAATGGATGTACTTTTAAAATGCAAAGTAAAATTTGTGCCAACAGCATTATATTCTTCCTGTCTGAAAATGTTTTATTTCCGAGATACATAACAAAAGCTACAGTAAATGATTAGCTGCACTACTGTGCTTCCTTATTGTTTTATATTATATAAATATATATTTGTTAACAAATTATGAGAAAGACGCATACTTTTAGTCATGTGTGACAACACTAAAGGAAGAGAATAAAATAAATGAAAGCATCATAAGTTGTGGGAAGTTTTTGTTATGCTTGTTTTTGCTGGGATTTTTATGAAAGCTCTGCATTGTGCTTAAAAACATAGTGACCTTATAACTATTTTCTGTTACTATCAGCTCACTATTTAATTTTGCTGAAGTTCTGTTCAATGAACCAGACCTGTTGATTTTTGTAGCTAGGGTGGTCTTATGTGCTTACTACATTCACTTTTGCATTCTGTATAATTGTATGAATCCAAGTACAGAAACTACAAAACTGTCCAGTAGTTTTTTGTGCATGCATAAGCTTATTCTACAGTATATAAGTAGGTAATAGGTAATATGACCTATAGTTAGAAATGTAATCATATTCAGATCAGGTGAGATAATGGAAAAATATGTCTTGTGTTTTGTGACAGTAGCTTATACTTGATGGTAACTAAGCTACATAAATCCATGCTGGTGACAATCTTGGGTGTATTTAATGATTGGGAGGCCTATTTATCACTCAAATGTGATCTTATTTATGAAAAATCTAAAATCTTGAAAACTTTATAGCAACTTTAAGAACTCAATTTGAAAAAAGTTGCTCACATTTTGCCTAGGATAACTCCAGCTTCTAGATGTTGATTTTTTATATTAGAGTTTGATTTTTCATAAAAATTAATAAATCTCAAAAATTCTAGTTTTTGGTAATTTTAAAATGCATTTGTGGGTTCTTACCACCCCCCCCCCCCTCCTGAATTGTATTACAAACTAGAACATTCATAATTTTGCCCTTAAATTATCTTTTAACAGACTTAAGGTTGGTAATCCAAATGATGGAAAAAAAACTTTCCTCTTGTAAAACCATATACGTTTAATGTGCTACACACAAGAAGTTGCCTCTTGCAACTAATTTAAGTATAATAATTGATGCAAAGCTATATGGGTTTAGCACAGGTGTTTCACTTAGTTGAAAGTTATTGATATGATCTGGGGTATTTCAGTGCCTGACGTTATAAACTGAATTGTACAGTTATGACTGAATCAGGTTATATCTGTGCAAATTGATAGAAATCAGCACAAAAAGAAATTACTGACTGATTTGCACTTTGCAAACCGCCATGATTCATTTTGAATAAACCTTTGGATCAATCAGTTGCTCGCCTCTAGCAGCTGATAAGGCAGCATGGAAAATAGGAAAGGTAAGTAAAATGACCTTTAGACATTATAAACTTTTTTAGAGAAAAGTTATGGATAAATAGTAAAATTCTGTCTTTATATCTTGATATATTTTGTTTTAAATGTTGAATTCTCTGATATTTGTGAATTCAGAAAATACATTCCTGGTAATAATTTACAATTTCTCAGTAATATTAACAGATAGTTATTTGCTTTCCTATCTACTGCAGACAAAGAACAGACTACAACTACAATGATCTTTATCATTGTGTCAGACCCCTACATTATTGCAAAAGCGAATGCTTGCTCTGTTAGTGTGGTATAGAATAAGAAATTAACAGCACCCTCAGGGGAAAAATTATTATTTCTTTCTTATCTAAATATTTAAGGCATCTACTGACATTATTATTCCATTAACTCCTTTCTGTTTTGTATATTTTTTTGTGATAATTACATAACTATAGATACAGTATGTCATTGGTACACATTTTGGCAGCATTGTTTTGTGCTGCATTTTATTGATGACAATATTTATGCCATATGGATGAGAACATATGTCAGTATTGTACTTCTGGATATATTTTTGAATATATTGGATATTCATTTTCTAGGGAGTTCGTATGTTTTATGCTTACATGTGCTTATATCTCTTCCACAAATGTTTGATGTCTTCAGTAAAGTACTGAGGTTTGTACAATGCTAATATTGAATATATTTATGACTAATGCTCAAGTGGCCCCGATTATTTCAGAATTCAGAAAGATACTTTATAATACTTTCCTGTAATTGTATATTGTTCAGAAAGACTAAATTCTACCTATGTTGTTTTTCTGCTACAGAGAAATGCATGGAAAATGGAACAAATTATCTAAAACTATTACCATTATCTTCTCTCCTGAGTAAGATTACCTCATATTCATGGGTTTAGTTTTGAACAAATGAATGCTTTGTGAATGAGGGTTTCATGTAGGTAAAAATTAGCAAATTATTGTCATGTGATTACAAAAGACACAGAAGGGTGAGACAATTGCAATCCCCTCAAGAAACATCTTCATTTGAATTGGTGTATTATTGTTTGCCAGCCTAACACCAACTACTTTTATCAGCACTAACCTTGATAACAAATTGTACTGCATGCAACATTTATCATTGTTTTTCATTGTATCAGACTGAACCACATGTGTCTAAGAAAAAAAAAACACTTGAAATTTATCAAGAACCTTTCTTGATGTTTAGCTTGTTTTCATGTAAATAAAAGTTTTGACACAGAAATAAATATAACCTCAAAGTTATACATATCAATAATAATATAAAATTAAATGTCTGACTGCTAGTTGATCCAGAAGAAAGTAAAACCCCAAATTAATATTTCTAATTTGCCTCAAAGGGGAAAATATCCTTCTTGACCCAAAGATTAGACCAGTCAGGATCAATTTTGTTATTTTCAATATACCTATATTTTCTAAATTGCTAAAAAGCCATCATACCCTTTCTTAAACCATTATACTGTATATGCCAGTACCACTTCAGGGAGAGAAATGTACAACCTCAAACCTCTTACATGTAGCCCTATGTCCTTCACCATTATCGATTTGCCTAGTGCAGTCCCATTAAGGGTATAAGTGGCTTGCATATTTTTGCATGGTGCATAACCTTTATAACATATAATAACAATTTATCTCACCTGCCACACAGGTGAAAATTTGCTCAGACAATGTAAATTTACGAAGTTGCAAAGTTTCGTTTCACGTAATGAACGCTGGTGATTTTTTGCTAGTGTTACTTTAGCAGTGTAAGCAAATCAAAGTAATGATGCAACACCATTTAATTCTGCTTAGCGCATGTGTTATAAAATGTATGTGGGAAACCGGCTGCACAAAAAAAAAATTCAAGACTTTTGCAGCCTATCATCCTGAAAAAAGGAAAAGACAGATCCTATTCACTATACTCCAGTGGTTCAAATACTTGCACGTTTGCTGTACATTCTAGATTCAATATACAGATACAGTCACTTGGATTTGTAAGTTAAATGCGTCGTGACTGAGGACTAATTGAAGAAACTGTGTTATCTAAAGTTATCTTAACTCATTAAATGCATTTAACCTTTTCATTAGCATACCAAAGCACCAATGGTGAACTCTTTAATTGGATGGGATGCTGTGACATAATATTCTGTGCTAAGTGGGATAAATGAGATAGATGAGTTAAGTCACGATGCATTTAACTTACAAATCCAAGTGACTGCATCTGTAGCATGATTTCCGGTTGGCGCCTCAACAATCTGTGACATAAAATTGGCATGTAATATATATATATATATATATATATAACTACGAAGGAGGATCCGCACTCTCAGGGCTTAAAAAGTAAAAAAATGTTTTATTAATAAATGCAAGACTGACGTTTCGGCCTCCTCCGAGGCCTTTCTCAAAGTATCTAGTGGTTTGAAATACTGCTTTAAATACAGGATTTGGCGGGAAAGTTGTTGCTGACCTCAAACATGTCATTCAAACATCTTAGCCATTAGCATAGTACTTAAATTAAATTAAAAAACAATAGCATCTATTTGCATATAAAACAATATCATGTTATTGCTAATAAAAACAATATTGTGCCCAGATGTTAAATTATTTGGTTAACTATAGTTACATAATATTTAAATGCAACATTGTTACAAATATATGATATATAGTTATTCCATAACTGTTACACAATAACTAAACTTGAGTGTATGATGTTAGACCTGTGCAGAGACTTGTACTTCATTTGTATAGATTCGTTTGTACGTCTGTATTAACCCTGAGAGTGCGGATCCTCCTTCGTAGTTGTATGTTCGATATTTTGATACTGCACCCAGGCAAGTTAAAAAATGATACGTGAGTGCCGGCTTTCTCGTGGACTGTTGCTATATATATATATATACTATATATATATATATATATATATAATCAATAGCTGTAATGGCACTCACCATTCATAGGGTTTATTGCCTGGTGCTAACCAAAAATTATCAACACAGGTCCAAAGAAAGCACTCACGGCATAGTACATCAGTAGTGTAGAAAAATATAAACGTGCGCCTAGGTACAATCCTTAAGTATAATATCAAACATGGTTTAGGAGCAAGAAGGTGGGGAGCACCTGCCGTCTGGAGAAAAGATAATGGTGTGCAAGATCAATTTAAATAAGTTAGAACAAAAAAGAAAACAAGAAGGATCTATATCACTGCACCTTCCCATCCGATTATCCAGAAACCCATGCGGAGTGTGTTTAAATAAAACTTAACTTTTAATTGAGCGCATAAAAAATATATCCAGATATTTGTGAATACATATACACAAATAATAAAATTTGTAGAAAAACAGGGAAATTGGCTAAACAGTACAATACGGGTTGTGAGTAGGGTGCCTCTTTAAATAATGTGCCTCAAGCACAGACCTACATGAGGAATCGTTCTGCAACCTTAGTGAGCAAATGCCCTTCCTACTTATGTATTGTATGTTGCCTCTTTGTCGTAGAGGGGGTGGTGTCATGCCTATGACAAAGCTCACGAGCAGTGAGCGAAACGCGCGTCGGCGCTAATTTTTAATTTAGATAAGCAGGGTTCTCGGCAGCTTCAGGCCAGTATACGCCGAGTTGATCTCACGGAGGGTGGTGACTCCTCGAGTGGGGTGGTGGGTGCAAGACACGTCGTGGTCAATTGTGCCTGAGGCACATTAGCATAAGGGCGCTGCTCTACAATAGTGAGGTGGAGGGATTTATTAACTGCAGTACTTTGTTTTGTGCCCGAGGCACTCGCTAGAAAGTAACTGGGCCTGAGGCACTTTTTCAGACTAACTTTCAGTTGGTGTGTGGGCTCTGTTTGTTATCGCATTCAGCGGGGGTTCGCTTGCGAAACACTAGCCAGTAAGTCCCAGTGCCCGAGGCACAAGTCAGTTCTATTTTCCCACCACCACCTCTACGACAAAGAGGCAACATACAATACATAAGTAGGAAGGGCATTTGCTCACTAAGGTTGCAGAACGATTCCTCATGTAGGTCTGTGCTTGAGGCACATTATTTAAAGAGGCACCCTACTCACAACCCGTATTGTACTGTTTAGCCGATTTCCCTGTTTTTCTACAAATTTTATTATTTGTGTATATGTATTCACAAATATCTGGATATATTTTTTATGCGCTCAATTAAAAGTTAAGTTTTATTTAAACACACTCCGCATGGGTTTCTGGATAATCGGATGGGAAGGTGCAGTGATATAGATCCTTCTTGTTTTCTTTTTTGTTCTAATATCAAACATGTCCATAGAAGGAGCACTCACAGGTCTTAAGTAGCAAAAAAATTTATTTAGGAGCACAAAAAATATGTACGTTTCGGCTGGCACACTAGCCTTTCTCAAAGATCCTTTTTGATGTTTTTTCTCCTAAATACATTTTTTGCTACTTAAGACCTGTGAGTGCTCCTTTTATGGACTTGTTATGTATGTATAAATATATATATATATATATAGAGAGAGAGAGAAATATAATTTGCAGCATTGGTAGTACTAGTTCCAAATAGGCAAGTATGCTACATTGATAGATGTAGATTAGGACAGCAGCATATATTCACTTGGAGGCAGCAGAACACACATTCATGTATGCAGTTATCAGGACCTTATAGTGCCATTAGGCAAATGTTAATCATTTTCAGCAACAGTTTTACTTTTGCCTTTCAAAATTTTGGCCCTGGAACTGATCAGTATTTTCAATTCCTATAAAGAAAGCAAGTCCCATATGACATCCAGGACCAAAGGAAGGTGTCCTTGGAAATTCTTTGCAAAGGCTGGTAACTGCGGGCCACTGAGGTGCTGTATAAAACCTAATAAAAAATATGAATGTGCTGTTTATAGTGATCGGAGGCTTGCTTCTGGCTGAAACAGGGTCTGTGATCTCTATATTTAAGGTCTGACACAGAAAAACTTTAATTATGGGGTATTCCCTTATGGTTACACAGGAAAGAGAACAACACATAAATACTGGTGTAGTGATACTGGGAATCTTTGGTCATTGTTTTATAGATGTGAGGTTTTCTGGTCATTTTAGTGTTTCAGGCAACTTTTATATAGGAAAAACAGTGTTTCTCATTACCAAAAGACCAGTAGAAGAAACACTAAAAGAGGATGGTTATTTACAATCTAAATAGCATATCTAATCAAGGCATCTGTGATGAAACCATTTAAATCCGAACACTCCCTTCTGTTACTGCCTTACCTTATTTTTCACACTTGTGTCCAAATTGATTCAATAAGCTGTACATAATACCACATACTAAATTCTGCATTTTCAAATTGCACTGCAGTTTGGATTTTAGAGTAATCACTCTGCTGAGACAGCTATAATGCAAGCAACCTTCTAATCATGCTCGGGGTAATCACCCTGGATATAATCATTCTTCCTTCCTCTTAAACACTTGCCAAATAATTTATTTTTTTCATAAATTGCATTTATCAGCTTTTGTCATTCAACAGTTCTAATAAAAATACTTCACTGTATCTTTCCTTTGCTCTGTTTAAAACCACATCTTGAATAATTTCCTGATTACTTTACTTCCATACATGTGCTAAAATATTTTTTATAATTGTTTGTATTACATTCATATTAATTACAATGTAAACTTTTGAATATACTAATCTTAAACCAACAAACTATTACAACTGACAACACTGCTTTCTGAAGATTGTTTATGATTCATTATTCCTTTTCATTTTTTTAAGAGAAGGGCTAGCCATCAGTCTGTAACTTCCATGTGGGTAGATTGAATCTAATGGGAAACTATACCCTTGAACATTGCACTTCTCTAACAAAATACAGGTATGGGATCTGTTATTCAGAATGCTCGGAACCTGGGGGTTTTCAGATCTATCTGTAATATGTATCTTCATACCTTAAGTCTACTAGAAAATCATGTAAACATTAAATAAATACATTTTGTATATTTTATATATTTCAATGCCTCCTCATATATCAGACACAAATGCTTAACCTGGGAGTATGCTCCCTCCTGGTCTGTATGTGAGGTAGTGTGTATATGTTCATTTTTTATCACTGATAAACTAAAAACCCTCCCTTATGCATACCCCATACAGTATATACCTGTATACACTGAATGACAACAATGATTGCCAAGAGCATCTTGATACCAACTATAATCAATGCATTTTGAAAACTCCCACAGGATACCACTACAGGAGCCTGTACCTGCAGCATACTATGAATTTGTCATATATTTTTTTCTAAAACTATTCTATTCCCTTACAAGAACACCTGTTAGCTTTATGCTATGTGGAAAGAAAAGTGGAAATAAATTCAGTTTTGGGTCATGTCTGTATCTATTGCACTTCTGTTACTGCACACATACACAAGGATTGCAGGGAGCCAAGCTAAACTTTTTGACCTGAGTCAAAATGTTGGAAAAAATAAGGAAATTCAAATGCATGTGACATTAGCCTAAGAATGAAAAGCTGAGACAGCAGCTGCCTGAAAACAGTTTCTGCAAGTATAGGATCATGCAATAATGTACTGAGATGGTCTTCCACACACTAATATAGCTTGAAAATAATACTTTAAATTGAATTAATTATTTGCAAGGCATACAGTGTATCAAAATATATATATAATTAAACTACACCATCATGATTTTGACAAAAACATTGTATAACCATAAATGTTTTTACCTGCAAGCCATTGCCAAACTACTGGCAGCAAAGACAAAAATCTGTAATATCAGAAATAATACTATTAAATATACTTTAAACATCCCCTATAAAAGATGGTACTTTTCTATTGATATAAAAATACTAGTTAAAGTGTGCTCGGCAGCAGTGGAGTGAAATTTACTACATGTGTTGCAAAAAGTGGTAAAATCTTTAACTTAACGATGTAGGAAACTTGCTAGATCATCAGAAAAAAAGTGTGTACCTCTTTTCTTCCTTTTAATGGCACGTTACACTAGAGTAAGGAACCTATTTCACTATTGAAGGGTAATTTAATTTCATGGAAGTTAGCTTCCACAATAACCTTAAAGCAGTGCACTGTCATAAAAATGGATTCCCTTCATTGGTTTTGTGTAGATACATACCATGAAACATACTGTAGCTCAAAAAATTGCTGGTGAGGATCTGTTTAAAGTCATGTTTTATTTAACCACAGTACTGTTACACATACAGCCATAAGTCCTAATATAGTTTATATGAGATTTCTCCAGAATTTCCATTGAAGATTATGACTTATTTATACAATAATGTACTGTTGTACTTAACATGTATTTTGCCCACAATGCATTATTGTTTTCCAGCATCTATTTTAATTGTCCCCACCACTATCATGTGCAAATTGTGTCTTTTAGATGCAAACTGTGCCCACAATCAACGGGCCATACAAGGGTGGGACATAGATGTCCACATATCATGCTTATGCCTGAAGTTCCTTGACCCTGATGTACAACATATAGTACAGTAGATGCAATTGGAACAATGTCACAGTGCACGCATATACAGTACCAGGCTGTAGTGCTCTATACCCTCTATACACAATATTAGATGAAACTGTGCATGAAACTGTGCATATTATTAAACCTGAAACGGTGGTGTTTTTAGTAAGTGAGCCCTGTTTGTTTTAGCAGTCTAGCACAAATTAGTTGGAAAAAAATTGGTTAAAAAATTCTTCTCATTATTTTATTGGTACAGTATCTCTGTGACTTATTGTGATCACCCACATTTAAATAAATATATATATATATATATATATATATATATATATATATATAAATGACTATATCAACTGCAGTGATAGTTATCAAGGTTATGGGCCAACCAGATTGAACTGCATAAGATTATTACTGTTTGGTTATTCACAGCTTCTGGTCCAACCTAAGATTAACAGCCATATTGCTGCACTATAAACCAGAGTGTGGTTAACATTAACCACCAAACTGCAAACAGAGCTTAAGAAAGAAAGAAATCAAGTTCTTGGTGTAGCCCACATTATAGCATTGATCAATTGCTATTTTAATTTTTAAATGTACACTCTGATGTTGAACAACTGATACAAAGGTTACACACGAAGAGGGGGGAAATAAAAGGATTCACACAGGCTGAACTTGCGCACTGGCAATTATATATATATTTTTTTTCATGTCCAAACAAAGCTTCAAAGTATTTGATGTATATCACTGGACACTGAAGCAAGTATATAATTTTGATGAAAAACAGTTATCATCAAAACAATGGTGCCTGGATCTTTTTGGTCACATCTGTTTGCTGTGTGTAGTATCACAGACATCATTGTCAGGACACATTTTTGTTGAAGAACAATTAATCACAAAGACACCAATATTTTTAATAAAGTTTAGTGGCTTCTCAAATGCTGATTTATAATATGTCAAGAGTGTAGCGATAGCCGGACAACTCAACAGGCCTATTTAACAAACATATGCTTTCCCGTAACCCATTTGGCTTGTGTCATTTCATGCCAGTGTATATGAGCATAGTGAGTTTTGTAACTGACTCTAATCAAGTTTTTCATGCCACCAGACCCTATATCAATCCTGCAGCAGCCACTGGCTGTCACTGGCCAACACAGGTGCTGACGAGGCACAGTTCTAACTTTCATATGTTAAGTTTCTGAAACTGACCTGGAATGTTGCAGTTTTATAATATAATAAATCTGTTAAACTAACTAATTCTGGGGATCATTTAGTTTGGAAACAGTTCTAAAATAATTATGAATATAGTAACTGGTGGTTGATATTGCTGGGGTGGGCTAAACCAGAGCTCACCTTTTACACAGTTTGATTTGGCTGAAACCTGAATACTCCATGGTAAGTATTCTTTATGCTTTAAATACTTTTAACATTTTTAAATAGAATATATCTGCTAAAATGCAGTAAATGTCAAAGTCCTGATGCCACCCACCACACCACCTATGCTTACTTTTTCTGCAGTCTGACGGAGGTGAGAAAGAGCATAATGACTTCCCATTTAAAAAAAAAAACAGAATTTCTGTTTTTAACATTTTCAAAATATACTTCGTGATTATGAAGTTTTATTACATACACTGCGAATGATCGCAAAAGCCAATTGGTTACAAAGTTTGTGAGGAAATCATTGAGGTCTGTATTTGGTCAAAAAGAACACAAACATGGTCTCTAATATTAGCAATTAACTTTTTGTAGGAACCTATAGGTTTTACAAGCACCTATAGAGTTAAATCCTTCCTTAGTTGCCAGGCAGAAGCCTGTGTTGCAATTTAAGTATTTGCATGCCTGTAGTTATTGGTCAAAGGGTGTGGTGACCATTTTCTGCCTTACACTGTATAGTGCTGAGAAGGGTGTGGCAGCTTCCTCTTTGGCCTCTGGATGGTGATCCAGCCGGGTGTGCCCAGGGGAGCCTGGGTGCAGAAAGGCCCAGAAAGCATGTGTCCAAGTCGAGGACCAGGCAATCCCATGAATAGAAAATGGCAGGTGAGCTCCCAGTACTAGTACATTATAGGAGTGTAAGTCAGTCAGGGTGAGCTAAAAAGAGCAGTTCTGAGCTCCAACGCAGGAGTGAAAGTTGGGAGGTATCTCTCCCAGTCCATATTGCCTTTAGTATAGGCAGGTAAACCTGGGGACATTATCTTCGGATTGATAAACAGTTTCTTTTTTGCATCATAAGAACCTTCTGGCACCCAATCATTTTTGTATGCTTTGTATGCACATTAGCCTTAGGGTGGTAGTTGCACTTCACCTTAAAGGGAACTCTTCCACATGGGGAAGGCCCTGACCCTGTTCTATAAGTCGCATGTAGCAAATGCTCTATCCTGCTAGTGGGTATTTGCCTAAATTCCGCCAAATAGGTGCTACATTTGCAAGCATTTTTTATGCTAACCATTCATATTACATTCTGCCAAAAGCATTTTACTAATTTACAAAGATAACAAATATTAATAACTGTGCAAAAATCAAATTCATATATCTTAAAAGAAAGTGCAGAAACATGTGTCTCTAGGAATTACTTTGTCACAGTTGGCAAGAAGTAATACTCTTAAGTGTATTGTAATGGGGGCTTACTAATGGTTATGAATGTATACATTTTTGTGAAGAACAGCTTGCACTTTGGAATGGTAGCTGTTATCCCGGTGTAGTAAAAACAAGATGATGCTAACCTGCTTCCACTGCTACCAGTAGCAGAATGACAATGGCATTTTGAGTTGCTGTTTTTACATTTTTGTGTAAAGTTTAAAACCTACTCATAAACATGTTCCAGTTACTAGGTAACAAGATATTTTTTTCTCCTAATTTATTGCACAATCAAAGCCTGAACAGCAGGAGACAATTCATCTGCACCTGTTTCATTGTGAGTTTTTAATTTATCAGTCTGTTGTGTGTCTGCAAAGACACTTCTGAAAATATTTACTTCTGTAAATAATAAAAAAAATCAGAGCTGTCGACTTGTTAATCCTCGTGTCGGCCAATTCAGGAGAAGGAGAAAAAAATCTCACAATATTCTTTAAGCATCCAGAAAGAAGTATGCCTTTTATTTTTTGAAAATGCATAACGAAATATGTGCTTGTGCTTGGCTTGTGTTTAGAATCCCAATATTGGTCTTAAATAATACTGCCATTTAGGATCCCTGATTGGAAATAAATTGGTCATCTGCATAGTTAAATTACTTCCGGAACATTGGAGGAGGTCCACAACATATTTCAGAATAATCTTTTGTAGAATAATGAATAACATTGCTGGAAGCAATCTATATGCATGTTCCTAATCTAAAACTGCAAAGTACCAACTGCATTTTTTGTTTATTAAACAAACAATCATGCCTATTTTCAGGCTGTAGAGGAAAAGAAAAAGTAAGAGACTTATCAAGGGATCTATACTGCCAGCATCCTTGGCCAATTAAGAGCTTTTACAGTTTATGCGTGCGTGCTCCAAATACATGATGATAAATGTACTTTTTCTCAGGAAACATATTAATGGGGCATAAGGGAGATAGAAACACAATGTTGAAATTGTGATTGATCATCACTGCACCTTTACCTATTGCCCTAACATTTATTTCTCACAGATTTTCAAAAATGTTCTCTAAAGCAAGTTGCAGGTTGTTATACAGTTTTTTTTCCTTCCAGGTGCAAATTAAAAGCTGTACACATTGTAAAATACAACTGTGTATTCATTAGAAAGTGCAATTTAATCAAAAGCATAGAATGTACCCACCATTACACTAAATATTATGTATAAGCATCAATACAGGCAAATGTTTTTGCCTTCTGGCTGTAGTGCTTTTTCAATTCAGAAAAACTATCTCACGGTTTATCACATAATAACTCAATTTAAATCTATGGGGAAAAAGTGGAACTGAAAGTTTTTTCCTCCACAAATTGAATCGCTTCCATGACTTTTAACATTATAAACCATGAGATAACTTTTTCTCCCTGAACAGTAGCCCATATGTCTTTTAATATTGTCTTTTTGGCCAGGGTCAGACTGGGGGACCTTATCATGATTGGGGGACCCAGGGCCCACTGTTTCATGGCCCCTGAGCCCAGACCCTGCCACAAATCCCTGGCTGCAGCCACCTTTGGCATGCACTTCCCCCATGCACACATGTGCGTGCCTGCATTTGACTAGATCAGGGTTGGAGACAGAGATCAGGGCAGCAAGGGTAGGCAGTGGGTTTGGGCCAGCCCAGTCGGACCCTGTCTTTTACTAGGACACCTATTGTATAAAGAAGGGCCTTACATTCAGTGTCAGACTGAGGCGTCCAGGGCTGCAGCCTGGAGGCTACCAGTCACATGCAAACCATCCCACTTGTAAAATGCAAACCTTGTTTATCTCCTGTGGATACAATTGCGAGGAAAGGAATGCCTGTGGCTGCACTTATCAGCAGGGGAAGTGGACCTCTGGTCAGCAGGGCCAACCACATTTTTTCCTTGCATCCCGCCTGCCCTTTCTGACCCTGATTTACCATAACCCTTTATGTGCTTTAAATAGAAAAGCTACGGCACTTACTGAACTGTATATTTACATATCCAGGTTATATGTTATTCAGTGAGGGAATGCAAGGTGCTGTGGGCCAAAACTATGTTTAAGCAGAAGAGGCACATGTCTAGGATGTAAGCGGGGGGGGGGTTACTGGGCACATAAAACTTATGACTTCCTCTAGTGCTGGCTAGTCTGAGTGGGAAGGGGGGAGGTAGTGTTGGGACTAGGGGGCAGATTTACTAAAGGGCGAAGTGACTAACGCACAGTGTTATACCCATTAGAGCAGATAGCTCCAGTATTATATATGTCCCCTATATATTTATGTGTTGCTGTCTCTGGGCATGGTTAGTAGTACAGCAGAGCGGTCCTACTCCTGTGGTACAGAGGGCTGACATTTTTCTAGCATACATAGTGGAGGGCCAAAAATGGAAGCCAGTGTTGACCACTCCCTGTTTTTAACCACACCCACTTTAAACCACACCCATGTTACCACAAGACCATGTCCACATTAATTGTAGTAGCACACCAAATACCATTTGGTTCTCACTGCAGGGATTTCACTTATCACTCATATGTGAAAAAAAGTTGTCATATTAAAACATACCCTTAAATCCATATGCCTCCTCTTCACCTGTGGATAGCACAGCACCACCAGCACATGATTAAACATCTTAGGGGCCCCTAACAATAATTTATTTTTAAATGCTAACAAACCCACAGAACAAATACCAGACTTATGTTCCACAGGCAGAGCAGGGCACACAGGCAGAGTATGTCACACACAGGCAGAATATGTCACACACTGGAAGAGTATGTCACATACAGGCAGAGTATGGCACACAAAGGCAGATAAGGGCACACACAGGCAGAGAAGGGCACACACAGGCAGAGTATGGCACACACAGGCAGAGCAGGGCACACACAGGGAACATAGGGAAGGCAGAACAGAGCAGGAGACACGGAAACTGTGCACCATTAGTATTTTGAATAAGGTGTGAACAGGTGAACAATGTGGGCAGTTTCAGTCTGGGTCTCAGGTGTGAACAGTTCAGGGTTTTAGGGGTGTAAACAATAGAAGTGTTAACAATGTAGGGGAATCACACGTGTGAACAATAGAGGGGATTAGTCTGAATTTAAGGTTTAAACAAAGTAGGGGTCAGGTTGGTTGGTTGTGAATTGGGTTATTGTATTCCTCTCCCTGAATAATTAATAATGAACCCTTTCTCATTTATCCAACATTTTACAAGTTGCAACAGATGCATCTTTGGTGAAATGGCTACAAGTAGATGATAGGGCAGCTTACATATATTACAGACAGGGCAGTCTTGTATTACTTAGGGCAGTTTACATATATTACAGACAGGGCAGTCTTGTATTACTTACTGACATGAACCTATCCTACAGTAAATCAACGAATGATAACCATCATTTAATCCTAACCAATGTTATATATCCACTCCTGAGATTGATATGTAGATCAATTATACCAAAGTTGAGAGTGTCACCATAGCAACAGCATAATTGTTATAGATTCAGTATTCCATAACAGCAGCTAAGGAGAAGTATAAAAAGAAGTGTATCCACATCAAAGACTGCATCGACACTAGCAAGATAACCACATTCAAAATTTTATGTAGTTCACAAACATAGGAGGTCAACAGCCCATACATGTGGAAGTCTACTGAAAAATATAATAGTAATATGTACATGATCACAACACAATGCTATTAGGAGAGAACAAAACTTATGTCATTATCCCAATGGTTGGGGAGGGGAATATATTCCAGGGAATTTATTCCAGCAGATATGACCTTACTGCTTATGAATAAAGCATTGAATTCCTCATTAAGAAGGATTGTACTCCTCCAAAGGTCTATTAGATTGCAATGTCACATGTGAGGATGGACTTGAATTTGAAATTTGGCATGAGACTAGCCATGATGTCCATTTCCCAGGTGCCCCAACCATGTGACTTGTGCTGTGATAAACTTCAGTCACTGCTACACTGCAAGTTCGGGTGATATCATCCTCTCCCCCAACAGCCCATCAGCAGCCTATCAATTGAACAATGGCCAGCCAACCAGATATCAGCTATCTGACACCTCTGCTATGGCTCCATGGGCCCATAGCACTGGCTGCTACTGTATATACAGTATTACCTTGTAAATAATGTTGCATTATACAATGAGGGTGAAAAGTAGTGGCACCCAAAATACATTAAATACAATGAGAAGCAGTGGGAGCTTTAGGCCCAAATACATTAATTACATTAAATTCAAATGAGAGGCAATAATTCATGACACCCCAAACCCCCTTAGCAGGTTTTCTGAAGACTGGAAAAGATACGAACATTGTAGAGACCAAAATGAAGTCAGAAATTGCATTAGTGCTACATAGACCCACCTAATGTTATACATAAAAATAGCACCCAAACAGAGAAAAGCCCTAATGGGCTATTGCGCAAAACGTAAAGAAACAACAGCTTCCTCAAGCAGTTTCATCCTGAAATGCCAACCCACTATCTAGATGACACTAGACTAGGACAATATATTTTTCAATATATTGCTTGAATACATATATTGCTCTATCCAGGTGATATCCTTACAGTAACCATTTATTTACTGTTTATGCAGAAGCTAGTCTGTGTCTGTAAATTACCCACCCCATTAGATTGTAAGCTGTATGGGGGAGGGATCTCCTTCTTGTTGTCTCTTTGACAATAAGCGTAATCTTTAATATAACAGTACTTTGTATTTATTATTGTATTAACCCCTGTACGTTTCTATTAATTGGCCTTGTTCTTGTTTAAGCAAATAAATAAAGAATAACATACTTTTTTGATGCTATATTCATTTTTGGTTCTGTGTGTATTAGGGTTATGTAACTAAACTTTCTATACCTATGGTAGTGAAAGAGGCCTAAGTTGTGGCAGATACTGGATATTTAATGGCATTGCAGCTCTCTGTAACTTCAATTTTTTACCTGACGTTCTTGATGGATAATAGATTTATTGTTAGCAGTAATGGAAAATGTTGATTTATTGTTAAAAAGTACTTTTTCCCAGTTTGAAATGGTCCATAGACACTGTTCTTTTGCACAATTGATTTTCTTATTTCTTTACAGATCAAACAAAAAGTGTTTTTATTTGTGGCTTTGCAGCCTCTGCGATCAATGTTTATAAGCCTCCAATGAACAGTGACATTAGAGCCATTTACACCACAACTCCCAGCAACAGAGTAGATTTCGTCTTCTTTTTAAGGAAATAGATTTGATTTCACATTTTCATTCCAGAGCATAAAATTCTTGGATGGCTATATGTTTACTTATAGCTTTGGGAAAATGGATGGGCTAATAGAATCTGTCAATTTCTTATTGCTTTTCAATTCAACCTTGTTCTGTGACACATAAAAAAATGAAGTAAGTTCTTGAACAATAACTTCCTTTGATGTAGTTATCAACAGCACAAAGCTCATCACTATGATGGGACTTGTTACCTGTTTCTCTAGATATGCCCTTTGTGTTTATATGATAAATTCAGTAATTATTGCATATGCTTATTAACACATTCTGGAAAGTTGCTTAGTACTAATAAAAAAACTTCAGAGTTCTGATTGTATTCTTCTAGATGGATCTACTAAAAGCTACTTCCTGATGGTTTACTATGGCTTAATCCACTGATGCAAATATGTGTCTATACTATTAATAAAGGGTCAAGAATCCAAAATTCATATTAACCTGAACACGTCACAATACTGTAATAGCAGATGCTCTGTTTTTGGCATGTTTCTACAAGAGAAGCTTCCTACTTTAGTCTGTAATTCCATAGTAAAAGGAAAATGGAAGTATACCTAAATAAATAAATACATTAAATGTATACGTACATGTTAGTACGTGTGCATGGGGTAGAGTTCAGGTACTACACGTGAATCTCATATTTTTAATTATTTAGTATATTATAAGATTGCTCATGTGTTATTAATCCCTGCCGTTCCTCCTTTGAATTTATTAGCAGTATTTGAAGATTTGTTAAAGACATGCTGTTAGCTAAAATGGACAATAAAGGAGAATGTAATAGGTGGTCTTTGCTACTTAGATCTAGTAACCTATATTGACGAATCAGCAGGTAGCATTTAATAGTCAGCTGTTTTAAAACAATCTGTATGTGAGGAACTCCCTTGTTTCAAACCAGGGACCTGTTATGTTCCAGGCACTGCTCCTCCTGCTTGAGCCACAGGAGGCAGTATGGTGGTGCACTGGCTGTGATAAGATGCCTGTTTCCAAACTGCCTCCAAGCCAGCTTTCTTTGGTACACATTCCCGATTAAACTGAGGGCAATTATGCATTTGAGCGCTATTTAAACCTGTTTCCCCAACACCCTGTGCTGGATTATTAGCCCAACTGCTGACTCCAAGTCTCGTGACCTTGTGTTATCCTGATCGTGTTATTGTTCCTGTTTTCCAGTTCCTGATTATCCTGGTAAATCTTGCTTGCTCCTGCCTTGTCCCCTGCTCTGTTTCATATCTGCTCCCTGTTACTCTTTATGTTTGGATCTCCTGGTTTTGACCTCAGCCTGTTTTTGACCGTGCATGAACTCTGCCTGTCCAGACTTTTGGCCTGTACCTCATCTGCTTGTCTGCCGCCTGCCCTCGAATTCAGACCTGTACCTGGACTTGTGTTTTTCTTCATTTTTGTTTAATTAACACATTTCAAATTACCCAGCACATTGGATCCTGTCTGTGAATCCTTACACTGTATGATTGTTTTTTGTGTGTTACTAGATGTAGACAAATGGAAGAATTTTCATTACATTACCACTGCCACTGACACAACATACATTGGGAGCTTCTGTGACACATTTGAAGTTCTGGATGATTATTCTTCTTCTTATAGAGATGCTGAACCTTAATGATGGTGCAGTAAGTTTAGTATGTAAAATATATTTATAGCCATATTAATTTTTAGGTTTTAGTTCTTTAATGACTGTTGACCATGCCCTTGCCTTCCTGCTTGCTTTCAAGAGTAAACAGATTATCCTCTGATGGTATGAATGAATCTTACATAATGAAAGAGGACTATTTAACATTAAAAGTTACTAATTACAAATAACACTCGAGGAAAGCTTAAACATTGTATTACAGGGAAAAATTGCTGCATAGCTAAAAAGAAATAATTGAGCTTGCCTTTAGCTGTAATATCCATTTTTTTAAAGTAATTTCACATTCATTTATAAAAATCAGATTTCTGCTAACCTTGTAACACATTTTGTTCAGATGCATTTGTTTGTACATTGATATTTAAAGTTATCAGTACAATTACATCCTGCAAAGCGTAATTTAATTTTATAGTAAGTGGAAATGATACATTGCAAAGTTATCTTAATGGACTTGCTACTCCATTGAAAGTATGTTAATAGACTTACCATTATATTAACAGTGTTTGCTATAAAGAACATTCTAGAGGTACAGAGCAGCTGCAATCTACTAATGTGCTCGATTTGCATCTGGAAATAAAATCTATATCACTGTGTTGTCCTCTAAAAGTCAATGATACATAGAGGGTCTTTGGACTGCATTAATTTTAAATTTTGATTGATGTACCCTCAAAGTATTGCTATATTATACTTTCTTATTTCATTTAAAGCAGCATTAAAACTTAGAATTAACTTTTAATGGAGTTAACTAAGATGGAGAACTGCAGAGCGATAACTTGGATATTAAAATACAAACATTCAAAAGGTCTTTCAATTAATATTTTATTAATTGTATATTTTATCTACATTGTATTACAAGTGAATTCTAAAGTGAACCCATTAAACTGAATAATATTTTCTCCAGATACATAAAATTGCTTATCTTAATTCATAAAAGAAAGTATAAGAGAAATTAAAATAGTTAAAAGAAAATAAATAGCAATAGGTCATTTTGGCTCTTCAGCTGGCAACTTTCACCAGATATTTTTTATTATGTTCCATAAAAACTTTTATTTGCAAACAGCAACTTATTAGATTCCACAAAACACTTGATTCAATGCATGCAACTTGAAGTCACAAATATATAATTGGGAACTGAATTTACATCCATAACTCTGTTTCATTTAAATAGACATACCAAGGGGGCATGTCTTGCATGGCGTCGGAGTAAGACGTGCAAACTCCAGTGTAATTGCACCCTGAAAACATCCTTAGCCCTAACAACCAGCAAGTGCACTAACACTGCCAGCAGCACTAACAGTCCCAGGATGGGAAAGTATGGTCCAAAGCAGAAAACATTGGAAAAATTTGCAAAAAAAAATGATCAGTCAAAAGCAAAACCATCATGGCCTGCTAACGAAGATGGCAACACGGCCTGTCCTCATCAGAGTTACCAAAGCCTGACCCGGGCATCCAAATACTCCTGTCTGCAATTGCGGCACTGTCTACACAAATTTGAGGGGCTAAAGGTAGACTTTTCACTCCCATTGGTGGATGGTCAAACTATCTGCTAAAGAATATGGGAGATGGAGGGCAGAGTCTCCAATCTTGAAGATGCACAAGGCCTGATCCTGGACCAGCTCCACAGCCTGGCACAACAAGTAAAGCATCAAGCAGAGCTGCTAGAGGACTATGAAAATAGATAACACCGAAATAAAATTTACATTTATTGAAAATATGGCTGCCCACTTTGGGGCAAACATTCTTTCACAAAATTTTGTAGTTGAATGGGCACACAGTTCCAGCAAGGCCCCCACGACCTAGTGCCCTTCAGAGACCCTTCCTACTATGCCTATTAAATTATATAATGTTGAACTGCAACACAATGGGGCCAAAATCATGCTCTTCTTGGACTACTCCACTGCCCTACAAAAGAGAAGAAGCACCTTTAATGCAGTCAAATGACAGCTCATTGACCTGTAATCACTGCACAACTCCCATGTGTGCCTTAATTCCAAGTAGCTAAATATTGATGAGGTACACAAAAAGGTGAAGTGGGAAAATGAGATGTACTGGATAGAGAACAATGAGTCAGCTGACCCCCTTACAATTTGGGAAGCATCTAAAGCCTGTCTTAGGCTAAGGCCAGACGGGGAGTTTCGGGGGAGATCTGTCGTCTGGCGACTTATCACCGCGACGAATCGCTCCCGAATCTCCCCGAATAGCTAGTTAGCGCTGCGCACCCGCTAGGCGTAAAGTCGCCTGCGCTTGTTCACACGCAGCGGCACGATTTAAAAAGTCGCTCAAAATTGCCTGGCGATAAGTTGCCAGGCGACAGATCTCCCCCGAATCTCCCTGTCTGGCCTTGCCCTTAGAGGCAAACATACAGTAACTGCATATATGTGGCAGCTAGATACAGAGCTAGATATACTTTCTGTAGAGGTCCAAAGTGCACAAGCCCAGTTCACTACAAACCCATACCCGGATAATTATGCCAAGGTTGCACAAGCACAAAGGGACCAACAACTTCACACTCTTGGAAAAACCAAAGAAAAACTGTTATATACCTCACAGGTCATATTTGAAAAAGGTAATAAAACTTCTGCCTCATGAGAGTAAAAACCAGCAACAATTACTGTATCCATAGAGTTAAAAGACCAAATTATACTCCCATTGACTTTCCTGGGGACATCAATGATGAGAATACTACACCCAACTCGATGACCCACCAAACCTAGCAAAAACTACCCAGCCTACACAAATTCTTCAGAATGCTATGCCCCCTATACTTTCAAACCCTGAGCAACATTTCCTAGACAGCCCCATATCAGTAGATGAAATACAGGCGGAAATCTCTGCATTTGCAGCTGGAAACAACCCAGAATTGGATAGTATCTTAGTTTCTATAAACTCCACCATGGAAGGCCACATCCATCAACATACATAGACTCTACACCAGTTCTGAATATCTAACCCTTACTCAAAAGACAGGAGCAATAGCCACACTCAATAGCAGAAAAGCCTTTGACTCCCTCCACTGGGACTTCTTGTGGGCTACTATGGAGCATATGAGCTTTAGACCTAGCTTTCTTAAATGGGTGAAGCTATTGTATACCGACCCCACAGCCAGAATCCAGACAAATCACAAGATATCCCTCTCCTACATGCTGACCTGAGGCATGAGACAGGGCTTTCTCCATACCTATTGACCATTGCCATAGAACCATTAGCCAGGATGATCCGTAATGACCCTTGCATCCTCGGTTGGATGCACTAGAGAAAAAAATATTCCTCTATACAGATGATACTCTAGTTTATCTAAAAGACATGCAGTAATCACTTAACAGGATGTTACATGTGGTAGACTTATTTGGCAAAGCATCAGGTCTTACTGTTAACTGGTCCAAATCTACACTTTTACATGTTGGCTCACCTTACCACGGAGAATACAAAATCAGGTACAGGCTCTCTCATGGGTAGAACAATTCAAATACCTAGGGATAGTGGTTCACCCTGATCTGATTTTACACCCTGAACATAGAGCCAATACTGGTGGATATTAGCCACAAGCTCTCACTTTGGTCCCCACTCCCACTCAACCTTATAGGTAGAATCAACATGATAAAAATGAACTGTTACCTGAACTGTTATATATGTTTCAGAACTCACCCATTGTACTACAGCACTGTTCTCCAAGCTGGATTCTCCAAGCTGGACATCTTTCCTATGGGGAAACAAACAGCCAAGAATTAAACTTGCAGTTCTAACCCCATTTAAGGCCCTGGGTGGATTAGCCCTGCTGCATCTTTCCCTCTATTACTTAGCCTCCCAACTTACCCATGTTGCACGGTGACTTGGCCCTTCAGTAGAAGACACCACCAACATAACTGCAGCCATAGTTGCCTGTTCCTTCAAATCACTAGCTAATCTACCCTTCAGTAGAAACACTCAGAATGAGTGGCCACTCTCTACCTTTCAAGCTGGCACACTGGCCTGGACAAAAGCTTTGGCTCTAAATTGGTCTGATATCCCCATAATGTCACCTGACTCCAAATAACCATTGTTACAAATGTAGTCTAGTACCAGGCACCTTCATCCATGCCTTCTGGTCCTGTACTGTGATCACCCCCTACTGGGACAACATTGCCACCTACCTGCAAAACCACCTCAACTTCCCCCTGTTGAGTCACCTGAGATATTCTTACAGGGGCATATCGTCCATCTAATCCAACACCAACAAAAACAACAGCTGTTTCATCTACTTTTGTTCTGTGCAAGAAAAGCAATAGCACTTACATGGAAGCTCCAGGATCCCCCCATGATACTGTTATGGAAGAAACTAATTAACACTGTACTTCCTATGTACAGGATGACATACATGGGTAGAAGATGTCCTGAAAAATTTACCAAAATCTGGATGCATGGACCTCTTGCCAAGAAACTACCACTGATATGAATCCAATAAAGATTATCTAGAGCAATGTGGAACAACAAGCTGGACAATTGGTAGCCCCCCCATCCCTTACCCACACATGCGTGTCACAATTATGTTCTAATTTTCTTTTCTTCCCATGTTTATTATTGTTTAACTTTTAAAATGCAAAAATAAAAGCTATAAAAAATACACAAACCAAATACCTCCGTTACTTGGTAATGCTTGGATATATTTATGATTTGTCAGACCTGGTAAATCTGTTGACTATATATTGGACAACTGCTGAAGAATCAGATCGAGACATATACTATATATAGCCAGTTATGTTTGTGTAGCCAAACTTAAAATTTAACAACTTGAAATTTAAAGAAAAACATATACTCATCTGATGAATTACAGTTTAAAAAAAAGCTTTTCATAACAAACCATCTGCAAATGGCTTAAATGATAATGAATGCCAAGTATAATGGGGTCTGAATTCTGGGAACAGTCTCCTTTAAAGCTATTTTTAACATTGCTTAACATTCTGCATGGAGTGCAATAACATCTATGGGTCATAAAAATTGTGTGTATACTCCTATTGACTATGGTATGGTATGACCATACCCCTTTTATATTTATACTGCTTTAGAAAAACATTTGCACCCTTTACAGTTTGTTCTGTAGCTTTTGTATTTTAAATTCAAGTTTTAGAACTATAATAATTTAATGAATATACTCTTAAGTATTTGCAAATGTATGCTGCATATACCAGTTTATTTGTAGTCAGGCTTTTTAAGGCAATTTAATTTTCTAGCTATTGCACCTGAATGATATAAATATATTGCAATTCTGCTCCTTTAATAAATATGCCCTTTATTTTCTTTGCCAGGCATGTCAGTTACCATACAGTGAATCCAATATCTGTTTCCAGATTATGATATTATTTGTTGATTGCAATTATGAACATAAAAACAATGCCAGCTTGTTTCATCTAAACCAAAAACATCCACTTTTGATCAGATGCAATTGTTCTGCCTGGAATTGCTATTTGTATGTTTAAAGATATGTCTCTGTCACTTTTGTGGGTTTGTTGCTGTTATTTATACATTCGGTGCTAAGTGATGAACATCTAAACATCTGTGTGTAATAGGCTTGCTTTGCTCAAAGCATTGATTAAAAAAAATCAAGGTGATTGTTTAAATTGTGCACCAAATAAACTGTTCATCCAATTATTGCCCAAGCTTTTTTCTATACAGCAATGAAATAAATCTTACATTCACCTCCACTTTGTTTGTTCACATTATCACAGGCTAAGCAGTAGAACAGGGATCAAAGTTCAAAAGATTGGGCGCTGTATGCCATTTTTTGCACTTTTGCATTTAGCCTCATAAATAAACAACTGCCTACATTTGGCAGATCTGTATTTATATGTAGCAGGAAGTGGTAGGCCCATAGACCCCTCTTGTCAATTAAATTGTTCATCAATCAGGCTAGGGGATGGGTAGTGGTTATATGCAGTGCAGTTTTAGACTCCAGTCCTTAGGAGGGATGTAAATTAGCTGGAGAGAGTGCAGAGACATGCAACTAAACTGGTTAGAGGGATGGAAGACTTAAATTAGACTATCCAGGGTGGGGTTGTTTTCTCTGGGAAAAAAGGCACTTGTGAGGGAACATGATTACACTTTACAAATACAATAGAGGACATTATAGACAAATATCAGGGGACCTTTTTACCCATAAAGAGGATCACCGCACCAGAGGACACCCCTTCAGACTAAAAGAAAAGAACTTTCATTTGAAGCAGCGTAGGTGGTTCTTCACAGTGAGCACAGTGAGGTTGTGGAATGCACTGCCGGTTGATGTTGTGATGTCTGATTCTGTTGATGCTTTTAAGAGGGTCTTGGATGATTTTTTGGACAGACATAATATCAAAGACTATTTTGATACTAAACTCTACAGTTAGTATAGCTATGGGCATATATGGTTTGTGTGAAAGAGTGGAGAGATGTGTGTTTTTGAAAATTGGCCTTTACTTTGCACCTGTAATAACTTTGGAGTTAGAATGCATTTAGCAGAGGAAATGTGCATTTGTAAATGAAGCTGCAACTATGTACTGGTTATCACACTATTGCAGTACATAGCTTCTGATGCTTCTATTCTCTATTTTATCATTTGGGAGCTTGGTGATAAAGTCAAACAATGAACTTGTTTGTGTTTTTAATTCATTCCCCTTTAAAGTTTTGTAGTGCTTTAATAATATGTCATTCACAATAAAGTATTGCACAGAGATACTCACAAAAAAGACCAAAAAACCCAATTACAGCATGGTCAGATTTATTACCACTTATAGCAATAATAGTACACAATTACAAAAAATAATGAATAAACATTGGTCAATCTTATTGGAAAATAATACTTTGAAGTCGGTCCTCCAAGATAGGGTATCCATTTGTTACAGGAGAAGCCCCAACCTTAAAGATACAGTAAATATTGTCAAGAAGTAATTTTCAAGCATAAAAAGACAATTAGAAATACAGGCTGTTTCCACTGTGGCAATTGTAACATCTGTGAAAAGATTCTCAACATTAGCACCTTTGTGGACAGGTTTGGAATGGAACACAGGGTTAACGACTATTTCAACTGTAACAGTCAGGGGGTTATTTACTGTATAGAAATAATATAATTTTTTTATATACTTTTTTAATTATATAGGGTAAAGTAGCAGCAGAAAGTAATGTAAGGAATTATATAACATATTTTTGTTTTAAGGCATTATAAGTTGGATCATTTGTTGGAATAATATAGCAAAGATACCAAAGAAGATGCTATGTTAGAAAATATGTGAATAATGAGGAAAAATGTATGACAATGCCATATCTATTAATAAAAGCAACAATGTATGTGGCAGTATCTTCATTAAGATACATTGTTGCTTTTATTAATAGATATGGCATTACCTATTACCTGATTTGACTGTGTGTCATGTGCCAAACCACAAACCACAAACCATGTAAGTAAACCTGGGGACATTTGCTATGACTAATAAACAGTTCTTTGTTTGCATCATAAGAACCTCCTAGTGCCCAATCATTTTTTTTTGTATGCACAGTAGTTTGGGTGTTGTAGTTGCACTACACCTTAGAGGGAATGCTTGCACTTAGCAAAGGCCCTAGCCTTCAGTGTGAGTCCAATGTAACACATACTCCTATCACTAGCTGGACATTACATAACTATTTGTGTTCTGCTTAGCCCAAATTAGCTATACAATTGTTTATAATTTTATTTTTTTAAATAAATATATGTTTAAAGAAATCAAGTCTATGAATACCTTCAAGATCATTACAAATGCTTTAGTAAAATACAATGAAATCTTAAGAAATCATTCCAAAGTCAGCATTGCACTCTTTTCACAAGTTGATGAAGTTCCACTGGTGTCTAATGTATTAATACATAAGTGGCTGATTTATTACTGAACTTCTGAAGAATTCTATGCCTTTCAATCTCTTTTACCATTTATCAAAACTTTCATTATGGTCAGGAACATTTTCCTCATAGTCATGAAAGTTTTTAACAAATTTACACAGTTATCAAAGTAAATTCCCACTCTGTGGGATGTTAGTTCCAGGTGCAGGAGTACTAATCCAAATCCAAATCCTTGCTCCCTGAAGAAAAATATATTTGGTGAGAAAGGATTAGGACAATGAATTTCCCCAACAAAATGATGCATTCAACCACAGAAAATAAATTGTTAAATCCCAGTCACTAATGTTTTAGAGAGCTATAACTAACAATGCTGTTCAATGCAATTTACAAACTGAAGATACATCCATACAAACTACATTCAATTTCCATTGCTGTATAAAACTTCTATCATTTTGTTTCATTGTTCAAAACAGCAACTGTCCAGCAGTTTTTTGATTGACAGTAATGGTAACTGTCACTGCAGTATATCTTCAGCAATGCTCAGACAGGCAGTCATTTGTGAAAAGTATGAAGAGGACACAGAGGAAAATATGAACATATGATTTATGAAAAAATAAGTGTAGTCCTACAAATATGTAAAATTATGTCACACAGTAGCATATGTAATAGGTAATAGCTAGCCATGAAATAATGAGATTTTGCTGATTTTTTGTTAAGAAACATCAACTTAACTTTCTTTTAAAACTTGTTTATGACCCCAGGTTTTGCTGATCATTATGAAACCTATTTTCTTTGTAATGTATTATTTTCTGTCAGAATCTTTTGGTATCCTGGCAACTGTAATTCTGTCTGCTGCCTCATTCATCATTGTAGTGGGACATGCTCAATTTAACAGTAGTTCCCTTTGATAGCTTTTATGATAAAATGTTTATCTAGGCACCAAAAACATCTTTTACACTTTATTTAATATAATTATGTTGCATCTTCCATGATTGCTACTAAATATTATAATATACATATTGCTAATAAATTATTAAAATGAATATCCAAAAACAACACACAACTTCTGTATTAAATAACTTAACAAAAAAGAAAGAAAAAATTAAAACAGCCATATATTTATATGTGCCAATATGGTCTACCTCAAAATAATTAAATTTGTATTTGCAAAGACTTCCATATTCTTTCATTTTGGTAAGTACATTGAACATATTGCAGTTCCCACTGGACTTCCTTGTGTTTATTGAATCTATTGAGTTATCGCAAAAAAGTTATAAATGGTCATTCCTGCCACAGTTTAGATTTGAGTTATAAGTTTCACTTCCATAATCTTGCATGGCATGATTTGAAGAAGAAGAGAGAAGTGATTGAATAAGGAAGGGAGCTAAAATAAATGATAGACTATGCATGCTATGCTAATATTTCTAAGAAAGGTACTATATACCCACACATAAGTACTGCACTGGATTGTTTTATTCTTTGTGGTCATATAAGGCAATCCCAGAAAATGTAAGAGTTACATAGCAGTCACAAGGTCACCATTGATATAACTCATGCCAGCCACCATGCCTTAGTGATGTAACAAGTAACTGTCACATACTGTAAACATCTCTCAAGCTCAGAGGTGATGAACTCCATTCTTCCCAATGGTACATAGTGTTGAGATGTAGTAGATCACCAAACTTTACATTTTTTACATTCCCAATGGTACAAACATTTCTTTTATGTGGACTTACTTGAATGTGCTCCTGTTGAGTTAGTCATTTCATTCAATATAAGCATAAGGATCTCATGTACCTTGAGCATAAGACACCTGAGAGAATCCACATGAGAAATATTAAATATGTAATACTGACAAAACAAGGTAGGGATGCAGGAATATGCTGTGAGTATGTGTTGAACAGTACAACTTACAGAATATTCATTGACTAGTTCACTAAATTATTTATAGTTTTGCTATTAGGGAGTTATACACATGCAGCCTCTCCAGATTCCTATATGCATTAGCTATGCAGTTTATGTGTCTGTTATATTCATAATAACCACTGATATTGTTTAATATTAGCCTTTCTATTGTTTATGCTTTTTAGGGTTAGGTGAACAACAGTTGGGGACATTTGCTTTTGATGGAAGTTAGAAAACTAGCAGATATGAATTGGAATACTTGCCAAGGGATTTAATGGTACCTGGTATAGTCTACCTATGTATTGATTTCTCAGTGTCAAAACACAGAAGCAACGTGTTTATCATTATTGATGAACCTTCTAAATGTGCACTGTCTAAATGTAACAACTAAAATGCACATTCAGTTTTCTAATTGATTAATTTTATGACAGTTTATCTGCCAGACTGTTAATGTTTTCTCAGCATTACT